>CM035179.1:317742-334023 GCA_020233015.1 Callinectes sapidus | reverse complement strand
GAAGGAAACGTAAAGGGAGTTATAGGTGGATGAGGAACAGAAGGATGAGAAGACGCAGAGGAAAAAAGACAAAGAATATATACGAGATGAAATGAAAAGAAGGAAAAAAAAAAAAAAAACAGAATATTGTGAAAACTAAGATCAAGAAAAATAAGGGAAAAAGACATGCATAGACAAGAAAAGAAGAAAAGGAGAAGGTGAAAGAAAAAGGGAAAAGACTCACAAATGCGCTTTATTTCTACATATATTTTTTGTACGTTGACGCAAAAGGGTTATCACAGACACCTCGGAAAGAAGCATCACCATTACCACACTAGTCCTCTTCCTCTTCCTCCTCCTCCTCCTCCTCCTGCTCTACCAAGCGTTTATTCTTGATTTTTTCTTTTCCTTCCCTTTCTTCACTTCACCTCCTTTCTCTTTCACTACTACTACTATTAATACCACCACCACCACCACTACTACTACTACAATTACTATGGGTAGATTTTCAAACCTCTAAGAAAGTGCATAAAAAAAGCAATGTTAAGGTAGCTTTTGTTGTTCACAGCACGGGTAATAATCTTTAAACTCCTTTTTTTTTTGTCCTGTTACGTAAATACTGATAAAGAAAACGTCTTCAAAGGAGCGACTTGAGATCCTTTCTAAAGAGCCTGTACTACCCCAGTCTTCCTCCTCCTCCTCCTCCTATTCCTCTTCCAAGACAGTCCCGCCACCCACCCTCTCTCTCTCAGTCTTAGTTCCCACTGACCCGCCACGCTTCACCAAGACTCATTTGGAAACTTAGGAAAAGAAAGAGATTACAATTATTATGGGTATTTATTCTTTAACGTTAAAAATAAACGAGCCCCCCCAAAAAAAAGTATCGTTATTTTGCCTTCCCTCTCTTAGTTATGCTTCTTAGTGACTGGGAAGGATATAAATTATTATAGGTATTTCTTCATTAATGTTAAGCGAACGATAACAATAGAAAAGTATCGTTCTTTTAAAACTAAACGAGAAAATGAAAGGAGATAAAAAAAGGAAAATAATCAAGTTTTGTTTGCCCTTTTTTATGTAAAGGAGGAAAGAAGAGCAGAAAAATAGAAAACGAATGTAAAAGTGATTAAGTATTCGAACTTCTTGTCTAATATGAAGGAGAGAACCGAGGGAAAGCAATCACAAGGTACCGGCATCTCTTTTTATATGTAAAGAAGGGACCGATGAAAAATAATCACGTATAAAAGAATTCCTTAATATATTTGAGAAAGGGGAAAAAATAAAAATCATAGGAACAACAGAATTTAAGGGAAGATTGCAAGAAGCCATCAGACCTACGCGTGGAAATTCCTGAGAGAAAGATACCTGATACCTACCTATTTCTGCCTATCAAATATCCTAATAATAACCACAAGAACAATAGAAAAGTTAAAAAAAAGCTGTAAGAAACAATGAGATCTACACAAAGAAAATGCCTAGGAGAAACATACCTGCCTATTTTCTCTTATCAAGTACCCTTTTCTTCTATTATTTACTCGTTTATTTTTGTTTGTTTAAGTGAAGGAAATTATAAAAAGCTTACGAGGAATAAATTTGAACATTAGCGTGTGGAAATCTGTAAGTGAAACATACCTACCTATTTTCTCCTATCAAGTATCCTTTCCTTCTATCTATCTACTTATTTATCGTTATTTTTGAGGTGAGGGGAAATCGAAAGAAGCCCCCAGAGAATTGAACATTTATCTACAACTTCAGATAAGATCATTAACGTGTTTTCTGCAATTATAGACAGTTATTATGCATTCTTAGTTGCAGGAGAGTCCTCGCCTAGAGTCCTTCCGAGTGACTGTAATGATCTGCGTCTCTGTAATTACACACACACTCCTTCCAATCCCGGCATAAGAAAATGATAATCCCAAGTCACGATTTCATTAACATTTCATTTCAGCGCGAGTTAAGATGAGCGCATCGTGTTCAACTTGGTCGCTTCGAGTTTCGTGTCGTCTTTCTCGTCTTCTTCATGTCCTTCCTACATTTGTTTTTTCTTTATTTGTCCTTGTAGTAGACGGGAGTGGTTGTACTGCCCGTGGTGAGTGAATGGGTGGGTGGCTGAGTGAATGACTGACTGTAAGAAAGCAAGCGAGAGGGAATGAGTGAATAGGTAAAGGAATATGAGTGAGTGAGTTAGTGAGTTAATATAAAGGTAGTTAGTGAGTGAAGAACCGAGCGAGTTGGTAAACAAGTAGGTGAGTGAATAACTGACTGTAAGAAAGCGAGCGAGAGTGAATGAATGAATAGGTAAAGGAATATGAGTGAGTGAGTTAGTGAGTGAATATGAAGGTAGTAAATGAGGGAGAGAGCGAGCGAGTTGGTAAACAAGTGAGTCAGTGAATGAGTGAGAGTGAAAATTAAGATAGCAAATAAGGAAGAAAGCTGCAGAATGGATAAAGACGTGAGTGAGTAAGTGAGCGAGTGAATGTAAAGGTAATAAACAAGCGAGAAAGCGAGTGAGTGAGTGAGTGAGTGAGTGAGTGAGTGAGTGAGAGAGAGAGTGTGTCAAGTGAGCTAGCCGGAGGAGAGTCACTACAACAGAGAAAGCCCTTCATCCCTATAAAAAAAAATTAAAAAAAAAAAAAAAAAATGGCGGGGGGAAGGGAGAAAAAAGGTAAAAAAAAGGGTGATCATTTAACCGGTGACCAGGTAAGCTACACCTGACCCCCTCGGGCGCCACCTGTCACTACTTATTCAATACTTCCTCCCCTCCATCGCCTCCTCCTCTCCCTCACTTCCTCCTCCCCCTCCACCCTTCATCCCTCCCTTTACTCTCACCCTTCATCCTCCTGACTCTCTCTACACGCTCCCTCTTTCTTTTCATTCCCTAAATCATCTCCTCCCTTCACTGCCTCATTTTCTTTCACTCTCTTCACTCACTCCTTTCTCTTCATTCAATCTCCCTTTCATTCCCCCCCCCTCTCTCTCTCTCTCTCTCTCTCTCTCTCTCTCTCTCTCTCTCTCTCTCTCTCGTTCCCCCTGAACTGACGGCTGGACAAGCACAAGTAAATATAAGCAAACAATATTTCCCTGCCAGACCCATAAATCACTAATGCCATTATCATATTGGCTGCAGCTACCTGACCTGTGGAATACATTATACTCGTACTCCAGCCAGCCAACCAGTCAGCCAGCCAGCCAGCCAGCCAGCCCACTTCTCTCCACTGGCTGACTCATACTCATACACACACACACTCTCTCTCTCTCTCTCTCTCTCTCTCTCTCTCTCTCTCTCTCTCTCTCTCTCTCTCTCTCTCCATAAGCTAACGTCGCCTGCCCCATACAACAGAACAACCCGGCCATCCCTCACAGTTCGCGGTGCTATTTAACACATTTTATGCTTCCCTCACAACGGAAAGCGGTGTCAGTAATCAGCTAATGACGTAATATTATGTTCCCGCGCCGTCTGACTTGTTTAGTTAGTTTAGGTAGTTCTTAGCTTGGTTTATTTGAGACTGTTTTTTTCTTTCTTTCTTTCTTTTTTTCTTTCTTCTTCTTCTTCTTCTTTTTATGAGACAAAAGATTTACGTCGTCTTTTTTATGCACTAGTATCAGCTTTTTTGTTATTTTTTCTTATTTACTCAAGCAATTCCGACATATTTCCTTTCTTCTTCTTCTTCTTCTTCTTCTTCTTCCAATTTTTTTTCTGGGGCAAATTTGATTTACGGCATATTTTCACTTAGTTTACTAATATGCACAAGTTTAAACAATCTTTATTTTTATTATTATTTTTTTTGCTTTCTCTCATAAGTTTCTAAGCGAGTTTTTCATTATTATTATTCTTTTTTTTAGGCACAGGTTATTCTTCATATGGATTTTATTTCTCTTTACTCGCATTAAGTTTCGCTTCAAAAGAATTTGTCTAGACTTTACCTGTATGTATATTTCCTGCAAGGTACAGCTTCTTTTTTACTAGCATGAACATTTTTCTTCCTCTTCATCATCTGCAAGAAGTTTAGGACGGAGTATGTTTAGGCAATCCATTTTTTTTCTTACATCTTTGTATATGTATTCTTTTCGTTTTAACATCAAGCAGTTCATTGGAATTTTTATCACTTCGTCCTTAACATTCGCCTACTTCCTCCATAACCAAAAACACACACACACACACACACACACACACACACACACACACACACACACACACACACACACACACACACACACACATCACCACCTCTCCACTCTTTGCCACACCTTTCCGCACACCTGAGCCGTGACTCACCTGCCCTACCCACGTGCCCTTCACTTTATTTACCTGCCTGTGACCTTGCCGCCCTCCCATATGAACATTAACGCCAACATCTCTGCCTCGCCCTGTGTATTTTGGTCCGTGAGTCACAAGATACACTTCCCTAGTTATTGTAATGTTTGCCTCCATGTCTTTGCTGTATTTGTCTTCATCCATTACGGTGTTGGGTAGTTGTATTGTTCGTTCATTAAGGCATTTACAACGTGCAGTTCTTTATATGGATAGGGACAAGCGTTTAGTATTCCTCCTCTTTGTCTCTGCTAGATTGGTACATTTTTTTACTCTGTCGTCAAGAGCGGCAGTCGCCCACACGTTGCTCTCATGCACAGCCTTCCCTCGCTTCACTGGTCACGTGGAGTAAAGGTGGGATGGCGAGGTTGTTTTCAAGCACCACTGTACTGTGACACTGCACCACCACCACCACCACCACCACCACCACCACCACCATGTCTTTCAACCAATACGATATATCACGGATATAGAAACAAAGAATAAGTACATTAATACATTTAGGTAACTGATTTGGGTGAAGAAAACTTCCGATTATGAATTCAAATAGCAGGACAATACACTTAAAAGCAAAGAAAATGTTCAGAAAACTTCAGAATTTAGACTAGATTGCTATATATGAATGATATCACTGCCACGGTTATTTACATCTAGATTTTGTACTTTTTAATACAAGAATAGTTTAGTAGAGACTCTGCTGCGAATAAACATAGATAAATACACAGCATTCATAACACAAATAAATACATCACATTAATAACACATGAATAAATAGACCACATTCATAACACAAAAGAACACATTTCAATCACCGACTCAAGTACTACAACAACACCAATGATTTCAGGACAGTGACGTGGATGATACCTTAACGAAAACGAACCAGTAGGAAATAACATCCGTCAATTGCGTTCCTGCGCCTCGCCCCCTGAAGGCTGATGGCAGTGTTGGTGTCCTTCACGGCGCCTTAATTAACACTGCTCCCAAGGCGACACTTTGCTGGTCAAACTTTTCCTGCTTCCTGTCAACACAATCGTCTCCTTCACACACACACACACACACACACACACACACACACACACACACACACACACACACTGACACAACACTTACACTCAGATACAATGCAGAATTATTTGTCAAGCTTAAACCCATCAGTTCTTATTCTAATTCGGCTTTTGAGTCTGATAATTTTGCTTATATCTCCTTCATTACATCCCCTATTCAACTTTTAACCTCTTTAGTAGTGGTATGTGTTCTTATATCTATTTTTCCTTGTTAGTCGAATTTACACAGCTTCAGAAACTCATTTGGTGATTAAAATACTGCAGACTCTGGCCATTAATCTTCTGACCTCCATAGACCCTTTCTAATGTTAATACAATCATCTATTCATCCGAGACTCATGGTAAAACTGTATCCAAGTACTGAAGGGGTTAATAATAGCTCCAGTTTCAGTTCGTGGAATCTAAAAAAACAAACAGCAAAATTATCACAGCTAGGGACAGTAAGCCAGAGTAACAGCAGCAGTGAGACAAACAGTAGCAGGGAATGGTCGCACACAGGAGCTCCACCAGCCACTCTCTTCTGAGTCACCAGTGAGAGAGAGAGAGAGGTAAGACACTTCAGTGCACTATTTATTTGGCTCCTGTGTGTGGACTGTTTAGGATCACTGGTGTGTGTGTGTGTGTGTGTGTGAGAGAGAGAGAGAGAGAGAGAGAGAGAGAGAGAGAGAGAGAGAGAGAGAGAGAGAGAGAGAGAGAGAGAGAGAGACCCTGGAGATAATGCAGGGAGGCGAACAGAGAAAGATGCAAGATTTCGAAAAGAAGGGATGAGTGGATGAGAAGGAAAAAGGAGAGGAAGAAGCGAACAAAAATAGAACAACAAAGGATGAAAATGAGCTTCCAGAGAACGATACGAGGTGAAAGGAAAAAAAAAGACAACAAAAACAAAAATAAAACAAAAAAACACAAAGACAAAAACGGATATCAAGAAAAGCAAGCAGATGAAGAAGAGGAGGAAGAACAAGAAGATGGGGATGACGAGGATAAAAAAAAAAAAAAAAAGAGAAGGAGGAAGAGGAGGATGAGCACGGCGACAAAGAAGAAAATACAATATTGACCCAACAAAAGAAGAAAAAAATAATAAGAGAAAAAGAGAAAACTTTGAAATGATAAGAACAATAAACAACCAATAAGGGAAGAAAGAAGAATTGAATAATGAAATAAAGAAAGAAAACAAAAAGAAAGCAAGAAAAAATGAACTAAAGAAGAAAAAGAAATAAGAGAAAAGAGAAGAAATGAATGATTGAGAAGATGAAGGATTGAGAGAACTAAGGAAAGTAGGAAGGAGAGAAGGAAAAAGGCAAACAAAAACAAATAAGAGAAAATTGAAGAAAGGAATGATGGAGAAAATGGAGACTGAAAAACAAGAATGAATCACAAAACTGAGGAAGCGGAGGAGAAGGAGGAGAATGAAGAAGAGATGGAGGGAGAGAATGAAGGAATGAATATAAGAGGATGAGAAAGAAGCCGCAGTTGAAGAAAAATGCAAGAAGAAAGGAAGAATAAATAAGAAAAGAAGAAAGAAGAAAGATAAGAGGAAGGACAGAGAATAGAGAATAAAAGAGAAAAAGAGAGGGAAGGAAGAAAGAAGAGAAAGAACGAACTACGGAGAAAAAATGAAAAAAAATACTAAAAGGAAGATTAAAGAAAAGAAGAAAGAAAAGAAGAAAGAGGCAAAGGAGGACGAACAAAGAAGCTGGCTAAAAACAGAAAAAAACAAATGATGAATATAGTAATACAAGAAGAGAGAGAAAATGAGGGAATGAAAAGGAAAATGAAGAAACGAAGGAAGGAAAAAGTGAAGTAGAGCATTAGTAACAAAACAAATTTACGAAAGAAGCAAAGAAGGTAAACAAATTAGGAATGGAATCACTAAAAAAGTTACAGAATTATGGAAAAAAGAAACTAAAGTAAAAACGAAAAAAATGGAGAGAGGAAAAGTGAAGACGTGCATGAATAACAGACAAAATCTACAGAAAAATTAGCAAAAAATAAGTAAACGAAGAACAGAATGGCTAAGAAAATACATAGTGGGAAAAAGAAAGACAATGAAGAGAAGAATAAAGAAAAGAAGAAAAGAAAACAGAAGAATTGCATGAATAACAGAAAAAAATCTACAAAAAAAGAAAATAAATAAAAAAACAAAGAATGGAATGACTAAAGCAATACAGAATGAGAAAAAAGAAGGAGAACTAAAGAAATTGTGAAGCATCGAAGGAAGGAAAAAGTTAAGAAGTCGAAATCTACAATAATAAACAAAATAAATAAAATAAACAAAAAACGAAGAAAAAGAAAGGCTAAAAAGATACAGAATGAGAAAAAAAAGAGGAAACGAAAGGAAGAATGAAGCAACGAAGGAGGGAAGGAGTGGCGCAGGCAAGCAAGTCACGTAGGAGAAGGAAGGTCTCTCAGAAGACGTTGTTAAAACTCTTCAAGTCTTGGCTGGCGCTGCACGGCCCACCACCTCGCGGCTTCACACGTCACTGAATCCACCAACCCACCGTGCACTGGCAGCAGGAGGCAGGAAGCATTGCAGGAGGAGAGCACAAGAACGAAAGATAGAATGGGTGACAGACAGTGATAGGAGGAGAAATTATAAATGAAAATAACGGAAGGAAGAAAATAGGAGAGAAAATAAGAAAAAAGGAGGAAGGAAGGGTTTCACGGAAGAGAGCTGAAGAATGAAAGGTAGGAAGAGTGAACGACAGCAAGAGGAGGAGAAATTACAATACGAAGTGACAGAATGAAGAAAAAAGGAAAAGAACAGAAGAAAACAAGAGGGAGAACAGAAAAACGAAAGGTAGGAAGGGTGAAAGACAGTGATAGGAGGAGAAATTACAAATCGAAATGACGGAAGGGAGAAAAAAAAAAAAAGAGAGAGAGGTAAGGAGGGAGGAACTAAAGGAAGAGGAGAGCAGAAGAAGAAAAGGTAGGAAGGGTGAAAGACAGTGTAAGGAAGAGAAATTATAATACGAAGTGACGGAAGGAAGGAAAAAAAAAGAAACAAAAGAAAAAAGAGGGAGGAAAGGATTGGATGAGGAGAGCAGAAGAATGAACAGTAGGAACGGTGAAAGACAGTGATAGGGAGAGAAATTATAATACGAAGTGACGGAAGGAAGAAAAAAGAGGAAGGGAACAAAAGACAAAAAGAGGGAGGGAGGGAGGGAGGGAGGGACTGGAGGAAGAGAGCAGAACAAAAGCAAAATAAATGAAAACGAATCATAGTATTGAAAGGGACAAACACACTAATAAATCAATGAACCATACCAAACACTAGTCATTAGTCTGTATCTCGTAACAAGACTTCTCAGTGATATTCGAACCACAACTCTCTCTCTCTCTCTCTCTCTCTCTCTCTCTCTCTCTCTCTCTCTCTCTCTCTCTCTCTCTCTCTCTCTCTCTCTCTCTCTCTCTCTCCTTTGATTTCTACAATATTAAACCAAAGTCGTAAACAAAAATTCACACTGTCATGATTAGCAACGTTTTAATATATTTTCTATTATCTTTTTTTTCTTGTTGACGGAAGACTCAATCAGGTGAAGCCAATGTGTGTGTATTGAACGTGTTAATAAGATGTTCTCACAATCATTGGTCTCCGGCAAGTGAATTCTGGGAGTCGGTGATTTTCAAGCAGCCTTTATATAACACGATAACATTTGCATTATTGTGTTGAGCTGCGGGACTTCCTCTACTCCTCGTCAATACATGCAATGGTTAAAGATTTATCCCCCTGTCTGTCTGCCTGCCTGTCTGCCTGTTTCTCTGTTTATCTGTTTCTCTTTGTCTGTGTCTTTAATATCTTTGTAGGTTTCTGTCTGTTAATATGTCTGTCTGTCTGTCTGTCTGCCTGTCTCTCTGTCTGTCTTCATAACAATTTTCAGATTTTGTCTGTGTCTGTCTCTCCGTCTATCTGTCTTTATATCTTTGTCCAAATGTTGATCTGTCTGTCTGTCTCTCTGTCTCTCTGTCTGTCTGTCTGTCGGTCTGCCTCTCCGTCTGTGTCTTTAAATCTTTATCCAGATGTTTTGTCTCTGTCTGTCTATCCATCAGGTTTAAGTATTGGAGGTGTAAGACAAGTACGACAAGTAGATATCTCACGGTGACTGATGATTAAGGAGAGGTGTACCAGATACCAGTGAAAGGGTTACAGTCCAGTAGACGTCAAGAAGAGCTGGGGGTGTCACAGGCAGCGCGTCCCATGGTAGTAGTAATTCATCTCTGGTAAAATATGACTTTGCTCTTTTAGACAATTTTATATTATTTTGACTTTCCCTTAATAATAAGTATGTATATGCCTTTGATTCCAGCATTTGGCTTCGGCACAATACTTATAAAGCATCGCAGCCTCATCATGGAAATAAAACCTTGCATTTGGCTTCACGCTCGGCAAACAATACGAGGAAGTTGTGTAAATATGTCCAGGCTCTTTGTGTCGGCAAGCACAGTTCAGGCAACAACATTATGCACTCACAGATTATTGCTTCCTGCTAACTCTAATCATCAAAACAAAAATATTGTCAACTTTCAACACATACATTAGTTACTTGATGTAATGGAACTACAGCAAGAAAAATTCATTCCAAAAATGGTAAAAGTTTTATGTTTTAAATTATTGTGCAGTTTTCCTTCATGTCTAATCATAGAACAATATTTTCCAACACCCACTCCAAACATTAAATGACACATCACTAATGCGAAATTTCTTTTGAGTAAATCTTATTTTTCTTGGGTTGCAATTTCACGGTAATCATGAAGATCTAAACATTAATACGGCAATATTTTCTACCTACAAGAGGAAAGAGGTAAAATGAATCTGAATACACAATTTCTTAAAACAAGATGCACTTTTAGAATTAAATAGCCATTCTGAGTACAAGACAATTTCATCTATTTACTAATAAAATGACACCCAATTTACAGTACGTCCAGAAGGAGCAATGTAATGGCGTATATACTTTAAGATCCTCATACACACAGTTTGCCGCTAAATATTTCTTACCAAAGCCAGAGATGTAAGTTTGTAGTTATCGGCTAATCAAACGCACACCTGTGATACATGAGACACTGCCACGACTAGTATCACACCTGTTCTACCGCCAAGTAACGCTGCACACCTGTTAATAATCAATGTTTTCTTATTAATAAAACATAAAATGAACTTGCATTATTAAATCTTTTTGGTAAAGTTCAAAGCGAAATCAGTGTTCCTCTATGATTTTTTCAGCGATAACTCACATCAGTACTTGCATTGGAAATCAAACAATGGAGCTGAATATATGATTAACTTTCTAAGCATAAAACAAAGAATGAAAAAAACGTTAGGGCTGCTCGCTTTCCCACCGCCTCAACTATTGCCACTACCACCACCAGTACCACCACCACCACCACAGAACACTACAAACACTGCCTCCATGACAACCAATATTATAAACTCGGAACAAATTTCTGCATCAAAACCGAGCCCCTTTGATAAATGACAAGTGAATAATACATGTGGCGTATTAGCCAGCGTGTAGTATAAAAACATATTAGCATCGAGCGGCGCCACAACCCACACGCTATTACGGTCTGCCCACCTTTTGCATGACAAAGGCGACCGTCCACACACACACACACACACACACACACACACACACACACACACACCATTTCCACCTTTAAGTCATTATACCTCAAGGAAACACAAGTTTCTATTCCACTTACGTCATTCCACATCTCAGACATTAATATCACTCTACAAACTAGCCATTCATTGCACATTAACCCCCTCAAGTACTGGGACACATTTTTGCCATGAGTTTTGAGTGTGATTAGACGATTTTATTCACACTATGAATGGTCTTTGTAGGTCAGAAGACTAATGGCCAGAACCTGTAACATTTTGTAATCCCCACACGAGTTTCTGAAGTTGTATAAAATCGTCAAATAATAAGCAGCATAAATATAAAAAAAGCTCCCCAATACTGAAGGAGTCAAGGGTTTAATTCCGCTCCCAAGCTACTCTTTCCACGACCTGTACACGTCAGCCCTCAGGAAACACAACTATTCTTTTATATGAGGAGAGAGAGGCTTAACTCCCACCACTGCATCATGTCCCAATAATCAAAGACAGGCGAAAAGGAACAAGACATAAACAAACGAAACCTTGCAAGTGAAGAGCAAGAATGAATGAGTGAGTGAGATTTCTGACTCACGAAAACCTTGTATCGAACGTAGGAAAGATCCACAGTGGAGACAAATTCACTCCAGCTTGTCTCCATCACCCCAGCTGATCAAACACTGCTCACGCCATTTTTGACCGCCACACACACCGAGGCGGAGAGCAAACACGGGAGGAGGAGAAGGAAGATGACGGGAGAGAGCTAACCCATTCAGTACTGGAGGACATTTTTACCACGAGTTTTGGGTTTGTTTAGACGATTTCATTGACATCAGGAAGGGTCTATGGAGGTCAGAAGATTAAAGGTCAGAGACTGTACTGTTCTAATAACTACATGAGTTTCTAAAACTGCAGAAGATCGTCAAATAATAAGCTGAATAAATATGACAATGCGTCCTAGTACTGAAGGGGTTAAAGAGCGCCTCTCCCGCCCGAGTCTCAGCTGGTGCGGGAAGATGAAGGTGATCCTCGCGACCTCCCAGCCTGCTCCTTGACGGTTTGCATCACGCTTCCTTCACACAGAGAGGAAGCGTCAGCCATCTGCTAAATCGATTTCCCACAGTAGTATTTTCTCTACTTCTCTATGTATTTATTTTCTCCTTCGCACAACCAGTTGGTGGGGTGGCTGGGAGCAGCGCTGTGTTAATTATCATCTGGCAAAGTAGCAAGACTGGTTATTTGCTGCGCTGCTTGGACACAATGTTATCTAAAGGGCTGTTGGAATCCTTCGCGTCACGTCCAGATTCAGAAACCCTTCACAGCTGCACCCCCACTATTTCAAAAGGCTTCTGTTTAAGTGACATAAGTTGTAAAGGGTGTTTTATGGTTCTAATGACAAATGAACAAGGTTAATATATAATTGACAGGAGAAAGAAACACCCTGAGAAACCTGGCTTGTAGTTCTTGTGGCCTTCGAAAATAGTCGTGACGAGAGAGCGGAGTGTCTGAGTTTGCCAATACATCGCTTCCCGTCACGAGCATCACGATTAATACTAAAGGACTAAAGGACTAAAGGGACAAAAGACGATAGTGTGAGCGAGTGTTGGAGTGTCTCTTAGTTACGTAAATAGCTTGGTGACGCCTCAATGAGCTTGCATCAATAGGGAGGGAGAGAGGGTGAGGGAGAGGGAGAGGGAGAGGGAGAGGGTCACAGTACAATGTCCACGTTAAAAAACGGATTGACTCGCACTGCTTCATGTTGGGAGAGTAGAGGTGATAAGAAGTAGTTGTAATCTCTCTCTCTCTCTCTCTCTCTCTCTCTCTCTCTCTCTCTCTCTCTCTCTCTCTCTCTCTCTCTCTCTCTCTCTCTCTCTCTCTCTCTCTGTAAGGTGTGTGGGATGATGATAATGTCGTGTGTTAAAAAAAATAATAATTCTCTTCAGGGCAGTACATCAGTAGCTAGTGGATTAAAGACTTCGTTTTTTCGTATTTCTTTATTCAATTTTTTATTCTATTTCTTGTCTCATCTATATTTTTTGTCCTTTTCTTTTCTGTGTCACTTTGCTTCACTTTGTGATTTTTCTTTTTTATTTATTTTTTAGTCTATTTTCTACTTTCTTTCATTCAGTCCTCGTCTTTCGCTATCTATTTTTCAGTTTTCTTTACAGTACAAGCTTTACGTGCTCATGTTCATCATCGCAATTAGTAACACACTCCTCCTCCTCCTCCTCCTCCTCCTCCTCCTCCTCCTCCTCCTCCTCCTCCTCCTCCTCCTCCTCCTCTTCCACTTCAGTACTGGAACACCTTTTTACCACGAGTTTGGGGTAGGATTAAACGGATTTTATTAACATTAGGAAGAGTCAATGATTCAAGAGTGGCCAGAGTCTGTACTATTTTAATCCCCACACGAGTTTCTGAAGCTGTAGAAAGTCGCCAAACAATAAGCAGAATGAATATGAAAAAAAGCGTCCCTCCCAGTATTTAAGAGGTTACAGTACAAGACGCAAGAAAGGAGCGTGTTGTGGGGCTGCAGAGGGAAGAAAGTAGATGATCTAGGAGTTAAGTACAAGACGGAAAGAAGGGAAGCGTGTTTGGGGGCTGCAGATGGAGGAGTGTGGATACAGCCAGGTAGGTAGAGGTGAAGTAATGCGTAGGTAAACATCCACACAGCTGCGGGGCCTTAGGGTGTTCATGGGTCCTCACCGCGCGTCGTGCAGCCTCTTAGCGCCGGGCTGCCGATCACTAAGACAACCTAACCCTCTCCCCCACACATGCCTCCCTACCGCAGTCATGCCCCACCACCCTTACCAGCACATCCTACTCTGAGTCATGTCCTGCACGCCTCCCTCACCCTATTCCGGTCACGATCTTTGCCTCACTCAGTCATGTTCTGGAGTATCCTTCCTTATCTCCCCCGTCTTCTTTATTCTACTTATTTTTATCTCACAATTTTCTTTATTTACCTTAGTATTCTTATCTGTTTTTATTTTTCATTGTTTCTTTGTTTCCCTTATACTTATCTCCCAATTTTCTTTATTTCTCTCATCTTTCTTATCTTTTCTATCTTTTTATTACGTAGCCTATCTTTGTTTCTTTATTCTCCTTTTATTCATCTCTAATTTTCCTTTATCTTTTTTATCTTCTTTACGTAAGTACCTTTACCATTCTTTTTTCTCATTATCTTCATTTCCCAATTTCCTTTAATTATCTTATTTTCCTATTCTATTTATCTTTACGTAGCTGATATTATCTTATCCTTCTGTTTTCTCCCTTTGTTTAGTATCTTATTCTCTACTCTTCTCCTAGATTATTCTTGTTTTGTTTATTATTTCTATCTACCTCATTTTCTGTATCTGACTTCACTCCTCTCTCTTCTCCCTGCTTCCCATCCCGCTCGTCCTTATTCTGGTATCTGTTTCTTTCATCTCCCATTTCTGTCTTCTCTTTCAACTATTGATATAAAACGCCTCTCTCCTCTCTCCTCCACCCTAACTTCATATATTTTATTCCTCTCCACTCTTACTGTCTCCTCCATATATGTAGTGCATTTTCTTCTTTCTCCTTTATTCTAATTAAAAAAAAAAAAACGTGCTTTCTTTTTAGCCAGCATCCTTTATCTTCTCTCTCTCCAGATCTTATCACTGCCATCCTTCCTCACCCAATATTCCTCATTCACTCATTTGTTTCTATTCTCCCATGATTCTCCTTTGCTCTTCCCCAGCTTGTCTGCACCCCCATCTCTTGTTCCTATCCTCCCCTAACTCTCCTCGTGCCTTTCTCCTGTCCGTCTGCAGCCTCAGGGCCTCACACGCTCCCTCACCCACTATTCTTCATTCACTCATTTGTTTCTATCCTACCATGACTCTCCTTTACTGTCCGCCTGGTTGTCTGCACCCTCATCCCTTGTTCCTATCCTCCCCTAACTCTCCTCGACCTTTCTCCTGTCCGTCTGCAGCTTCGGGGCCTCACACGCTCACGCCTCCCCGTTGCCTCGCCACACTCCCGCCATGGACTGCATCCCTTCTACGGCCTCAATTATTTAGCACGAACACCCAGCTTCCCTCTCGCCCAGCTGCTCCTCGCCTCCGCTGCCCCGACCCCCGACCTCAGCATTCCTCAAGGACTTCAATAACAGGTTTTGTGCAGCGTTATTTTGTCGATGATTTTGCTTTCACCACCTGGCGTTCATTGTGGTTTTCATGCGTGTTTCTGATATTAGTGGCAGGAACTGAGGTGAGCTGGGGTGGTATCTTGGTCATTTTTGTTTGGGTGTTCTCTCTCAGTATTAAGGAGAATGCTAAGTGCTTATTACTTGTTTTTCTGATTTCGTTCATGATTTTGCGTATAAGTCGTGATATTATTTACGGTTTCCAGGATAACTATTTTTTTTCTGCTGCAGTTCTTCTTTTCTTTCTGGCAGTGTATTGAGCGCACTTCCTTGATTTACTTTTTTCAATGATTTTGTCTTCATAGCATGACCTTGTTTTCATCGCTTCTATTCTTTAGCCATGGGACATTTCAGTGAAGCACTTTCCTCAACATCTCTTCCTTCATAAGTTTTCCCATTAATCATTTTCTTAAATCAACACTTTTTTTTATTTACTAGTCAATGCTCAACATAAGATATTTATTTCGTCGTAATATCCTTCATAATTCATCTTTCATTATATATTATTCATTGAGGTTTTTAGCTATTTTCTTTCATAGGAATATACAACAATAAATCATTGAGTAATCAAGAAATTGGGTGAAATCTTCCTTTTTGCGTAACATCCTTTTCAACTTTCCTTCCTTTACGTGATTCAGAACTTGAATAACACGTTTCCTTCCTTCACAACTCTCCTTTCATTACGTGCAATTCATTAACTCTATCGATGTTATGCCATTCTTAAATACAGGCCAACGGTAATCCAGGCAATACTAATCCAGCAGCGAAGTCAAACGTAGCAGAAGTATCGGGCATAAAAATAAACGTCCTTTCTTACACATTGTATCCCACTATCTTCAATATTGAGTCTTAACGGTGAAATGATTCCTTCTCTCTTCCTTCCTGAAACCGGTGGGGCTGATAGTCACTTCCTAGTAAGTCACTGGGGCGATCATCGCACAGCCTCAGCGTGTCCCGGGGCGGCAGCAGCAGCGGCAGCCTTCATATGTAAGAGCCGCCAGTCCCCGGGGTTTAGTAGGAGACAGGCGCCGCGCTTTACCTGAAGACGAGTGTGACGGATGATTCCCCGCCTCTTGTTTGATCATTTCAGCCCCAGGTGATGCTTTCTCTCTCTCTCTCTCTCTCTCTCTCTCTCTCTCTCTCTCTCTCTCTCTCTCTCTCT
>CM035179.1:258248-278943 GCA_020233015.1 Callinectes sapidus | reverse complement strand
GAGAGAGAGAGAGAGAGAGAGAGAGAGAGAGAGAGAGAGAGAGAGAGAGAGAGATTGGGCGTCCACTCATGGTAACGGTTCCCAAATGACTGGGCTTTCAGATAAGAGATCTCAATTAGATGGCCTCCTTTAGCTGATAAGAAGAAAAAAAAATTGCACAGTATATAAAAAGAAAAATCCTCACTGCTCAGACTAAACAAGACCAAACGTGACTGAACGAAAGAACTACAAACGAGTATTTAAGAGGAAGGTTTCAAAATATTTACCCTTACCCTTTGGCTAACTCATTCGGACCTGTAAGGGGGCTGGCAATTAAGTGTTTTTTTAATATTTTTTTATTATATATTACACTTGTCACATTTTTCTCTCTGCCCTAAAATAACCAGGAAAATTAAACAAAGTGAAACACCATAGTAGCATTTAGAAGGAGAGAAAGTAGAAAAGAAGAAAGTGAATACCGAATAGTCTGTCACTAAAGAGGTGAAACTTTTGGCCTACAAGGAAATTGAAATATTGTTCAGGTTTGCTCTATAAATTCACATCTCTTCTCTCCTGTCCTCTCCTCTCCTCTCTCTCTCTCTCTCTCTCTCTCTCTCTCTCTCTCTCTCTCTCTCTCTCTCTCTCTCTCTCTCTCTGACATAAGGGACGAAAATTCACCACACTCTTCCATCTCCACCTCCTAACATTTCAAAAGCGACCTTCCTTTCAGAAGACAAGAAACCCAAGTGGTCATTTTTCTCCCTCCACCTCGCGCTCCTCCCTCCTCATATCGATCTCCATATTCTTTAGGGAAACTTTAGCATCGCCTCCCTCCCTCCCTCCCTCTCAGGTCCCGCAGCTCTCAGGGAAGGAGGGAAGAGGCTGAGTGCAAAGGATATAGCAGTCTAAATCCAACTTCATTCAGGTGAAGAAGCTTATGATTTGAGATGAACGAAGAGACTTGGAGACTTCTATCTTCATCACTTCTAAATATGAATAATTTGACCTGATTTGTCTTTTTTCGGAAGTGGTAGATAATACAACTTCATGTTCTTTTCGTTTTCTGATCTCTTCGAAACCTCCATTCGTTATTGTGTAACTACTGTGTGATCTGTCTATGTATATTTGCCAACACTAAGTCATATGTGCAATTAAAATTCCCATTCATTTATATTGTTTAAATTTTGTCTGCTATTTCCACATCCGACCAAGTTAATCTATCTATATTTGTGCCGTCAGTAAATTCCCACTTCAAACTCTCTCTCTTTGAGCTCTGTAGTGAAGTGCGAGGCGGGGAAGTGAGCGGTGAGTGAGAGAGTGGGTTGATCCCAGCGCCGCCTTTCTCACCCACGGCTCTCGCTTCCTGTTCTCTGCGTTGCTTTGCCTTTGACCAAGAAGCGATTGATTTCCAGGCACCGCAGTGGGTCAGAGGGCCCCAGGAGACGCTGCCGCAGGGCCTCTGACTCCCTGGGATTGTAAGGGCGAGGGTCGGCAGTACAGCAACCCAACACATCACTACATATAAAGATAACGTACCAAGCATAGCGCAGCCTGCAACAGCACAGTGCATCACGGAACAGCATAGAACACAACGATGCAGGCAAAGGTGGGAGTGAATGGGGCAGGAAAGAATACGAACAGATAAGGAACTGAATGACTCAAGGTATTAATTCTGGGACGGGACGGGAAAACGCAAGGGAGAGAGATAATTAATGAGACAGAATGGTGTGGCATGGAAAGAACGAGACGGGATGAAGCACAATAAAAAGTGGCATAGAGCAAGAGGAGACGAGCAGGGACAGAGGCAGAGGAACACTGAGCAGGACAAAGCAAAGAAGAACTAAACCAAATAGAAAGCAAGAAGGAAAGCAACGTGGCAAAATAAGAACGGAACGAAGGCAAAACAGAAAATGAGAAGCAAAGAACTAAACCAAATAGAAGACAAGAAGGAACGGAATAAGGCAAAATGAGGACGGAGCGAAGGAAAAGGCAAAACAGGAAAGGATAGGACCAGAAATGACTGAGTGAGACACAAGACAGAAAAACATGTGTATAGGGAGGGAGATGGAGTGTTAAGAATGGTAGACAAAGGAGAGTGATGGAGACAGGGGGGGGGTGAGGGGACAGTGGGGTTGCGCAGATCAAGCTATGAAGCATTATTATGAAGCAAGGGGTCTCAAGGCTGGTCGTTCATGCTGTCAAAGAAACGCTAAAAATACGACATAACTTTTCTCTAAAGGCACTTGTGATGAATTACAGAAGTGCAGTTGCTGGTAGTGGTGGTGGTGGTGGTCTTGATGAAAAATAATAGCCATAATTCTACTACAATTACCACTATAACAATTCTTACCACTTCCATTACCACTCTACAATTACTACTACCACTACCACTACCACTACTACTACTACTACTACTACTACTACTACTACTACGTTGAATGCTATCATAATAACACTAATACACTAATACAACTGCCAGCACACGATAAATAGTCTATGGGATGAAGAAAGTAGTAGTAGAAGTAGTAGTCGTAGCAGTAGTAGTAGTAGTAGCAAAAACAGTAGCAGAAACAAAGATAAGAATTATTAGTAGAAAAAATAGAGAGAAAAAACCGCATAATCAAACCGCGCCACACCACACCACACCCAAGTCACCCAGAAGAACCACGCCATCCTTCCCTCATTACCATACCCAGCGATACAACACTTCTACACTCCACCATCGTCCGGGGGAATTAAAACTGCAAAACACAATGGTAATGAAGGCAGACTGGGCCGGTTATCACTACCATTACCTCTACGGCGGGGCAGGAATGTTGATGTGCGGTGATTACAGGGGCGGAAGGAAGGGAGATAAGGAAGATACGCTTGATAACACTTAATTAGCCATCACGGGGCCAGTTGAGTGTCAAGAGGCGGTCACTTCTTTGAGCAGGTCAAGATATTGGGTTGGTCTAAGTCTGTTCTCATATATGTGGTGTCTTATGAGGCACTGGCACGCATTTTTTACCTTCAGTTTTTGGTGCAATTACATGATTTCATTGATATTAGTAAATAGAGATCAGAAGACTAATGGGCAGAGTCTGTACTATCTTAATCCCGACATAAGTTTCTGAAGCTTTACTTTCTCCTCACAAAAACAGTCAAGGATGTATAAATTTGTCATAAAAAAATAATAAAAAACAAGATGAGCCAATTTTCTTCCCGAGTCTTTTACTTATACAGATAAAGAAAAAAATGTTAGAAATATATATAAAAAGAAGAGTCCCGTTCACTTAGAAAATGATATTAAAGACACCAATACGCAAAATATCTAAAAAACAATAAATAAATACATAAATAAGCAGATAAATAGCTGAATGAATAAATAAATAAATCAGATCCTTCTTGTTCTCGTCTCATCTTGTATTGTGAAATGGTAAATAATAAAAGTATCCTCGTCCTTCACCTCTTCTCGTCCCGCCCTTTCGCTAGTCTATTCTTGCATCATCATCTCTCTATTAAAAACTTCTGAAGGGCAAAATGGTCACTGATGAACACTTAATAATAATAATATCAACCTGCCTTCTTCATCGCCCTCTCCCTCGTTCTTGTCCTCGGGCCGTCTTTATCCTTACCTCGCATCATGTCTCCATTGAAAACTAACTCATGAAGCGCAAAACAATAATCAATTCACACTTGGAAAATAAATAGAATAAAAGGTCGTCGTCTTGTTCTCGTTGTCGTCTTTATTCTATTCCTGTCCTTGGCTCACTCTCGTCTTTCCCTCTCGCATCGTACCCCTAATGAAAACTGACTCGCGAAGAGACAAATAATCACTGAAGCACGGCGGATAAATACCATAACCCGCCAGATTGCCTAACGCTGCTCAACTCACTCCCTCATAAAAAATAAAGATAGTTACCCCTCCCCCAACCCCCTACCATCCCCCTTGTCAAAAAAAAAAAAAAAAAAAAAGAATACAGCCAAAAGGACATTTACATTCTAATGCACGGCTGGTCCGCACGATACTCGGCCGAAGTTATGACCTGAAATATCCGACTTTTATGCTTCAAACCTTTTACCATTTCGGGTGTAAGGTAGCGAGTAGCAGCGGCCGTCCTGCCTCAATGCCGCGCCGCCCACTGCACCGCGGCGCCGTAATGTGTTGACGGAGACGGGAATTTATCTCTCATTGGATATTCGCCTTCTTTGCTCGGCGGTGGAAGGCAACGGCGGTGGCGGTGGCGGTGGTGGTGATGGTGGTGGTGGTAGCAGGCGGAAAAGTGCCAGTGACGAAGACAGCGATGGAGAGCGAGGGTGGAAAGTGGCTGAAGTGGAAGACTGGTGGAAGGCCGAGGTGAGGCGAGGATGGAAAGAGAGAGAAATGGAAAGCGAGAGGTGAAGGGTGAGGAATTGAAGAGAAAAGGAGTTATATAGAGATGGTGAACAAATGTTTCGTAAATTTTAGATGTTGAGGAGTGAAGAATACGTAAAGGGCGAGAGTCGAAGGTGGAAGGAAGACTAACATACAAAACAGGCAATGGAAAGCAATGAAGACGATAACATGATTACAGGCACAGGTGGAGGAAGAAATAGCGGAGGTGGTGATGGGGAATAATGGTGATGTACAGGATAAGCAAGGCAGCATCACCTTATTGTCCTAGTCCACTGTCCAGCATTTCTTAGTTTACTTCAGGTAGTGCAGCTCATCACAAATAACCTCGTAAGAACTATTAGATGAACTGATAACACTACTTTTTATTTAAGAGGGGGAAGCTGGACAAGGGCAACAAAAATAATGAAAAAAAAGCCTACTAATTTGCCAGATCCCAGACTGTTGTTACTGTTTTGTGTTCGTCTATTTGCTATCGTCGTTATTGACTGTAGGTGCATTGTGGTTCTTTGGAAATAAAAATCCACATATAATAACGAATAACAACAAAGCACAAATATAACGTTAGAAATCTATATAAAAAAAGAAGAAAACGCGTAAACTTTTCGTCTTACCATGTTTGTTCTAGAATTGAAAGAAGAATTTGAAGTCTTTCCTATCACACAGTTCTTTACGCAGGCAATGCAGTGGGAAATTCCATCTGTAAGAGGACTGATTAAGACGAAAGTGGGCGTGATCTTTATTCATACGCTTATCCTGAAGTAAAGGGATAAACATTCAAGTATTTTTCCATATCATAACCAATAAGGAGACCAGCGAGGGAATGCAGCGGGAAATGCTTGGAATACCTCTTTGACCTCGACTGGTTGGCTAAAAATACTCGTAATTATAGATCTGCACTTACTTATTAGCCCTTTCAGTACTGGGGCACCTTGAGTTTTGGGACGATTAGATGATTTTATTGACATTACGAAGGACTATGGAGGTCAAAAGATTACTAGCCAGGGTCTGTACTATCTTCATCGCTGCATGAATTTCTGAAGCCGTAGAAAATCGACCAATAATAAGCAGAACAAATATGAAAATCCTCTTAAGTATTGAAGTAGTTGAAATGTTAAAAAATAAACAACTTGTCTGTTCTGCATCACAATTCTATAACTATACTCTGCATCAGAGAGTGAAGGCAGGTTATAATTCTTGTAATATTTGCTAAGGGGGGAGCAGGTAGCATTAAAAAAAAATACTATATCTATCTCAATATATAAAGACAAATTGCTAACCTCCCCTACATCGCCATCACTTAAATAAGAGTCTGCGGCAGAGGCAAGGCAACGGGAAATACTTGGAATGCCTGCCTGGGGTGAAGTGGCCGGTTAAAAAGATAAATAAATAAAATGAATAAATAAAAAACTGTATTTACTTTAAGGTAGAAAGGCAAACTTTTACCTTTCTCATATCACAATTGTAGATCAGTAAAGAGGAGACAACAGAAAAAAATCATCCCAGAATATCTGCCTGGGAAGTTTGTTTATGTAAGAGAAGAGGAGACTGGCTAAGGGTAACAAAAAGCAATGAAAATAAAAGAAAACCCCACTAATTTGCCAGTCCCCTTAAAGGGCCAAAGAATTAGCCGGAGGTAAGGGACAAAATCAGGGACAAAATCAGGGACAAAATCAGGAGGTTAGAAGGATAAAGAGAAGACTGCACATATTCATCAGACAAACTGTTAACCTTTCCTGGA
The DNA here is from genome assembly GCA_020233015.1 of Callinectes sapidus. Taxonomy (NCBI): domain Eukaryota; kingdom Metazoa; phylum Arthropoda; class Malacostraca; order Decapoda; family Portunidae; genus Callinectes; species Callinectes sapidus. Next base: position 272,848 of record CM035179.1, on the reverse strand, counting down.
TCACAATTACATAAAAGATGAGTGTCATAGAAAAAAATCATCCTGTTCAACTTGAGATTGCCTGGTTGGAGTAAAAATAAATAATATTCAAAGGTAAAATGACAAACAGTTAGCTTTCCCATATCACAATTACATAACAGAAACCTGACAGAGAGAGAGAGAGAGAGAGAGAGAGAGAGAGAGAGAGAGAGAGAGAGAGAGAGAGAGAGAGAGAGAGAGAGAGAGAGAGAGAGAGAGAGAGAGAGCACCAGGAAATTCTTTTTAAAACCTGCTTGGGGTGGAATGGTTAGGGTGAAACTGTTCATACATATTAAGGGAGAAAAACTATTCACCTTTCTGCGCGTCACAATTATACAACAGTGGTCTGCAGCTCAGAGGGAAGGTATATACCGGAAAATATCTGGAATACCAACAAGGGACGGACTGATATAGTTTTTTCTTTACCACTTCAATACCGAGACGCATTTTTCTTATTTTATTCAGTTTATTATTTTCCGATTTTATACAGCTTCAAAAACTCCTGTGGGGATTGAAATAGTACAGACTTTGGCACGTAATCTTCTGACCTCCATAGACCCTTGCTTATATCAACAAAATCGTCTAATCACACACAAAACTCGTTGCAAAAATGTGTCCCAGTACTGAAGGGTTAAAGCCACAATACCAAACCTTACCAAACACGCACAGGAAAGAAAAATAAGGAATAAAAGCGAAAGAATAAGAAAGTTTTCCATCACCATGACAGAATACCCGATATATAAAACTAAACTATAATTCAAAAGAAAATCAAACCACCTTAGGATATCGAGACAACTTTAAGAAGGTTTTGTATATACGGATTGCCAGAAAGTGACTGAAATATAGTGCAACGGCAGAAGGTGAAGAGGCAGAGTGAGAGAATGGTAGATGTGAGTGTAAGAGCGAGCTGGAGTGAAATGGCGGACGGTGGTGGGGTGAGCGAGAGAAAGGAGTGAAAGGACAGAGAGAGGATTACAGCTTGCAAGGAAGGGACGCAAGAACAGAGCTGAATGGAGGAGAGGCTGAGTCTGTTCTGTCTATCCTAGTGTGGGAATATTCTTAGGGAACGCACGTTATATAGATGAATAGATAGAAAAGGAAAGCAATACATATCTTAGACTTAACAAGATGAAATGAATAACAATGAGTCCTTTCCATCCACGAGACAAGGAATATTTTATAGAAACACGTGTTAAAGAGAGGTGAGAAGGCGGAAGAATGATTTTAACCTACTCAATACTGGGAGGTATTTTCATACTTTATTCTTCTTATTATTTGTCGATTTTATACAGGTTATACTTATGTAGGGATTGAAACTGTGAAAACTATGGCTATTAATCTTCTAATCTCCGTAGACCCTTTATAATGTCAATAAGATTGTCTAATCGCACGCAAAAAACCCGTGGTAAAAATGTGTTTGATTAATAAATGGGTTGATACTGATTATACCCAAAAATATCTTAAGTTTCCCAAGAATAGAGCTAAAGACGAGTAGAGAACTTTTACTCAGTCTATCCCTATGGGTGGGAATATTCTTCAGAACACCCGTCACTGATAAATACAAAGAATGAATAAAAAAGAATAATGTACGAAACGTTGTACATATTTTACTTTTGTCCAGACAGGAGCTTCCCAAGTAACTTTAACACAGCCAAGTGAATAAAGCAGACTTGTCAATGACTCTATGCATATCTTCCGACTTAACTTGTTTTATGCAAATTATATTAAAGAATTAAATAAGCTTCTTTTTTTCTTCTTCCTCAAGTCTCTTACAACGTGGAAATAGATTAAGCTGCTGGTATTTTCAATGTTTATGGTCCTATTTCTCCAGCAACCTCCCAGGAATATTTTATGGTTGGAAAGCAGAATTCTCCAATATTTTCTTCGTAACTAAAACCTTTTCTTAAAATACTTGCCGCCACAAACCTATGCAGTCAGGCAAGGGAGGGAGGGAGGGAGAGAGGCAGGGAGGGAAGGAGGGAGGGAGAGAAGCAGGGAGGGAAGGAGGGAGGGAGAGAGGGTGAGGATGGGGAAGACCAGCCCATCCTGATATGTGTTGTCTAGCGTTGTGTTACCTTATGTCGTGGTGTGATGTGTATGTAATGTTATACGACTGTGGTGTTTTGTAATGCGTGATGTTCCATTGCTGTGTGTTCTGCTGTGTTTGTGTCGGTGTTGTTCGTTGTTGTGTTATGTTACGTTGTTTTCCGTGTGGTGTGTTATGTTGCGCTATGCTGTGTTGTATTGCATTGTGCTTTGCGTTCTGCATCACGCTGGATTGCACTCATTTGTGATGCATATGTGATCTCTCTCTCTCTCTCTCTCTCTCTCTCTCTCTCTCTCTCTCTCTCTCTCTCTCTCTCTCTCTCTCTCTCTCTCTCTCTCTCTCTCTCACATACACACCAACGTTCACCTCCCCCCACCAAACGTTTCCATACATTAGTACAGTCTCTCAGCTAACCACGCGCACGTTTTATTTATTTTTTTGCCAGTGGAACGAAGTCGACCACAAACCAACTAACTACAACCCATCTATTTTCTCCCTTGCCAGTCACCCTTTCCTGCTACAACTCCTGGATCAGTTCTCGTCTTTTGTCTTTTTATTTTTTTAAGTGTTTATCTTTGGTTTATAGTTTTGCTGAGGTTTGAATAGTGTTATGATGGAGTGTTTCTCTATGTAGGTGTTATTTTACTTCTTTTATTATTTTTATTCGTGTTTAATTCTTGTTATTCTCAATGATATGTTCTTAAAATATTGTGTTGATCTGAGAGAGAGAGAGAGAGAAAGAGAGAGAGAGAGAGAGAGAGAGAGAGAGAGAGAGAGAGAGAGAGAGAGAGAGAGAGAGAGAGAGAGAGAGAGACGAGAGAGAGAGAGAGAGAGAGACAGAGAGAGAGAGAGAGAGAGAGAGAGAGAGAGAGATTTAAGGACTAAGGGCGGTCGGTGAATTGCTTTTCCAAATGGTTTCCGAGGAATATTTCTATTTCCACGCTCGCCCAGTAAAACACGTGCTGATTACATCCACTGCCTCTGTAAAAATGATTAAAAAAAAAAAAAACCTGCTCAACGTTCACTCCTTCACTTATTTGGCACAATTTCCACGCGATATAATTAATTCTTTTTTTTCCTCCATTTACTGCCAGGATTATTATTGCTATTGTTTTTGTGAGTATTTTTATGACTTTTTTCTTTCGCGATTTGGGATTAGCACTTGTCTGGCTGAGTTTTTGGCATTAGATCACAGAGACATGATAAAATAATGGAAGGTGTAAGAAGACACCAGACATCCACGTGGTAATCGCTGTATGAAACACTCTTAACACATCTCTACCTATTATCCTATCCATAAATATGCCTAATCTTTGAATTTATTTACTTAGTAGTAGTTCTCTCTCTCTCTCTCTCTCTCTCTCTCTCTCTCTCTCTCTCTCTCTCTCTCTCTCTCTCTCTCTCTCTCTCTGTGCTGACTAATACTATTAACTTCATCCCATCTCGCCTCTGCCTGCCTCCCTCACTCTGCCTCAGCTGTGGAGGTATTAAGGGCAGTGGTCAGCTCCGACCCGCCAGCCGCCCTCCGCCTGTCAGCTGGCCGGGCTGTGGCGGTGCGGCGCGCGGGGCAGTCATGGGAACCGACACTTCGCGAATTGGAATCAGACCCCCACGTTTGGATCAGGGAGTGTGTGCCGAGCGTGGCGTCCCCGGTGCCGCACTGCCACACCTGGACCTCAGCCTCTCTCTCTCTCTCTCTCCAGCTGATAAAGGAATATGACTGTCCATCTACAGGCGCCTCATTCACTGACACCGAGGCTTGGTTGTCAGTGCACAGTTGTGGTCACTGAGCATAGTCACAGGGAGAGTTACGTTTCACTGATTTCCATTGTTTGTTTGTTCCCTCCAATGTCCTTTTCATCTACAGACAGTTTTAGAGAATTTAACAACGCAGATTTTGACAGACAAAGTACTTCAGAGTATGAAGAAAATAAGAGGAAGCTGCAGGAATTAGTCAGTCTCACCACTAATATCAGGCTATCTATCAGGCTACCTATTTCTACCTATCATTTTCAGCCACAAATTAGTAACTTCTTTTGAAGCTTCCCATTGACTACAGAAGAGGTGATGGCTGTCTGTTACTTGAGTTCCACAGATGTAAATAGTTTCACTCTAGTCACTGAATGTTTTGGAGGAAGCAAAGACATATTCACTACGCTAATCAACGACTTGAAACCTATACTTTTCGTCACTGTGAGGGAGAACAAAGATTAATAAGGCATTTTAATAGTTTTCTTTTCCACAGTGAACTAACTACCTGTACGCGGAAGAAAAACAAATTATTCCCACACATCACTGCATCCCCGCCGCTCACTCCCTACATCCGCCACGGCCACTTCACGTCAAGGAAGGAAGAAAGGAACACTAATTATGAACCAACTACATGCCCAGTCAGGCAGAGATGTGGCGGCGCGTTGAGGTACCGTATGTTCAGGTAAAGGAAAGTGAACCAAGCTAACCTCCCGCGTATCAAGGAACGCCACGCAACGATGTATTAAACCTTTTCAGGGCCAGACAAACCTAGTACTCGTGCACCAATTAAAAAAAAAAGACCAGATGAACAATTAATCAAACGAAAATCAACTAAACCAGACCAACTTAACATCTAGCCTAAATATCAACCCCTTTAGATGCATTTTCATATTTACTCTGCTTATTATTTGTTGATTTTATACAGCTTCAGAAACTAATGCAGGGACGAAAATAACAGACTCAGGCTATTAATCTTCTGACACCAATAGATCCTTCCTAATGTCAATAAAATGGTTTAATCACATTCAAAACTCGTTCTAAAAATGTGTCCCGGTAGTGAAGAGGTTAAATTAACGTTAGCAATCAAGCATAATCTGATATGTCTGTTTTCATTATAAGACGGCATGATGGGGTACAAGGAGTTACATATTACAGGGACGAGATGAGATGCCAAAGTATTGATGTGGTTGAGTATGTAAAAATGCGTCCCACTACTGAAGAGGTTAGACTGCTTTAGTACATTCTTAGTTTCGAAATTTGCTTGTACGAGTCAGAAATTAGCGGCGGTACAAATTATCATAGCGCACCGCGGCAATATTAGCGAGTGATATACGAGACTCCAGGGTAATTACTCCAATAATAGTGCGACTGATCCGCCGCACCCCCACGGAGCTGCCATTTGCATTTTTTCATTAATGACTAATATGTTGTTCCATTTGCACTTGATGTAATGATGGTAGTGGTTGTGGTGCTAATAATAATAATAATAATAATAATAATAATAATAATAATAATAATAATAATAATAATAATAATAATTCACGCACACACACACACACACACACACACACACACACACACACACACACACACACACACACAAGTCAAACACTACCCCATCAACACCCACGATCCATCTATCTATTCACCGCGGGATGGAGAAGTGTCGCGCCGTGAAGGGAGACGAACACACACTGCCAGGAACCAACCAAACCACGGCTGGCTCTCTTCGATGTGGTGAGACAAAGCGTGCTAACCTGCGGGCTAACTCGTACACTGACCTTCATCATTACCTTTATCAATGCAAACCAATAATATCAACATATCACACACACACACACACACACACACACACACACACACACACACAGTATACATGGGAGTAAAAAGATAATGACATTTCGCTAACAAACTATTAATGGATACACATTACACGGGAATTGTTAAAAACGGTGTTGATTGTGATTGGGTGTCGCGGTCTCATTAGGGTGATGGAACCAGGGAAGGCAGGAAGGCGAGGCGTGGGATGAGGGAATGCGCGATACTGTGGATGGGGGAACGTGGGATGACGGAGGGAGGGAGAGAGAGGAATACAGGTGCAGGGAATGATTAGGTGAAGGAAACGAAATAAAATGAGGGAAGAAGAATAGGCAGGGACATTAAGGGATACAAAAATAAATAAATAAGCTGAATAAAAAAAAGTTAGAATACCAGATAATGTTTAACTTAAGTAAGTATTTCCTTAACATGGAATGATTACATAAAGGAAAAGAAACGGAATGACAAAAGAATAAACAGTAACTTAGAGTAATCGAAAAAAAAAGTAACAATAACAACTAACACTTAATTTAGGATAGTATTTCTTTAACCTTTTCTATATTGAGACGCATTTTCATATTCCTTCTACTTATTATTTGTCGACTTTATACAGCTTTAGAAACTCATGTGAAAGTTAGAATAGTACAGACTCTGGCCATTAATCTCCTGACTGCCTTACGCCCTTCCTAATGTCAATAAAACCACCTAATCAAACTCAAAAACTCATGGTAAAAATGTGCCCCATTACTAAAGCGGTTAAAATAAATGTGGATATAACACAGCAAAATCATATAAATCTTTAACCGCTATAAATTCTTCTTTAGCTAAGTAACGTGCAGTGAGGCATGTCTAGAGAACGATAGTGAAGGTCACCAGTGAGGCATAAATAGTAATCGTGCAACTCTATCATTCTAGTAGCTGCAGTTATAGTTTTGCTTATTTATAATGTCTAGAATTACTCAGACAACAAGCTTAGCATTATCTTTATCAGTCAAAGGATTAAGATAATATATCGCAGTATGATTGCATGATTTTTGTGTGGGCTACAGCAAGTATATTTTAGTTACTGTTAAATTTGCATATCTATCCATCTGTACATCTATCTATCTATCTATCTGCAAGTGAATTTACATACCCGCTTACCTCTGCATTTTTCTATCTATCTGTAGTATAGTATCTCTAGTGTAGTGTCTGTAGTGTTACTGTGTGATATTTGGTACACTTGTTACTTACTGTTCTGCACTATGCTGTACTTTTGTGTTACAACGTTACGGTGAAATGTGAATTATTATCTTTGTTGTGCTGGATCGGCTTGTTCTGTTGCTGTTGCTGTTGTATTTAGCATCACTGCGTTGTGTTCTGATATACTCTGTTCGATTTTATGCGTTATGTTGCACTGTGAGTGTTTTAAAGCGTTTTTTTTTTTTTTTTCGAAGAGAGAGAGAGGGCGTAGTGGAGCTCATACACACACACACACACACACACACACACACACACACACACACACACACACACACATGCACACACACATGCACACGGAAATGACGGCAAAAATATGAACGTGTGCGTGCGTTTTGAAGCGAGAACAAGGCGGGAATGTTCATAATCCGTCTGTTAAAAGAGAGACAGAGAGTGAAAGAAAACGGAAAATAAACCATGAAAACTCTGAACAATTCCGCATGTTTGTTTAAAGAGAACTTAACATGTACATATGCATAACAAGTGAGAAATATGAGAGAAAACAAGACAAAAAATAATGCTTTGTTTCCCTCGTCCCTTTCGTCTGAGTCCGTGCTTTGTGGGGGAATATAAAGTCCAAGCGAGGATTAAATGAATTAAGAAAAAGGTGAAAGAAAAGAAACAAGAAAATAAATAAGTAAAAGTAAAAGGAGGACATGAGGAATAGGAGAGTGAGAGAAGGCTGACAGCAATGCACTGAGAGAGTCCTTGTAATATTGAAATGGATGGCATGGGAAGGATTTCAACACACACACACACACACACACACACACACACACACACACACACACACACACACACACACACACACACACACTACAGGTATTGCTTTATCAGAGTATCGTTTCTCTATATAAAACCACAAGGAAAACAACGATTTCACTTAGATATCAACGTATTCAAACTCCGCCATTGCAATCTGTTCCTGAAAGAGCGAGAAGAGCAGTAAGATAGGAATATCGATAACAACAAGAGGTAGAGTTAGCCACTAAGCATTATAAAACACTCAGATATTGCCTAACTTATCCATTAAAACTAAAATAAAAGATCGATAAGAAAAAGAAAAAAATAAGCACAAAATTCGATAAGAGCAAGAGGCAAAGTTAGCCAATAAGCATTATACAGCACCAAGATATTGCCCTAATTCATACATTAACACTTAAAAACGAAAATGCATCTTAATCACTGACGAATCTAGTCTTAATCTGACATCACAACGTTACAATCTGAAAGCGCGCCAGTAGGAAATAAAAAAATAAATAACATAAACATCATAAAAACCTGATTAAAAAGCCAACCACTAAAAATGAAAGTACTGTTAACTAATTTCTGGATCAAATATGAAGAGCAGAGGACAGTCACCCTTGGACACGCCGCACCCGCAGTGTTTCTTTAGCATTCACCCCGCTAACTTCATCAAACATGCGACGGTAAGCTGATCCTTGTAAGGGAGCACTGTTCTATAAAGTCATGAGTGAAGCAGCGGGAGTGAGACTCTTCTAACTTTCGTTGGAGAAGCAAGTGTTTGGAAACGGAGGAGCAGACACCGTTAACCTTTCCCAGCACCTCCCCTCCTCTCCTGCAGGCTTGTCCGGGACTGTCACTGACACAGGAACACGAAAGGACATCGTGGTGGTGGTGGTGGTGGTGGTGGTGGTGGTGAAGGAAAGACGTAGGAGGAACACCAGAGATAAGAATGATGGTGAAGGAAACATGTGGTGAAAGTGAGAAGGATGCAGGTGAAGACACTGTAATAAAGGTGAAAAATTGTACGTTATTTAGCCCCATATTCCGGAACTCTTCTACTACTGTCCCCTTCTTCACGATATTCAAAAGATTCCCATGCCTTATATATATCGATGTTTGAGTCCATCTGTTCCTAATGTTAGTTCAGGACACTCGTTTCGTCCTGCACTGATGTATCTGGTGGCACAAAGCACAGTGAAGCGGGCAGCACTGGTAAGAGGAAGGTGCAGGGATGAAGGCATTAATTATTTGCCCACACCAGCCCAAGCAGCGACAGAGGTGAGGTGTGAGAGTACAAAGGCGACGCGCAGCTCAGAATAAATGTGAAGAAATAAGTTTTGTCAAGTAAGATTCGAAAATTATGAAATATATACGAGTATTCTTGGCTGTCACTTCAATTTTAGATATATCTGAAATTATGCAAGACTCTCTCTCTCTCTCTCTCTCTCTCTCTCTCTCTCTCTCTCTCTCTCTCTCTCTCTCTCTCTCTGTGTACGTATTTTGCCCTTCACAAGGTAACGATAAATCATTTCTGTCCATGTCTTGCTGAATCACCGCCACCTCCACCAATACTCACCCATGTACCCACGTCCCTCCCCCCCTCCCCCCCTCATCTCCACGCCCCGTCACTCCCACGCACCCCTTGCCCCTCACCACCACCTTCTCGCCCACCCACAGCCACCCACACCCTCACCAGTCACCTTGTTCCCTATGTGTACTCATCTTTTCCTTCCCTCCTTGTCTTCCTTCTTCCCTCTCCATCAACGTTCCCTTCTTGTTCTTCTTCAAATCCTATCACGTCATACACACACACACACACACACACACACACACACACACACACACACACACACACACACGCAAAGACTCACCGATACAGTCCCGCTTCCTCCTCCTGTTCTGTCACTTCGCTTCACTTCCTCACCTGCAAGTAAAAGGAAAGATTTCAGTCAGTAACTCATATCAATTTAATTCGTTAGCCTGTGCATTGACAGTTGATAAAGGTACTGTTACTTTATCAATAGTAGAGTGACTAGAGTCGGCGCATTTAGAACGAAAGAACGATGACGAGGCGTGAAGTGTGAGAAGGCGGTGAGAAGAGGAGTAAGTGCAGAGGTGAATAAGGAAGGGTGAAAATAGCAGAGCCGGAAGATAGCAAGTCATGTGATGAATAGGGGGAAAGTTGAAAGGATGGAAGGAAAAGGACTGGAAGAGAAAAAAGAGTGATTGTATGAAAAAGAATGAAGGGAGTGGGTGCAGAAGAGAGCAACGGGGCAAGGGGCAGATGGCAAGATACAGAAAACTGAATAAGAAAATTGCAAAGACCAAAGAAAATTACTGGAATTGAGAACGACTGATAGCTGCACGTACATGAAAAGGAAAGGAATGGGTACTGAAGATAACGCTACGGAAAAGAGATATGAAAATACAAAAGAACAAGATAGAAAACTGAAAAAGATAAGAATCAAATCTAAAAAAATGTCTGAAACGGGAATATAGGAATGCAGCAACACACATCCCTCACTGTTACACTGAAGAGATAAAAGAACACGTCGAGTATTGAGAGAAGCATTGCACTCCATACAACAGCCACGAAAGGGAAAAGATCAGCTGCCTGTATGCCTCTCATCTTTTGACCTTTAGGGGCTCTAAATTCCTAGCATTGAAAGACTGAAAGAAATATATACAAAAGATACAGAAGTGAGCACCGTGGCAAGAATCCCTGACTGTATGCCTCTCATCTTTTGACCTTTAAGGGATAAAGATTCCTAGCATTGAAAGACTATAAATAAGACACAATAATATATAAAGGATGCGGAAGTGAGCACTGTGGCAAGGAATCGCTGACTGTATCCCTCTCATCTTTCGACTTTAAAGGGATAAAGATTCCTAGTATTGAAATATTATAAAAAAATACGAAAATATATAAAAGATACGGAACTGAACACTGTTGCAAGGAATAACTCGTCTTATACCTCTCATGCATCCTCTCATCTTTTCATCTTCCCGGACAAACGGTTGAAATTTGCCGAATGAAACCACACGTCACCCGCCCGGCAAGGAGAACTGGCCGCGACGCTCAGGCGAGATTAGGGAAAGATTATTTTGCATAGAGTCATACTTCCATAATTTGTCTTCCTGTGGTGCAACAAAACCTGTTAAATCCACTTTCCATTCCGCCTCACGTCCCTCCCTAGTTCGTGCCTCGCCTGCCGCCGCGCCACGTCCTCAGCCACCGCGTCCCAGGTCACTGCTCACTGCACCGCGCCCCGCATTAATTGCTTATCGAGGTGACGAGTAGCAGAGGCCAGCGGATCACAGCGGGATGGACGGCCAGGAGAGAGAGAGAGAGAGAGAGAGACACAAAGAGAAAGGATGAATTAGGAAAGTGGCGAAGTTGGTGGGATAAATACTGTATTTTTTTGTTTTTTCTTTACTTTTCCTTTTTTATCCTTCTCCCTCTCCTCCTCTTCCCCTTTTTTTTTTGTTCCTGTTCTCTTCTTTTCTTTTCCTTTTCCTTCTTCTTTTCCTCTTTTTTATCCTCCTTTCCTTTCTCGTTCTTTCGTCGTTGTCCTCTTCCTTCTCCTCGTCTTGGTCCTTTATTACTCCTTTTCCTCCCCCTTCTCTTCCTTCTCATACTCTTTATTTCTCTCCTTCTCTTCCTCCTTGTTCCCTCGTCGTCGTCCTCTCCTTTCTCCTCGTCTATGTCCTCTTCCACATCCTCCTCCTCCTCCTGCTCTTCTTTCTCATTCTCGTCCTCCTCCTCCTCCTTCTGCAGCTGGCGACCTTCCACCTCCCGCCGTGCCTCGGGTCGCTGCACTCATCCCCACACTAATTGTTTGTGTAGCAGTATAGGGACTCGTCTGTTCGCGCAAGGTAAGGAGTAACGAAGTAATAAGCGGCTGTGAAGGACACTTGCTCATATTCAAGACATCAAGCTAATTCTTCGGCGTCTTTTATTTGTTATCAGCCGTGTGTATCAACTCCTCCTTAAGTAAGCAACTGCGATAAACACAACATGGATATTGAACGTTAATTTAAGAGAACATAGCATAGCACATGACACTAACCCAACGCTAATAAACTTCTCAAGGACCAATGAACTGACGATACTTAAATGAGGATGGAGAGGAAAGCAGAGAGGAGGGAAGAGGAGGCCAGAGAAGAAGAGGAGAGCAGAAGAGAAGACAAGACCGGAGAGGAGAGAGGAGACCAGAAGTAGAAGAGGAGACCAGATAGGAGGGTGGAGGAGACCAAAAGAGACCAGTGGAGACCAAAAGAGAAGAGGAGACCAGAGAGAAGAGGAGAAAGGAGACCAAAGGAGACAGATGAAAGAGGTGGAGATACATATGCTCGTGCTATTTTGGTCCCGAAGTTCAGTGTTCAGTGTTTCTCTCTTCCCCGCGACACTCACTTCAGGCAGTCCCCAGCACCCGCCACCCCACGAGACGCTCTCAGGGTATCGCCTATCAAGTATCTACGTAATCTCTCGGTCTGTAGAGCACCACCTCCTCCTTCTGTACAGTCCTGTCTCTCTTCCTTGTAGATAGTTAGTAGTAGTTACCAAGTAGCTTTAAAGGGCCAAAAAATCTGTTGCTGCTTGGCTCTCCTTTGTATTCCTTTGCATTCCTCTTCCTCCTCCTCCTCCTCCTCCTCCTCCTCCTCCTAGAGTCACTATGATATGCAGGAAGGAGAGCCGGTTCCTTGTAGTTAGAAGATGACTGATAAGATTAAGTAAAGATGCTTCTCTTCCTCTTCCTCTTCCTCTTCCTCTTTCTCCTTCTCCTCCTCCTCCTTTATATCTCAGTCTCTCAAATATTGCAATCTGGAGAGAGAGAGAGAGAGAGAGAGAGAGAGAGAGAGAGAGAGAGAGAGAGAGAGAGAGAGAGAGAGAGAGAGAATATCACAGAAATACTCCTATACCTCAACAATTACCCTCAAAACCTCATAAAGACTCAACCTCACCCTCAACACAACACAACCCACACCCTTACACGCACAAAGATGAACTGGCGCCAAAACTTAACTGCCCTCTGGAACCCTCGTGATTATGGTGGTGGCGGCGGTGGTGGTGGTGGTGGTAGTGGTGGTGGCTGTCTCTCTGACCTAAACAATTTCTGAGGCCCGGCGTTCCTCAGTCTCCTGGAACACAGTGAAAGCGGCGCCGTCCTGCTATAAATGCGCCAAATTACTTTCGGGCCGCGGATGAACAGAGGCTGGGTCGGCGGAGGACAATTTGGGACTCTCGAATACGAAGAAAAATGAAAACAAAAACAGTACTTGAGCAGACACAGAGCCGAGTCCAATGGAGCAGAGGACCCGCCACCTGGCCCTGCGCGACGCCGTGTTGTTTCAAGCGGGTTTTAAATTAAGGCAAAGGCACACAGAGGGACAAAAGGCAATGATTTCAAACATTCCGTCGAAATGGAGAGGCGAAAGGAATATTAACGAATAATTTGTGAGGCTAACTCGGATATAAAACGTTCATACTACCGAGAAATAATGTGAAGGTGGAAAGGAAAAGCATCAAAGCTCATCGTGTCATGTGCTGGCGAGGAACCCGAGCGGTGCCGGCGAGCGACGCTTAATTACTGATTCAACGAGGAAAAGAGGATGGCTGGCGGCCGACTGGAACGCGACCTCTGTGAACGGCGGGGCGGGAAAACAAAGGCAGCGACAAGACTCAAGGACGTCCTCTGCCGCACGGGAGACGAGAGCAAAATGGAGACAAGAAGCAAGTCCCGGCGGGGCTCACGTCATGGCGTGGGACGCGTGTCAGCGGGCGCGCGTGGCGGCAGCGGGATGAATGCTCCCTTTGGTGCCGCACAAGGATATTACAATGCAGAAAGCCGACCGCGACCTCCTTTCCGGTGACCAGGACAGGACAACACCTTCACGCGCCACACACTGCGCTGTCCCTCCCTGTCCTTCCCCGTGACGGTCACTCCAGTTTTAGCGAGAATTTCACCACCAGCAGCGGCGCCTCCCGGAAAACATCAAAAATTCCTCCGCCGGCCGTGACGCGCGCCGTGATGGATGGCCGCCCGCGCTGTGTGGTCACGGGCCAAGGAAGGCAAGGGTAAAAATACAATATCACACGCGACAGTCAAGGCGAGGAGAGGAAACACGAACAGCCGAGCTGCGGTGGTGGTGGTGGCGGCGGTGGTGGTGGTGGTGGTGGCGGGGGTGGCGGTGGTGGTGAGGGTGGTGGTGGCGGTGAAGGTCTTTGGGAATCTTCTCGAGCGAGGTTGAATAGCATAAAGGTGGACGAAATGTTATTGTGACACAATCGTGCTATTCATAAGAGAAAAATACGTGTTATGGTGAAGGGAATCTTACTAACAAGGGAACTATTATATACAGAGGCAATTACTGCACACACGCACACACACACACACACACACACACACACACACACACACACACACTAACTATACTATACGCATGCAATTTTCATTGCGTAAAAGTAAAATTTTCAACGTATACAGGAAAAAAATCATGTATGTTATTCCAGATTATGTTAATAAGAATACAAAAACAATAAGATAGTAGAAACTTGATCAATAAAAAGGTTCACACATTAATATCATAACAAAACGTAACTAAATAGATAAATAAATAAATATACAAAATAAACACTATCACAAAACACCAAGCGAAAAAAAAAAAACATACCTGAGCCCACCTGTGTGATGTAGTCCAGGGTAACAGGGACAAAAAAATAGATTAATAAATAAAAAAAGATAAAAAATAGATAAAAAAGTGTAAAAAAAAAGAGTATTTATAATGAAAACAGGCGAGGGTACCGCAGCTCAGCCCTGAGGAACGCAAAATTCGAGGGAAGGACCCACGAATCTATCACCGATGGATCATAATCAAGTTAAGCCGCCAGAGTGGAGACACTTCCGCCCCATCACTAAAAGCAACCCCCCCCCCCCCCTTCTCTCTCTCTCTCTCTCTCTCTCTCTCTCTCTCTCTC
>CM035179.1:256971-258095 GCA_020233015.1 Callinectes sapidus | reverse complement strand
CTCTCTCTCTCTCTCTCTCTCTCTCTGTTCTTCCTTTCTTTTAATTTGTATATCATTTCCTTCCTTCACATTGCTTTTCTAATATCATATCTTGCCTTCCTTTTGTTTATTCCTTCCTCTCTCTCTCTCTCTTTTTAATTTTCCTCTCCACTTCTCATTGTTCCCTCTTCCACCCTCCGTTCTTGTCTTCATTGTTCTCTTCACTTTTCTCTCCACTTCCTTTATTTTTCACCTCAATCTCTTCCTTCGTATCTATTTTCGTCTTCCTTACCCCTCAACTTTTTCACCCTCATCATTTTTCTCATTGTTTCTGTCTTTACTTTCAACCTCTATTCGTCCTATCATTTTTTTTTCTCTCTCTCCTACCTCATCTTTTATCTCCCCATCTGCTCGTCTCATCCTCTACCCTTCACCTGTTGCTTCCCTCCCCTCCCCTCCCTTCCTGCTCTTTCTTCTTTCTGCTTTCTTCCTTCTCCTCTCCTCCTCTGTTCCCTTCTCTTTCTCTTTCCTCCCTCTTGCTCTTCTACCTATTCTTGTCTCCCTTACAAATACCTGTACACTCATCTCCCTTTTCTTCTGTTCTCTTCTTTGCGTTTCTATTGATTTTTATCTCCTCATCTCTTCGTCTTGTGTCTTCTTCACTTTATTATGTTTATTTGTCTTCTTTTGTAGTGAAGGTATTTCGCTATTGTTTATTTCATTTTTCTTTTTTTGCTCTTCACTTTTTTTATTTTACATTGTTTTTTTTTATCCTTTACAGTTATGATCTTCCTCTTCTTCCTTCTTAATGTTTTCTTTGATGTTATTTTCCTCCATTTTTCTCATTTTCTTCCTGTTATTTTCCTCCTTCTCTTCCTTTTCCCTTTTGAGATTTTATTCACCTCATCTTATTTCCCTTTTCCTCCTCCTCCTCTTCCCCCTCCTCCTTCACCCCATTCTTCTTTTCATCTATCCCTCCATCATTCTCCCGTCCTCCTCCCCCTCCTCCCTCCTCCCTCCTCCTCCCTCCTCCTCCCTCCTCCCTCCTCCTCCCTTCTCCCTCCTCCTCCTCTCCCAGCCAGCTTTCAAGAACTCCTTGCAAAAATGAATTTATCCTCTTCCTTCCGCCCTTTTGCCTGAATCAG
>CM035179.1:246971-251971 GCA_020233015.1 Callinectes sapidus | reverse complement strand
CAAAACCAGTTGTAAAAATGTGTCCCAGTACTGAAGGCGTTAAAGCAATGAAGGAATAATAACCTTATCTGTCTCTTAACAACACCTATCACATGAACGGTCGTAGGGGTTTGGCACTATTCAAATGACCCAATCTTCAATACAACATCCTAAAGACCAGTGGAAAGCAAGACCTCCTCGTATCACATTCCATCCCATTCCAGTGCTCCAGTCCCGCTCCCGCCTCTCCGTCTCTCTGTACCAAGCCATGTATAACTTTAACCCTCCATGGAAGAAGACCCGCGTAAGCCAGCCTAGAGTAATTTCCAGCTTATTATACATTTACAATCTGGCTGAGTCACAGTGAATCAGACATGTTTACGGGCATTGCGAGGCAGGCAACTCTTTTGATTCGTGTAATTTTCCTCGTTTTACCAACACACACGCACACGCACACGCACACACACACACACACACACACACACACACACACACACACGAGTTATGACAGACACGTGAGCTAACACAGACACGTACTGAATGGTGCAAGAAGTGACCTCATTCCTGGGATACGTAACACCTCGCACGAACTTTGAATAGATTGACTTTCGACCGGCCGGTGTGAGTGAGTTTGGCGTGGCGTGGTGGTGTGGTGGTGTGGCGGTGTGGCGGTGTGGTGAGCGTAAGGTAGTGAGTGTGATGAGTGTGGTGTGTGGTGTGGTGTGTGGTGTGAGTTCGTCCATCCTGGCAGTGCGTGTCTCCTGCCAGGCTTCCCGACACTCTCCCAAACTCACTGCGCTCTGCTGTACTTAATTGGATGCCTTGAATGCCTAAGTAAATCACGGTGGACTGTCACTGTTCTTACGCCTGTTTTCACACGTGCCCTTTCCTCACCCACGTATACCGGTGCGGGGACACATGTTGTTGCCCCCCGCGCCTTTCACACCGACACATGAACGCAGGAGACAGGAAACAAGAAAGGGAAGATCGACGACTACTTTATGAAACACTTTTTCGCCACAACTCCACTTCTTTCAAGGCGTCAGCTGATGCTACATTTTTTTTAAGAGGTTAAAGGGGTTTGATACGATTCCAGTGAGAGATCAAAAGATTATTATACATTATTAGCAGGAAACAGGTTTGGAAATTCGGTTTATCATCTTTGGTGTGGTAAGAGGGCAGCGCCTTTCACAATCTACTTTATCTTATCGCAGTGCCGTGCCCCTGCAGACGTTGGCGACCATGGATTGCCACATCTCTCTATATCTTGTCATTTGCAATATTTGTACAGCCTTACTTCCATCTTCTACTGTTCTTATTATTCCATCCATATACTTCTCCCTTTGTCTTCTTCTTGCTCTACAACCTGGGATTCTACCTGTTAAACTTCGGCCTTCTATCTTTCCTATTTATACTGGTCTCAAAATACACTCCTGATCGGCTATGGATTAATTATTGAGCGAGGTCCATTGGAGTTCACGTTCTTAACTCACGGCGCGTTCATAAGTAATATAAAATAGTAGTAAAAATTTATGTAGCATGATCGTAGGTTTACTGGAAGCGTTAATCAGTGAAGTGTTTTACAACCAAGCCAGGTGGTGACGAGGATCAAAACACCGAATTATGGTATCAAAACAAAAGGCTCAACTCACTCCACACATGCACATAACAGAGGTGTGTGTGTGTGTGTGTGTGTGTGTGTGTGTGTGTGTGTGTGTGTGTGTGTGTGTGTGTGTGTGTTTAAGTTATTTAGGTTCCTCGCTATCTGCAGGGTACCACGACAGACAGGGCATGGATCTGTGTCAGCACTAATGTGTCAACAAGGGTAGTGTTCCTGCGCCAAACACCACCGCCGCTACCTCTACCACCACCACCACCACCACCCTCCACCAGGCAACACACTTTAAATTAAGTCAGTAATTGCAACACTAATGTCTACATTACTGAAAAGTTAAATGAATAAAACTGTTACAACGAGCAAAATTCATTACAAAAGTTAGAGCAGTCTGACTCGAAGCCACCAAAGCAAAAATAATAGAATGAGAACGGCGGGTGAGATGGAGAGAGGCTGCGTGGAAATGTAGTAACAGTAGTTCCGAAGCAGACTTGTATTCCAATTGTGGAGGCGTCAACTTTAATCATGATGAAGTTAATTTTCATCCCGTACTTTTTTCTAACCAGTGTTTATCGAGCAGCTTTGTTTCAGTGCTCCTTACTCCCCATGAGACGCTGAGCTGCCCTGTGTGCGGAACACCTCGCACACCTCAGCGCCCCACACCGTGCAGCTTTAAATCACTGAGTTTATAGCTACGGCAGATATGGCACGCCTGTCCCATCAACGGAGTGGTGCCAAGGGTGTGGTAGCACCAGCCAAAGTTCAAACGCTTGGCACCGCCCCGCTTCTACGGGGCAGGTGTGGGGCGCTGCTACTGTCACAATATATCTTTCAATATAGTTCCCGGTTAGCATCATCAAACATGTTAGGGTTTATAAACAGCGACTATTACTAGTACTTACTATCTTGTTACAATGTAATAATCAGACTATTCAGTGCACGCCTTGTTAGTCACACCAAGGTGGCGAGCGTGATGTGTCAGGTGAAACCTGCAACAGTACGATCCTTGCCACGCCTTCACGGCACCTCCTGCTGCCCCATGCAGACTTGCCTCATGTCACACTCAGTGACACTTAGAAAATAATTCGTAAAAAATACAATGGTGTGAAAACAGAGTGAGGTGGAGGGCACACTGGCAGTGTGGCCGCGACGCTCACCTGTGCCCCGCAGCCTCACAGCGCGGGAAGAGAACACTAGAGTGAGGCATTCGCGACTTGCCTGGACCTGCAGCGACGCACCCTGGTCGTCATGTCAAGCAATGTCCAATACATATTGTATCGATCATAAATTACAATTATATAATTTTGCACCTGAGAAAACCCATCAAGCTTTAGCGCCACGAAATGCCCCGGCAATAGCCACCTAAAATAATGAAGATTTTTTTCCTCTCTGTCTCTCTCTCTGTCTCTCTCTCTCTCTCTCTCTCTCTCTCTCTCTCTCTCTCTCTCTCTCTCTCTCTCTCTCTCTCTCTCTCTCTCTCTCTCTCTCTCGTCGTTCAGCACACTGCAGCAGGAATTATTGGGGTTTTCCGTCATATAGTGTCGAGGCTGAGAGGGAAAAGAATATACAAAAAAAATGCGTCTTGGATTTTCCTTCTTTTTAAAATCCTTATTCTCAAACTTTTTCCCCCATCTTACATTTTTACTTGTTCGAGGCGCTCCAGTGAAAGTTATCGGTGTTTTTAAAGGTGTTATGATGATTCCTGTGATGTATTTAACCCCTTTTAGTACTGGGACACATTTTTATCGTAAGTTTTGGTGTGATTAGACGTCTTTATGGACATTAGGAAGGGTCAGTGGAGATCAAGAAGATTAATGGAGAGAGTCTGTACCATTTTAATCCCCACATGAGTGTCTGAGGCTGTATAAAATCGACAAGTAAGGAGTAGAACAAATATAAAATCAAATCCCTACCTTAACCTCCTGAAATTGGTGTTGTACTTCAGCCATTATCTCATCACCAGCTTCAGATTTACTGGTGATGAGATAGTGGCCAAAGTACAACACCACTATCAGGAGGTTAAGATGGTTTTTAAGACTATAAATTCGTCTAAGAAAAAGCTACAACTGACTTAAGAACCTCACAGTCTTGTCAAAGCTCATAACATTTACTGAGTGTTTTCAAAGATGTTGTTATCGTGATTCTAATTAAAAAAAAAAAAAGCTTCTAAGTCACCCATGTAATATTTTTTTTCCCTCGCATCTTATCTGATTCACACAAACTCCACTGCAAATTACTGAGCGTTTCCCAGAGTGTTCTAATAATGACACTGATAATCTAACACGACTCATGCATCACCGGTCTCAAACTAACCTTTCCACTACTGATGATTTATGTGGCCTTTGAAAACTGCCTTGATCAAAAAGTAGTAATAGTAGTAGTAGTAGTAGTAGTAGTAGTAGTAGTAGTAGTAATCACCACCACCACATCAGCTTAAAAGAATCACAGTTTCCCACGGTTAAGGAGAGAGGGAGAGAGAGAGAGAGAGAGAGAGAGGGAGAGGGAGAGGGAGAGAGGAGGAGGTGAGAGTACGTGGCAGGCTACATAACACTGCTAATGAGAGAGAGAGAGAGAGAGAGAGAGAGAGAGAGAGAGAGAGAGAGAGAGAGAGAGAGAGAGAGAGAGAGAATCGACATCAGCACACATATACACGCACTTACAAACAAATACAATCACAAATACACACACACACATACACACACACACACACACACACACACACACACACACACACACACGCAACAACAACAACAACAAAAAGAAACAATACAAAAGAAAAACAAAACGAAAAGATTACACACTACACACTACACTACACTACACACACACACACACACACACACACACACACACACACACCGACCGATATTTATTATTGTTCGGTAAATCCATCCAGCGAATCCGCCAAAATCCCGCGCGCGACCACTCAGGTAAACGCATTACCTGTATGTAATTACCGGGCAGCGGCGCACCAGAGCTCACAACACCAGCTCACTAAATTAACGGCGTATGAAATTGTCCACACTGCATCGGCAAATTTAAACTCCATTGCTGGTAGAACTATAAAAATATTTGCGTGTGTGTGTGTGTGTGTGTGTGTGTGTGTGTGTGTGTGTGTGTGTGTGTGTGTGTGTGTGTGTGTGTGTGTGTGTGTGTGTGTGTGTGCTTTTTCCCTGTGATCAGTTTCATCAACACGTGTAAATTGTTAGTTACAGGAATTGGTACCTTTTTCCTCTTCCTCCTCCTCCTCCTCCTCCTCTTCCTCCTCTCCCTCCTCCTCTTCTTCCTCTTTTTTTCTCCTTCCTTTTCCTCTTCCATTTCTACTTTTCGCGTTTGCAAGAGTAATCGGTAACATGAAAGAATGAAATGTTTGTATTTACTCTCTCTCTCTCTCTCTCTCTCTCTC
>CM035179.1:232826-245326 GCA_020233015.1 Callinectes sapidus | reverse complement strand
CTGAACACGAACCGAGAAAAAGAGAGAGAAAAGAAAAAAAAAGAGAAACGAAAAGATCAAGTAGACATTTCAGTACGAAGCACAAAAGTTACGTTATCACCTTAAGACAGAGAGAGAGAGAAAAAAAAAATAGATCAGTAATAAGAGAACTGCGACGGAAGAATGACGGCGAAGGCTTTATAAATACTATCATTGGGCCGCCACTCCAATACCACAACTGTAGGCGGAATACTTGACGAGCGGCGGTGAAGGGCAATCATCACAGCATCACTAATTCATTCCGCCATCAAAACTGCAGGCGAGATGGAGAAGAGTTGGCAGTTTTGGGTCGTGGTGGTGGTGGTGGTGGTGGTGGTTAGTAGTAGTAGTAGTAGCAGTAGTAGTAGTGGTAGTAGAAACAATAATAGTGTAGTAGTACCACCAATAATAATAATAGATCACCGTCACAACCACAACTACAACAACAACTACTGCCACTACCTCTACCACTAACACTTCTATGACTACCACTAACCGCTACTACCACCACCAGCGATACAGTTACCACCAACCACAACCACCACAACCCTCCCCAGCTCCCCAGGTTCCCAGTCACCCAGTTTCTGCTCTATCAATGCGTCAACTGCGGTTATTCACCCAAAATAAACACACGAAGGAAAACAAAACAAAACTAAACAAAAATCCAAAAAGTACAGAGCTGGGAGGGGTCGAGTACAAAAAGAAAAAGAGGAAGTGAGGGAGGAAGAGAGGAGGAGGAGGGAGAAACAATCACGGATGAAGGGGAGGAGGAGGAACTGAGGGAGAGAGAGAAAAAAAAGGTATGGAGAGAGAGAGAGAGAGAGAGAGAGAGAGAGAGAGAGAGAGAGAGAGAGAGAGAGAGAGAGAGAGAGAGAGAGAATAAACGTGAAGAGCCAGACAAGTGGAAGGATAGATAGAAGAGGAAAGCAAGCAAGGGAAGAGGGAAGGAAAATAAATGAAGAGATGAAAAGCAAAAACAAAAATAGAAGCGAAAGAAAAATGAAAAAAAAAGAATAAAGAAGAAGAAAAAAAACATAAGAATTCCAAAAGAAGAATGAAAACTTGAACATAGAATGTGAAAAGAAATAGATGGCGAGAAAGAAACGAGAAATGGAGAAGTTATGTGAAGGGGAGGAAGGGAAGAGAGGAATGATGAATGAAATGATAAGAAATACGCGAGAAGGAAAGAGGAAAAAGGCGAAGCGAAGAAAGAATGGAAGGGATGGATGATAGATAGCAGAGAGAAATGGTAAGAAAGAGAGGAAGAGACAGAGATGAAAACTGATAGAGAAAGGCGGGAAGAGAAGATGGAAGTGAAAAGACAGACAGAGAGAGAGAGAGAGAGAGAGAGAGAGAGAGAGAGAGACGAACAGACAGACAGACAGACAGACAGACTGAGATAGGAAAAATGAGAATATTTGAGTTAAATGAGGGACAAACAGTGAAAGGAAAAGGAAGGAAAGGGACCAGTAGAAAAAGGAAAAGAAGAGATAAAATAAGAGAAGAGGAATGAAAAGATGAAAAGGTAAGTGAAAAAGTGAAAAAAAAGTGAAAAGGAAAAGATGACAGAAGATAAGAGAGGAGTGAAGTGAAGAGTACGGCAGGGCAGGGCAGAGGAAGACAGGGAAAGTCAGGATATGGCACGGCAAGGCAGGGTAAGGCAGGGTAAGGCAAGGTAAGGCACGGCAAGGTAGGGGTAATTAGGGGAAGGTAGGGCAAGGTAGAGCAAGGCAGGGAAAGGCAGGGCAAAGCAGGGGAAGGCAGGGTAAAGCAGGGTAAGGCAGGGTAAGGCAGGGTAAGGCAGAACAAGGCAGGGGAAGGCAGGGGAAGGCAGAACAAGGCAGGGTAAAGCAGGGGAAGGCAGGGAAAGTCATGGGTAACGCAGGGTGAGGCAGGGCAAAGCAGGGGAAAGACAGAGCAATGGAAGGGGAGTCAGGGGACAGCAAGGGGAAGGCAGGGCAAGGTCGGCGGCGTCCCCTGCTCTCTCAATGGGCCAGAATGTTTAGGAGGCGCTGGCACGAGTCACATTACTGGGGGATTTACATGCGCCTCCCTTTTGTCAGTGGCGGTAACTGCTGGCCGGGAGAGGAATTGGCTAAAAATGACCTTAATGAACTCAAATTTCTGCTTATGCAAATTCAACAGCGCCTTTTTTATCTTACTCTTTTATTCCACCCTTAAACACTTCCCAAGGTGAGTTTTGTTGTCTATGTTGATGATGCAGCGTGAAAACAGACTCTCTCTCTCTCTCTCTCTCTCTCTCTCTCTCTCTCTCTCTCTCTCTCTCTCTCTCTCTCTCTCTCTCTCTCTCTCTCCAGGGAGTGTTTGCTGTGATGACTTTTTAATTGTTTGTCGCTGATGACGAGTGAGAGGGAGTAAAGAGTTATCAATATTTATGATTAGTAGGTGTTCATTTCATCACCATTAGCATGTACTGTACCTCCTCCTCCTCCTCCTTTTCCTCCTCCTCCTCCTCCTCCTCCTCCTCCTCCTCCTGCTGCTGCTGCTGCTGCTCTCAATTATATATCAGCATCTCTCTTTTTTACAACCTTGCTTCCAAAGACACAAAACACACTCTGCCTACATAGAAGCTACTGGATTGAAAAGTTTAACAGTACACAGTATACGCCTCTTGATTTAATAACGATGGAAACCAGTACAAACTAGAGACTGGAATAAAAATGAGAGATTCGTAGTGAAAGAAGTCCGTTGCTGCTACATTCTACCTTTCTACACCAATTTCTTAGTCACTCTCTCCTTCATAGTCTCATCCACTCATATTAATGCTTATGGAACGAATGAATGAATATTTGTCAAAAGGGAGGGAAATATGAATAAAATCAAGAAGATTACACTGGAAACTCATCAACGTTGCTTTTCCTGCATTGAATTTGTACTAACCTTGTTACTCATCCACTCGTTCATATTTCCATCTACTCACACACAAGTAACTAAGTTGATTGATATTAACAACAACAACAGCAACAAAAAGATAAAAGATTACTCTCGTTTTTTTCAGTATTAGTTTTTTTTTTTTTTTTTTTTTTACTCAGTCACTCACTCCCTCAATTCCATATATTGACTCGAGTTATGAAATGTAAAGTAATGACTAAAAGCGAAGGTCAAAAATACTCTAAAGATAAAAGTAAACAAGCAGGAAATAATGGTGTCAATGAATTTTAAATCAACATACGAATAGCCTAGTCTCCTTAGTCTAGCAGTATGACCGCTCCTTTCCTACCCTTTGTAAAATCTATCACACCCACACTCCTAAACCCTCACCCTTCCCTTCCCAACCACACATACCTCTCCCCACGACACCCCCACGAAAAAAAGGCGACTTAATGGGATCAATACATTTATAACCAGCACAGGGCTAAGGCAAAGCTCTGTAAGTCAGGTACAGTTCCACGTGTTATCCTCTCCCATCCCTAGTAAAGTTGATCGCATCTCACACGTTCAGAACTTTAGACTGTGCTTAACCTCGCTCACCAACGGAGATGAATTAATACATTTACGGCTGCGACAGATAACAGTAATCCTGAGGCTGTTCATTTAATCAGAGTCAGTGTAAGAGAAATGTTATGTATATATATAACGATGTTTCTTGAGGCAAAGGTATCCTGGGGTGTGATATTCTAGATGATGTAGGCTTAGATGATTTACTATAAAGATGTGGCTGAAGGTCTGTGTTCTGGCTGATACTTTCGATTCTATATGGGGACTGGCAAATTAGTTGATTTTTTTTAACCATTATTTTAGTTGCTCTTGGCCAGATTTCCCACTCTTACATGGAAAAACGCAGGGAAAATCGAGGAAAAAGGAACACACACACACACACACACACACACACACACACACACACACACACAACTAGATTAGCATCGATGTATTCAAATTACTTTATGAACAGACGGATGCTGGGCCGGATAATGGACAGATAATACAGATGACGTGTGCTTCAGGTGACGGGAACAAAGCTGTATATTGCGGCGGGATTGGATTAATATAGACAGGTAAGGTTGTGGCGGGTGATATTTACAAAGATAGACGATGATACCAGGTGAGAGAGAGAGAGAGAGAGAGAGAGAGAGAGAGAGAGAGAGAGAGAGAGAGAGAGAGAGAGAGAGAATAAAGTTTATGTGAAAGAACTGGGGAAAATATAAAGGTTAGAAAATAAAAAAAGAAAAAGAAAAAAGATGGAAGAAAATAATAGAAAGCAAAAATTAGAAAAAAAGAAAAAAGGAGAGAAAAAATGAAATAAAAGGAAATGAGGTGAAAATGAAAACCATAAAATACAATAATGAAAAAAGAGAGTAAAAGGAATTGTAAAAAATAGGAAGAAAGAAAAGAAAAAAGAAAAGAGAACTAAACAAAATTAAATAAGTTAAGAATGAGAAGATGGGAAATAGAAAGAAAGCCTATAAGCATCCTTGACCTTATTATTACTACTACTACGAATAAGGGAAGGAAAAAAAAAGGGATACACGGAAAAACTGCAAAAAAGAATGAAAAACTTATTATTCTCTACGTAACAGCTGAAAGGAAAGGAAAAAAGGAGAAATACTCAGAAAAGCAGCTTAACAAAACAAAAAACAAGAAGAAAAAATGGAAATAATAAGAGGAATAAATGTCGCGTACAGCAAAATAGGAAAAATAACCCACACACACACAATAGAGGGGTAATTTTGGGGGCCAGAAAGAAAAGAGGATATAGAAGATAATGATGTTTTGTGGCATTGTTTACATTATAGTTATTTTTCCAATTTTTTTCCTGTCTTTTTCCCTCTGTACCTTTAAATTTACTCTCACTTTACTAGTATCTCATTTTTTTTCCCTGTTTTTCCCCCATGCACTGCAAAGAAAGAGTTGGAAAAAGGAGCACAAATAAAGTAAAAAGAAAACAAATGATGAAAAGGGTACAGAAATTAAGAATATGAGAAGGGAAGAAATATAATAAGAAAGTGATGGTAAAGATAGAAAGGAGGAAATAATGGAAAGGACGTAAGGAAGGAAGAAAGACAGACAGACAGAAAGCAGACAGGCAGAAAGAGAGAAAGACAGAAAGATAGACAGACAGACAGACAAGCAGAAAGAAAGAAAGAAAGAAAGAAAGAAAGAAAAAAAAAATAAACATGGAAAGCTAAACCAGTAGTAGGTAAGGTGGTGGACAAGACCAAGCATTAATAACCCCCCAAGAACCACAACAGACAAGCAGGTCATCTGATAACAAGCGCACGTGCTTCACTCATTAATATACAATGTACTGCAATGGCTAGGCTTGGCAGTAACACGCACCGCACTGTGATCAACACTTACTCATCGACCATCACACACACACACACACACACACACACACACACACACACACACACACACACACACACACACACACAAACACACAGGTACAAACAAATATATTGATAGGAATTAGTAGATAAAAGAGAACATACACATAAATATAATAAGAGTAATCGACATAGACTCAGGTACAAACAAATGTATTGATAGGAATTAGTAGATAAAGAGAGACATACTTATAAATATAACCAGAATAATTGACAGAGACCCACTGTGATCACCACTTATTCATCGACCATCACACTGATACATACATACAAACAGGTATAAACAAATATATTGATAGGAATTAATAGATAAAAGGAGACATACGCATAAATATAACCAGAATAACTAACAGATATAATAAAGATCGATAGGAATATACAACGGTAAGATAATTAGTAAAGATATGCAAAAGAGGGACTTTGAAGTCATAATACAGGATTAATCTAAGACTGGGAAAGAATATTAATAGGATTCCCGTAAAGAGGAGGCGAGGACATTGGGATTTTCCACTAATAAGACCCAGGGAATGGTGAGATAATCATCCTGCTGGTGGCAGATCTCTCCCCTCACAGCGATGAGCACAATTCTCGACTAATAAGACTGAACAGAAGCTGAGAAATGAGAGAAAATACTGCAGCATTATGGAAAAGATGGAACCATATACTGAAACACTTCTGCTTCAACTTAAACCACCATATAAACCACAATGATGTCTTACTTTTAGTAAAAAACGCCATGTACATTTTGATCTGAATAGGGAATAGGCGATATTTAAATCACTTCAGTACTCGGATGAATTTTCATATTTATTCTGCTTATTATTTGGCAATTTCATACACGTTCAGAAACTCATGTGGGAATTGAAATAGTACAGACTCTAAACGTTAATATTCTGATCTCCATAGACCTCTTCTAATGTCAATGAAATCACTTAATCATACTCAAAACTCATGGTGAAAATATGTCCCTGTACTATAGGGGTTAATCGCTTTTCAGTCTTATAAAAGAGGCCTGATATATTTTGTATATAATATCTAATGCTGTGAATTGCAGTATATTACATTGAAAGAGTGAAAAGAATATAGACTCAAAAGATAGAACATGGAAAATAAAAAAGAAATATATGTAAAGGAAAAAAAGCTCTCTCGATACCAGAAATGTATCAAACTTCATAACATTACAGGAAAATAAGAGAACATTTAGGTAATAACAACGAAAATTAATACCAAATACAGGAAAACTACCTCACGAGACCGGAAAAAATGTTCCCTACAGTATAAAAGAAAAATGCTATGGAGGCGAATAAAAAGTTACCAACACAATAAACATAGAAAGAACAAAAAAACAAGCTAAAGCAAATAAGACTGTCGGGAATAAAGAGAGAGAGAAACGCCCGTAAAGAGAATCAGAGTCAGAATCCAACCCTCCAGTGAGCGATGACGAGGAAACACTACACGCTAAAAGAGACGTAAACAGATTCAAACACAGACATGGACACTCGCTGCGCTGGGATCGGGGCGGCGCTGGACGAGCTGTACTGAAGGTAAATTGGATTAAATAGATAAAGGAGCAGCACAACACGAGCTTTGGGGGGATTCCTACATACCACACACACACACACACACACACACACACACACACGTACATACACATCGCTGTCAATTTTTGCCCGTTTAATACCTTTGCTGTTTGGCCAAAAGCAAAGGGCAAACTGTGGTTATTTTAGTTCCTCTTTCTCCTGCAAGAGGATTTGCTGACATGGGCCGTTTTTAGGTTAGCCGTAAAATAGGTTTTGTTTGGGGGAGAGAGAGAGAGAGAGAGAGAGAGAGAGAGAGAGAGAGAGAGAGAGAGAGAGAGACTAACTGCATACAATCACGGACCACACACACATACACCCTCATTCCCTCCCTCTTCTACTCTCCCCCTTTTCCTTCCTTTCGCTCTCCCTCTCTCCTCTCTCTCCGCTCCTTCCCTTTCCCTCTCTTCGCCATCCTTTCCTCCTCAACCCTACCTTCCGCCCCCTCTCCTTCACCCCCTTCTCCTCCCTTCCCTACAAGAACACCAATGCGCGAAGAGGACCGCCAATATTCACACTATCCTGACATTCAACGGAACTACACAGCACAGCATCATTACATTTCACGACGCGAGGTGGGATGAGGGAACAATCCGTCGTGATCACCACAACGGCTAAGAATAAATGAATATGTACCGCGAATTTGGTATTGTCTCATTGTAGTATTGGCAACAGACTAACTACACTCCATTGCTCCGTTACAGGTGGTCAGTCTGCACGGAAGGATGGGTGGATGGCGGTGAGTGTGTATGATTGTGTTTCATTGTTGCACCGGAAAATCATCGTCGTCCTTTGAAAGTTTGGGGAAAAAATCAGGGGTTTATTTTATACTGCGAGTGACTTCATGTGTTGTTATTTAATTTTAGCAAGGTTAGCCAGCCTGTAAATATACCCACACACACACACCCACACACACACACACACAATGTACAAGAAGCTTCATAACCAACACACGAGCCTCACCACCCCCATGCATCACCTTCCCGACTCCGGACACCCACTTGGGCAAAGACGGCGGGATCAATAAACTGTTTAATTAAGATGCCGTTCGGGTGCCGCGGGAAGAATGTCGAGCTGCCCATCACCACCGCAACACGCTACGTAATTAATGCTCCTCCCGCCTTGCCCCATCATCGCCTGTCACGCCGCCGGTGGATCCCAAGTTTGCACCGCGCCGCCATGGGACAGACAACTGGAAGGTGGGTGTCGCGCGCTGATGCTTCTCGTCACGTGGGTGTGGTGACGACGCGCGGGATGGAATGGGATGGTGTGTGTGTGTGTGTGTGTGTGTGTGTGACATAGATTATTCTGCCATGGTACTGGTAACTTTACTCTCTCTCTCTCTCTCTCTCTCTCTCTCTCTCTCTCTCTCTCTCTCTCTCTCTCTCTCTCTCTCTCTCTCTCTCTCTCTCGGTATGTCTCAGTTGACACACACACAGTAAGTCTGGTCTTGATTCGAGTGTATCCCAGACTGAGAGAAGATCAAGAAAGGGTGAAGCAGTCACGTGACCCAAACAACACTTGTATGTGTGTATGTACGTTTGCATTATGTATGAACGTGTGTGTGTGTGTGTGTGTGTGTGTGTGTGTGTGTGTGTGTGTGTGTGTGTGTGTAGGAGGCGTGTTTGCATGTGTAAACACGCTTCTGAATACATTAGATAACCAAGTAATCACGTATGCATGTAGTTTGTATGTGTGCCTGTGTGTGTAGCGTGGGTGGACACACTACGCTAAAAGAACTTTCTAAACTGTGCCCTGAAATGAGTCGATGAATGAGCATGACTTAGGGACATTAGTATGCCTTTCCGACACACACACAGACACACACACACACACACACACACACACACACATACACACACACACACACACACACACACACACACACACACACACACACCATCATCACAATTAGTCACTGTTTCTTTTCACTAACACTATTCTTTCATTAACGTCACCGGCATCACGTTACGTACGCCTTGACAAACGCTGCATTCATCTGACGTTCATCCAACTTTCCTCTGGGGGACTCCATCAAATTTCCTGTTCGTGTTGATTCTCCTAGGGGGGAGTTGTGGGGCGGTGAGAGGCGGGGACGGGAAGGGAGAGGAAGGCACGAAGGGAAGAAGGAACGACCAAGGAGGGACAGGGAGAGGATGGCAAGGAGAAGAGGAAGAGTCCACATGAGTTTCTGAAGCTGTATATAATTGTCAAATGATAAGCAGAATAAATATAAAAATGCGTTACAATACTGAAGGGATTAAAACTATTGTCGACTTTCTTAGAGAAAAGATTCATGATTTGGTATCAATTTGCAAATATTAATGATATTAACTATGCAAAGTTATTGTTAAGCTGTCAGTGAAATAATGGAAATAATCTGGAATATCACAACTTTCACTACAATCTGTTCATAATACTCGAGATAAAAAAAAAAAAGATGTATGTACGAAATTATGATGAATATTTTCGTTTTACTTATTAGGCAGAGTTCTCATTAACCCTTTCACTGCGACACAAATCAATTAGCAGCAACAGAAGCAATGCGTGAAATCTTAATAAGCATTTACTATAAAGTTAGTGATGAAAAGAATGTATTTTGCAGTTCTTCACTGTTTAAAAACTGGATGTGGCTGTAGACCATGTAAAGATTTCTGAGTGATTGGTAATGCAGAAAATTATTATTATTATTATTATTATTATTATTATTATTATTAGTAGTAGTAGTAGTAGTAGTAGTAGTAGTAGTAACATTGCTATTATTATTTCACATACACCTCAAGTACTCGTATGTCTCAGTCAAAGTATTAAATTTATTCGAGACACTGATACATTGGCCAGAAGCACCACACCAAGGAAGAACAAAGGCAAAGATCGACCTCGGCAATGGAGACGCAAGCACCACAACGCTGCCAGCTTTACCATGACTCCCCTCCATGTTGGCTTACCTTGACTGACACTTGTAACTGTTAAGAGTCACGGGTCAATGTGGATTTAAAGAGCATGAGGAGTGAAAAACATCTCTGGTAAGTTATTTTTTGCTGCTGAACTCTCTCTCTCTCTCTCTCTCTCTCTCTCTCTCTCTCTCTCTCTCTCCACACACACACACACACACACACACACACACACACACACACACACACACACACACGCACGCCACACCACACCACACCACACCACACCACACCACCACTACCACCACCACCACCACCACCACCACCACCCACCCACCCACCCATTAGTTCAACGTTCTCCGTCGGATAAAAAAAACTCACGCAAACTTATATAATTTTCACTCCAAGCTGGATATACATTTTCACGGAAGTTCTCAAGTGTCTATTTCCGTTTTGGAGTCGATTAGTTATGTATCTGTGTGAGGCTTATCGAGTTTATCATTTCACCCTTCACACAGTCTGCCAGGAAGAAACAAATACGTCTCTCTATGAGTCAGTGTGTTGGTGCTGTTGTTTCCTGTCCTGCGAGGATCTTCAGGATATTGGTTAATTCAATACGAGCGTCAGTATCAAGCGGGGAAAATATGCACGGGTGATAATTTGTTTCTAGTAAGGAAGGGTGGGATGTATATGTGTCTGGTTATTTTTGTGTCCATACTGACGTCATTATAGGTTTGTTTTGCGTTGGTTCATTCATTGAGGCAAATGTTTATGGGAGGAGGGGGAAAGATTGAGTTTGATGTGTTTTTTTATTACAAAGAGAGCATCCTTGGCACTTCTGTTTAGCTGCAAAGGCGATAAGATCTATATTCATAAAGGCCAAAGCGATCATTTATCAGATGTGGCTTGTTTAATTAATAGCGTAGGATCCTTGTTGAGCTGTTGCTAGATTAATGACAACTTTCTTAAAAACATGCACTACTTTGTTCAATTGTCGCTAGAATCATAACAAAAAACTTTGAAAACCTAAATCGTTCTCTAAAATAATGATACAAACATCTGGAAATTTAACTAACTTTTATATGAATTGCTGCTAAATATCACACAGAAATCTTTGAAAATCTAATAAAAGCATGAATCATTAGGACACCTTAAAAAACGTACCGCTTTTCAGAACTATCACTGGAATCATGAAACCAATGCTAGAAATATGAATAATTATTTCAAACTGCCTCTAGCATTACATACAACGGTCTTGAAAAATAAACATCTATTTCGGACTGTTAGAAATGCAAGAGATGAGACACAGACATTTTAGAGCACGGAATGTAATGACAGCCACCACACCCAGCACAGCCTTCACGGTGACGCCACGGCTCATAAACCACACCAGCTGGCGACGAGACGGGGCGAGGCTTGAGCAGTGAAAGAATGTCACACCCAGAAGACCAAACCCAGATACACACACTCCCAACATACACACACACATTCCCACCCACCCACCCACACACACACACACACACACACTGAAGCATACTCAGGCATATACATTCAATTTCCTACTCAAGTTCATGCATACTTAACATATTTTTTTTTAGTTATGTCATTGTTGGGAATAGTTACGACAGGAAAGGAGCTAATTAAAACCTTCAGTACAGCGACACAGTTTTACTACGAGTTTAAGTACGATTAAAAGATTTTATTCATATTAGAAAGGATCTTTAGAGGCTACAAGAATAATTGCGAAAGTCTGTACTACTTCAATCCCTACATGAATTTCTGAATATGAAAAAAATCGATAAATAATAAGCTGAATGAACATGAAAATGCGTCCCAGTAATGAAAGGGGCTAAGTTTCTATATAAGCTAAGTAAATCACTGTAGAGGACAGCTTCATCATTCCACAGGCTACTCACACACCGAAGCACATTCAAACACACAAATGTCCACAGCTGCATTAACACACATGTACACTCACTCACCTTGATAACGTCACTACATGAGGCAGTTGATACTAGAGAATACACAGACGCAGAATTCCTCCTTTACATTGACACACATCCATACACCACACCGCCTCCCTCACTCGTCCAGCACCTTATACGTCACCCAGCAGCAGCAGCAGCAGTAGGAGCAGCAGCAGCAGGCCTTCCCTTCGTCACCAGGAGTTACGAGGGCAGCTGGTAAGGGCAGCTGCACCCCCCTCGCTCGCCCCTCCTCACGCCACAGCACACCACAGCAGTCGCCTTCCGCATGCCATCCCTCTCACTTCACACACACACACACACACACACACACACACACACACAGCAGTAAGTCACTTTAATGCTTCATTGCTTCATTTTCGTGTCACCTAAGTCAAACCTTACAATCAAGTGAAGCAAAGAGCCGCGTGAAAGAGAAAGATTGTGATTCATTGTAATTCCTGCATGTGTGTGTGTGTGTGTGTGTGTGTGTGTGTGTGTGTGTGTGTGTGTGTGTGTGTGTGTGTGTGTGTGTATGTGTGTGTGTGTGTGTGTGTGTGTGTGTGTAAAGCGTACATGTGATAATATGTCTGCATTACGCATTGATTAGATTTCGAGGAGGAGGAGGAGGAGGAGGAGGAGGAGGAGGAGGAGGAGGAGGAGGAGGAAGAGGAAGAAGAAGAAGAAGAAGAAGAAGAA
>CM035179.1:214429-232021 GCA_020233015.1 Callinectes sapidus | reverse complement strand
CGATAAAACGATGACAGATCAATCTATTGCATCTGTTTCGACGCGATAAATAGGATAACTAATTCCCAAAGTACAAACACTCTCCTAGCAACACCAATTCTGAAGAAATTCTACGGGAAAAAAACGGTTTTTAAAAAATATGACACTTTTGAACACTCGTTAAATACCCACTAACTGCCACTTCAACGGAACCAAAACCCATTTCAAGACAATCGATCAATTATTCTTCATTGTTTTAAACACTTTGGAGTGATTTAGAGGCGGAAATAAACTGTTGAGAGGCCGATGATGAAGTTTTTAATGTGACTTTGACACCGCCGAATAACACGGTTCCTCTCCACTCACTTCACTGAACTGACGACACAAAACATCATGGTATATGAACTATCTTTTGCCATTAATAACAACTTGATACAACCTCTAATAAAAAAGTGCATTGGGCGTTGCAGGAAATTTAGCCCAAAAATGCCCCCTGATTTACCCCCCCAATACCGCCCACCACAGCTACCTCCACCACACACACGCACGCAAATCACTCCAAACACGCCACAGTACTCATAAAAGCCTTAAATGTGACTATTGATCCCAAATAAACAGTCCAGAAGCAAAGACAATATCCTGCTGGTGAGGGCGCCCCGGTGGGGTACGGCCCCCTCCCCTCCTCTCTCCCTCCCACCTTCATTACGCTTAAACTTGACCGCGAAAACTATGTCTGAGTGGCTCATATGGAAGATTAATACTGTGGCAGCAGACTGTGGTAAGATGAGACTGTAATAATTGGGAGATGTTGCTTAAAATGACCGATGAAGGGAGAATCCAAGGTGGCGCCGCGGGTGGGGGTGGTGACTCATCGGACGATTTTCAGATAAGGGAAAATATATCTTGTTTTTTTCATGTTTTTCACTACAAGTTCCATCTTTCAAGATTTGATTCACTGAGATATATTCAACAAATCTGTGGTAGCTTTTTTCTTTCATTTAGGCTTTATAATTTTTTTGGGGGGTGAATTCTTTTGATTGTCAACTTCCCTTCAAACATCCTATCTCTAAGAAAACCTATGACTTGAACTCTTTCAGGAGGATAGATTTTAACCCCTTCACTATCAGAACACATTTTTATATTTATTCTGCTTAGCATTTGACGATTTTATACAGCTCATGAGGAGATAAAAATAAAACAGACTCTGGTCATTAATCTTCTCCGTAGATCATTTCTAAGGTAAATAAAATCGTAGAATATACGAAAATACTAAAAAAAACACTTTACAGACCAAAAAATGTTATAAAAAATAAGTCTGTATTGCCAATAGTAGAAAACAACACAGGTAATAAGCAATCCTCTTTTCTTGCAATTGTGGATAATCCCAGTCACGGAGCCAGAGGACGGATCTCAGTGCAAACCGTCCGTCCCTCTCCGTGCTCTCTTGTATGTAATCACCGGCGAGGAGAGATGAGGAGCGACAGTATAGAAAGCCTCTCATCCTGGAACACTGGAACACTCAACCCGCTATACCACGCTGAGGATTGCACCCACCTTTTCTGGCAACTCGAGACACTGTTAGATATATTTCCTGCTGTCTTATTCTGCGTTGTATCTTTCTGCTGGGAGGTTCACGGATGTACTTATGGATGGCACGTGGATGGTCGCAGCAGCAGAACACACAGTCGACAAAGTACTATATTCTGCCACACTTTTGCTCCAAGCCTCTACTACTTTCTGAAGGCACTTGAAAGTACGCTGTCTTTTAAGTGTAATTTTACGATTCTGGTGACAGATAATATTTCTGCATTATTATCAGGGTAAACACTCTTGGGGGCTTGGCTGATCAACTCTGTGGCCTTTAAAGAGTCGTGGTGAAAGGACAGAGTGTCTCTGAAAAATAAGGCTCTTACGCTTAAACACTTCCTTCCGTCAACTCTACAATTTCAAAAGGCTTTTTTAATTGACACAAAATTTAAACTTTTTACTGTTTTTAAGGCTGATTAACAGGATTTCTACATTATCAGCTAGAAAAAAAACTCTTGAAAACACCATTAACTATCTCTGTGGCCTTGGAATAAAGTCGTGGTGAAATAGCAAAGCGTTTTTGAATACAGATCTAAGACGAAGACAGAGACAGCCGGTCTGCTGGGGCGACTTGTACCTCAGTCTCTGCAGTGTCTTAATTAGTGTCTCCTTTATAGTTGTACATTTTGTTATAAACCCGCATCGTTCAGCAGCACATATGGAAAATTCCCTGTCAATGCCAAGAAGAGATATCGTTCATAACTAACCACCTTCCAGCACTCCACACTCCTTGAATCCAGTAACACGTAATCTACCACTTTCTTGCCTCGTCAAATTTGACTTTCCACCATACAAAACATCTCTAATCTCGATAAAACATGTCCCTTCTCCACACCACTCCTCTTTCTACCATCCTATTGCCTTAAACCTTCCACCTCTCCGCACACCTCCAATCCCACTAACACGTGTCCTCCAACCTGGCTCTCCACCTCTCCAGCTTACGCAGCGCAGCCAACCAGCCACATTGGGAATGTGGAAGCGGCGTACATGATCCAACGGTCCTTAAGTCGCTGGTGGGCGGTGAGGGGAGTGTAATTTTGCCTCGATTGGTCCAGAGTCCAGATAGAGGCTTTCCGGGAATCCTCGCTTCCATAAATCTTAACGAGGCTGTAAAAACTTTTATTCCAACAGTTATTCACGGTTTGATCTATAATATCCACAGAGAGTCTTCGTCCCGGGTGATATCTGGAGGCTGTGATTCATCCTGTCTTGCTCGGTGATAAAAGGTGGCTCAGGTGAAGACACGCAGGTGATGTGACTATACACGCTTGAATGGCGGGCCCTGGGAAGTGGCGCGTGGTGATGGCTTTGATCGGAAATGTGATAGAAGTTGTGTATCAGATGCAGTGCGTGGGTTGACGGCGTTAATGTGCTGTGCTGTGCTGTGCTGTGCTGTGCTGTGCTGTGCTGTGCTATGATGTGGTGTGATGTGCTGGGCTACGCTGTTTCACGACTTTGCCACCTACTTATCACACTGCCCTGCTCCTCCTGTACTCTTCTAGTTATCTCCCTTCCACTGCCTTTCTCTCGCTGCCTCCCTCTCGCTACCTACCTCCTATCCCTCGCCTACCGCCCTAACATTCCCACTAGTCTCTCAACGCGTCTGTCTGTCTGTCTGTCTGTCTGCTCGCCTCATGCCAACACATTCATCCAGTGTCCGTGCTTGATTCTTTATTTGCCTCACTTCCATCTATTCTGAGTGAGCTAAATATGTGTATCACTGTTGAAGGTATTGATTCACTCCCTCCGTCCCTCTCTCTTTCTCTCTCTCCCTCTTCCTCTCCCTCACGTCTGAACTATTCAAACGATTTCATCTTCTTCCTGGTTGTTTGTCTGCCGCCCACCCGCCACTCTGCATGTTTGACAACCGCGCCTCGCTTCCCTAGCTGCCTGTGGAGCTGCTAATTGCCTTGTCTGATCACATTTTCCAGTCCGACTGCGTGCCCTCCTGTACACACTCCCGCCTGGGCCCCACTGCTGTCCCTTCCCCCGTGGCTGCAGTGTACCCTCACCCTGCCGCCGCCTGCGTGCTTCCCTGACCCCTGTTGATGGTGAAGAACGCGGCTCCTCGACGTAAACAGTTCACGTGGGACCAAAGACAATTTCCTTTGCATATACACGATGCTTTTTTTTTTTCCTCTTCTTTTTTTTTTCAGGATGAGGTGGGCAGAATGTTAGTAGTGGCTTGAGGTGACAGG
The DNA here is from genome assembly GCA_020233015.1 of Callinectes sapidus. NCBI lineage: Eukaryota > Metazoa > Arthropoda > Malacostraca > Decapoda > Portunidae > Callinectes > Callinectes sapidus. Next base: position 228,257 of record CM035179.1, on the reverse strand, counting down.
TACTTGGGATGAGTTCAGTCGAGGAAAAACATGGCACGCCTCACTAATTCCATGCCGACTACAATGTCTCTGGTCTACTCTCTCTCTCTCTCTCTCTCTCTCTCTCTCTCTCTCTCTCTCTCTCTCTCTCTCTCTCTCTCTCTCTCTCTCTCTCTCGTTTTCCTCCGCCCGTCTGCCCGTCTTCCAGCCTCCTCGCCGCCATCACCCAGACAATATATCTTGTTTCTCTTTTTCACTATTTTTTGGCTAACATTCAGTGGCAGTGGGAATAGTGCAATGAAATATGTAGTATATCAAATCCTGAAGACCTTCATAACAAATTTCAAAACAAACAGAAGGATAGAGATAGCAATATTTCTTGTATCTCTTTTTTTCTTTTCTACGGTATACAGAAGGCTGGCCAAAGGTTACCAAAAAAAAAAAAAAAATAGTAATGAATAAATAAAATAAACACTCGCTTAACTACCGCTCTCCAAAACACCAAACGTAGCCAGAACTGACCTAAATTCTCACCACACAACACAAGCTAACCAAACCTAACCTAACCTAACCTGACCTGACCTCAAACTGAATAATCTTACGTACCTTAACACAATACAATCTAACCTGACAAAAAACCCAAAGAAAACAAATCCATCCAAAGCTAAACTATCACCATAAGAAAAGTTTGAAGCACAGGACGAGGAGCAACAATATTACGCAACCATCACTTTGTACCTTAGCATTCCTGTGTCGCGTCTCTGCTGCTGCTGCTGCTGCTGCTACCTGGGCCTGCCTCGTCACTGGGACACCACAGGCAGGGCGCAGGACAACCGGTGCAAAAAGTGGACTCGCCATAGGGTTAAAGGTTATCCGAGTGGGAAGGTGAGTTATGTAAGAGGTGGATTTATCTCTGCCAGGGTTTAGCGTCACCGGGTTGTTGATGTTGACTTGCTGCCTCTTGGAAGGGATGATACGTGCCCCTTGTTGGGGAAAATGAATAATGATGATGATAATAGTAGTAGTAGTAGTAGTAGTAGTAGTATTAGTAGTAGTAGTAGTAGTAGTAGTAGTAGTAGTGGTGGTGGTGGTGGTGGTGGTGGTGGTGGTGGTGGTGGTGGTGGTGGTGGGGGTAATAATATTAGTAATAATAATGCATAATCAAATGGATATATGAAAAATAGAAATACAAACAGAATCATGATTAACGCTTTCACTAGCTATTAATTTTTCCCATAACTCTCCACAGGATTTGAAAGACATATTATTGGAATTTTTTGTGATCAGATGAACTATTTTCTTATATCAGTTTAAACGATTTATCATAGTGATTCCGAAAAAAAACACCCCTTAACAGTAAAAGGATTCAATTACTCCTAGGAAAAAAACACACACATAACAATTGTAATCAAATAGTTCAGATCAGAGAGGTTTGGAATTAGTCAACGATAAATTACACAGTGAGGGAATTGAACGAGTCATAGAAAATTGGAAAGCAACTAGAAAGAAAAAATAAATAGTAGATGAAGGTACACATGTCAAAAAACTATCATTAAGTGAACATTTTTACCAAGCAGGTGGAGACAGATAAAACAAAGGTAGTAAAGGTAACGATGGTAGCAGCAGTAATAGTGGTGACTGTGGTAGCGTTAGTGATGGTGGCGACTGTTGTGATGGTGATGGCTGGTGGTGGTGATGGTGATGGAAGACTTTTTGACCCCAAGATAGTGAAAAGTGACCGCCAGTAGCATATCACACGTGCTCCCTCACTCATACTGCCTCTTTCATGGCTGTGTTTTGATTCCTCGTCTTCCCCTTTGGCCAAAACCACATGAGAAGGACGGAAGGGAAAAAGAAAGGGAGAAAGGAAGGGGAAGGAAGAGAAACGGAGAGGGAAGTAAGAGGAAGGGAGGAAGGAGGGGAAGAAGGGGAAACAGAGAGGGAAGTAAAAATAAAAGAATAAGGAAGAAAGGAAGAAGAGGAAGAAAGGGAGAACGAAAGAAGGAAGAGTAAGAGTAGGAACAGAGCAGGAAGAAGGGAAGGAGAAAAGATAAATAGTTTTATCGACAGTGTTGAAAAGAGTGTATAGAGTGGACGTGTGTGTGTGTGTGTGTGTGTGTGTGTGTGTGTGTGTGTGTGTGTGTGTGTGTGCGTATGTGTGTGTGTGTGTGTCATTAAGGATAGTAACAAGACGGACTGTAAGTAGAAACGCTGAGAATAGCAGTGGTGGTGGTGGTGGTGGTGGTAGCGGAGTGCAGACAGAGGAGGAAGAGGAGGAGGAGGAGGAGGAGAAGGAGGCACCAAAGAGCATATGATCCCCTCACAAGAGTCTCAAAGGCTCCCCAGCTGTTCTAGGCTCAAAATTTCCCCTGAGAATCACATTTAGTCTCCCACTGGTGGCCTTACATTGCTTTCCACAGCCGAGTAGCTTGTCTGCCTCTCACCACCACACCACCACACCACCATACCACTACACATTCCACAGCACACCACAACAGAAACACAGCAACAACAACCAACATTTACTAGCACACACCAAATTACCTTCCTCTTTTCTCTCAGTCATTATTATACTACAACGTTTATTCGGTGTGGGAATCCTGTGTATATTCCACAGCACACCACAACGGCAACACAACAGCAACACAGCAGCAACAAGCAACATTTACCAGCACATATCAAATTACGTCTTTTTTTAACTTTTTCCCCGGTCAATTTATATTTCCTAGCACTATTATTCATCAACGTTTATTCACAGTGTAGGAATCCTGTGGAGTCGGTCGCCACCCTCACACTTCCCTGATCAAGACCCGGCCCGGCGTATTACTTCAAGGCTGATAGTCTCGCCTCCCCCTGCCTCCCCCCCTGACGCTATGCCCTTCTAACATGTCCTTTTCTCTCCCGCCCCTTCATCCTCTCCTCTCCCAGCCAGCCGCACAGCAAAGCCCCAGTCTTATTCCCTTCTAAATATCTCCTTTCTCTGTAATCCTCTCCTCTCCTCTCCTAGTTCGTTGCCGCCACAAACGTACCCTATGCAGCCATCTTCCCATCTAAACATTCGCTTATCTCCCATCACTTCATCTCTTCCTCGTTCATTTCTTAACCAATTCGTCCCTTGTTCCTATGCAAACTCTATACGTCTTCCTTAAACATGCATCTTTTCTCCCCTCGCTTTTCTTTTCACCCTTATAGTTAGCTGCCATCGTTAACATATATTACCTGACTCTATTCCCTTCTAAACCTTCTCTTTCAGTTATTGGCCACCACAGTCTTACCCTCCTCAGCCATATCTTATCAACATCCTCTATTTTTTCTATCTTTCTCCTCTTAGCTCCTCCAAGCTTTATAACAATCAGAACACCGTTACGTATCTTCCATTGCTTCACCATCTTCTCTCTCAGTTCTTCTACACCACAGCCTCCCCTTTCATTCAGTCAACAAGGCGGTGTTTGTTTACCACACCCTGTTGAGTTATATGCAGCTCAGATGAAAGCGACAGCACGGTGATCTGAGGCGACAACACAGCAGCCCCGGGAGCCTCTGCAGGTGCCGCGAGGGTTACACAAGCCCCAGTACCGCCCACGAGATCACAGACACGTTCTTGTTAGTTTGAATGTTTTTCTGAGGTACTTTATTGAGGGGAAACATTGTTAATACGTCAGCGTAACGGGAAGTTGCAATATCCGTCGATGCGTCAGTGGATGGAAAAAGGAAGCTGGAACTTTAATAGAGAGAGGAGAATCTGTCGACATGCCGGTCAAATAGAACATGGTATAAATATTCCTCGCAAAGAGATCTATTTTTATTCAAGGCAACAGTGTATAAATTAAATATTTGATAAAAGATGGTTATTATTTGTAAAAGATAGTTAAAATTACGCTCCAAGAGAGAGAGAGAGAGAGAGAGAGAGAGAGAGAGAGAGAGAGAGAGAGTAGCATTATTAGCATGTGGAACAAACACCTCTAAGAGCGCAGTGTGTTAGACCCTCAATGCTCCTTCAGGTAAAGTAAGACAGCAAAGGAGGAGACGCGGGGAGACACACGGCCGGCCTAAGACCACAAAGCGAGTCCCTTCAGTGTGTAGGTGACGCCGGTGACGCTTCTCATACGCGCTGCGCCGTCTGGAAACGCTCGTGTGGCGCTGTGTGGGCGTTTGGAGACCTCAGGAATTTTGGCCAATAGCAAACGAGTTATATAAGGCAAAGTGTGTGGCATATATAACCCAAGACAGCAAGAAACGTGATGATACCGTGTGCTTGCGTGTGTATTTGCGTGTGTGTGTGTGTGTGTGTGTGTTCGTGTGTGTGTGTGTGTGTGTGTCCAAGAACCAAAGGACGACTAGCGTAATAGAAGGAGCAGGAGGAACAACAAGAGGACGAGGAGGAGGAGGAGGAGGAAGACAGGAGGAGGAGGAGGAGGAGAGTGTTCCCTCGTCTCCTGTAATGCCATCACACTTGAGAGCACAAAGTCATTCCTAATTAATTACAGACCACATCAAAGGACGTATTACTGTCTTTCCTTCAAGTCCCCTGCTTCGTCCTGGGTGTGTCCTCTCCCTCTCCCTCTGTGTCTCTCGCCGCCTCCGCTATCAGGTCACTGCACCACCTCACCACCGCACTCCCTCGCTTTTCCACCGCCACTCACATCACTGGTAATGCCTTTTCTCGTCACCTGGCGGGATATAATTCGCTTCCTCTCAACTGACAAAGCTTTCTTCACATGGACAAGCAGCATTTCCCTGGCCTTGCTTCACTACCCACGCCACTCAACTCACTGGTAACTTAACCTTAGATATTGTAACTTTATCTTTTGATTGATATTGGATACATCTTCTTTCAACCTATTCGGTACTGGGGCGCATTTTTATATATTTATCTTGCTTATTTTTCGGTTTATTACAGCTTCAGAAACTTATATGCGGAGTAAAAATAGTACAGACTCCGACCATTAGTTTTCCGATCTCCATAGACTTTGTGATATCAATAAAATCGTCTAATCGCGCAAAAAAAACACGGGGTAAAAATGTGTTCCAGTATTGAAGGGGTTTGTTGCTACTCACTCCAAGACATATTTACTTGTTCTACAGCAACGACGAATCCTTAAACTGGGTGAAATTTGAAAGTCTATTAAATTTTACACACACACACACACACACACACACACACACACGGACTGGTTGGGATTAACTTTTTATTTCTTTTTTTCTTTTTTTGGACAGCTGTTGGTGGTGGGAGAGGAATCTGACGTCCATTGCAATTACTCAGCGCTGTTTTTGTTGTTTTCGTAGTGGTGGTGGTGGTGGTTGTGGTGGTGGTGGTGGTGGTGCTGCGTTACTCATCAGTGTGGTGGTGACTCGAAGTGGTCAGTATACAGTTATAATGGTGGTAATGATGGTGAAAGTAGGCAAGGGTAGCGTGATAGAGTGTCGTGGTGAGAGTTAAGAGAAATGTGGTAATATGATGCGATGGTGACAAAAAATGGTGAAGATACGGTGGTGGTGATTTTAGTGTTGACAACTCATAATGATGACGCATAATAGCAAAAAGCAAACGACAGCCACCACCACCACCACCACCACCACCACCACCACCACGCACACCAGAAACTATCACTCTATCCTTTCCTTCTCCAGTTTCCTCCCTTCATCCGATACAAAAAAGGGAGAAAAAAACAAACAGAAAAAAATACGAAAATGTCTGCAGAATGTCACGTCAAGATGATAGAGTGAATAGAAATGAAAAACCAATGAAAAAAACACCAGAAAAAAGTGTATATGTGTATGTAAGCGTGTGTGTGTGTGTGTGTGTGTGTGTGTGTGTGTGTGTGTGTGTGTGTGTGTGTGTGTGTGTGTGTGTGTGTGTGACGTTAACTTTCAGACACTTTCTTACGTCTTTATATAAACTGAGTGGCTGAGAATGTCTGTTTTTGTGTGATGGCTGAAATGCAATTCGAAGGAAAATTTATGCAAGGCAGTTATACAAATAAGCCAAATATTCTCATGAAAATAAGCAACGATGGGGTGTTCTCTCTCTCTCTCTCTCTCTCTCTCTCTCTCTCTCTCTCTCTCTCTCTCAACCAGTTCTCTCGCATTCAGTTCCCTTTACAGCGGCTCATCCCCAACCCCCTTCCTCTCTTCCACTCCTCCCCTACTTCTACTCACACCCACCCTCCCCACGCCACACCCAATCCCTAACTTGCTGCTGTGAATCCCTCTTCTCACTCTCTCTAATGTTCACTTCCCCTCGATATAAACTTGTTTGACGCACACACACACACACACACACACACACACACACACACACACACACACACACACACACACAAACCCGTCGATGCAATAAGACAAATAAATGCACAGGAGGAATTTGTTTTAAAAAGTCAGAAAAAGTTCATAAACATAATAAAAAAACATTTCGAGCATTTTATATTTCTATTTCTCATATTATCACTTACTAAAAATATCCTCATTAATACACACACACACACACACACACACACACACACACACACACACACACACACACACACACACACACACACACACACACACAGCTCATGTATTCAACAAACAGACGCATTTTTGCAGCAGAAACTTAACACAAGCTCAGGTGTCAAGTGACAAATGTGGACGGGGACGGGGAGGTTATGGGATGGTAGGGTGGGGGAAGGAAGGGTGGCCGGCAGCGGGGCAGGAGGCATGGCGAAGGACGGCGGGCAGGGAGGCGGAAAGGGAACATTTACACGATAATCATATAACAACCTTGCCATTGCTTACATATTTATCACGCAGCAGCTTCCACCGTAATCATGCACAGTACATAAAATTTCGCAATAAGCAATCTAAACGTCCCGGATGCAATTACATTATTGAGTCGACAATTTCAGAGGTAATCCTGTGATTATAGAATAGCGGGCAGCGGAGAGCAGGCCAGCAGGGAGGCAGGCTGGCAAGCGGCAGGCGTGTTTATAGCTATTCTCGTTTGAACTCTTTTTTCAGCAATTATCAGACTGAGAAAAAAATAAATAAAATACCAGCGCATGACAAGGGGAGCCATATACTGACTGCCTCTTCTGCTCCACCCTGACTGATTTCAAAAGGTTTTACTGAAATTACACTTGTTTTCTCGGGTGTCTCTTCGGTTCTGTTGATGGGTTGACAAGATTTTTACGTTATTAACCCTTTCATTGCCAAGAACTTTCTATGCTAACACTAAGAGCACTACAAAAAATTTTTCCATGGAGACCGAATGACAAATTAGGGAGCTATTTTTGTCTTTTATAAGCCATATTGTATTCAAGACACTAGAGCACATGGTTGCCTCAAAAAACTTAGATGGATGGGGAAAAAATATTTGACCAGCAGGGAAATGATTAAAACGAGAAACATCCTTCAGAAAATAGCCTATCATATCTGTGGCCTTTGCAGTTGGTAGTGGTGAGAGAACAAAGAGTTTAGAATACGGGCCGAATTCTATACAAAGTGGGAATAGTGTAAATCGAAGAAAAAAATATGGAAGGCTGTTGTTGCGTTAATAAGCCAGCAATTCGAGTGAAAACAAGCCGTGAAGAGGGGAGCAGTGTCATATTCACTGGCATTCTCCTTTGAACTTTTTTTTTCTTTCCTAGCAATCACCAATTTGTGTGTGTGTGTGTGTGTGTGTGTGTGTGTGTGTGTGTGTGTGTGTGTGTGTGTGTGTGTGTGTGTGTGTGTGTGTGCGCGCGCGCGCGCGTGAAAAGAGCAGCACGTGGCAGCAAGTCGATGCAAGGAGAGAGGAATGCGAGTCGAAGGAAAGTTATGCACAGGGGAATATTATCGTGAAAATCAGCATTGAGGTGGTGTGTAGTATTTGCAGCTATCCTCGTTTGAGCTTCTTTTCCTTTCTTTTCTATTTTCTTTTCTTTCCTTTTTTGTTTTCTCTTCCTTTCTTCTCTTTTCTTTTATGTTCTTTTCTCTTCTTTTCTTTCTTTTTTTCCTTTTCTTCTTTTCTTTTCCTTTCGAGAGAGAAAGAAACAGACAGACAGAAAGACAAACAGAGACAGGGCAGGTGACAATGGGTTGTTGATATGGTGTGGGAGGAATATTACCGGCTGCCCATAGAAAAGCCTATGTTGTGAGGAAGCGACTGTCTGTATGCTGGTTTGATATTAGACGAGAGTGAAGTTCTCCATTATTTTTTACCACTCACTAATTTTTATGCAAGAAATCACTAGATAACACACAACACTCACCCTGCAACACAATACAACTCACAAATACCACTCACCCTTCACGCTGCAACACTACCCAACACATGCAACTTTACACTTCGCGACTCACGAGGCGGGGAGAGTACAGCACAACACCATACACACTGAACAAAGACTTTCCTTAGAGCCAACCATCATTACCATCGCTACCAACCCACTGCCTTGCCCTGCCGTTGGGATCACACAGCGCCTCCCCTTCCTCTCATGCACCGCTGAAGGGGAGGAAAAAACCCGTGACAAATGGCTGTATGGGAAGCGGTAGCCATTAGTTAGAAGATAACGATGTAGAGAGTCTAGTGTCCTGTGCGCTGTCTCCGTTATTTGTCGGTCTCCAGGGTCACGGTGGTGCACTGCAAGCCGCCTCTACGATCCTTAGGCCTATATTTATTCTCTTCCAAGTGTTCCCAAGTGTCAGGTTTTGGCAGCGTGTATCTGTCTTCCTCGTTTATTCCTGTTCGCTGCGTCTCCTTCTACTCTCACTCCGACTCCGCCTCAAGTCTCTATCTCACTCTCTTAGGCCTACACTGACGGTTAATTATGCTGCTCCGCTCTCGGTAAGTGTTGGAAGCGCTCGGGCTTGCGTGTGGTACAAATAATATTGATACTCTTCATGTATCACTCGGAGCATTGCGTTCTGAGTGAGCAAGCAGCAGAGCACAGCAACTTAGTCTTTGAAGGGGAACACTCACCACCGTGCGATAACCTCACGTCACATTGAAGTTATAACACATGACAGCAAGTTGCGTATATACACTGCCCCTTTCACACTTCACACTTCCACTCTTTACTGCTTTTCATGATTACTTCCTTCATTTAAATCTAAGTATATTGATTTTCCTCTGGACACTCACCACCATGCAATAACCTGACGTCACACTGAAGTTGTAACAAGCAAGTTGCGTATATATGAATACATTGTCCCCGTCACACTTCACACTTCACACTTCCACTCTTTATCGCTTTTCATGATTATTTCCTTCACTTGTATGTAGTTTTATTTTGAGGTATTCTCTTTGATGTTAATTCTCCTCTCATTCATGTCTCTCATTAAAATTATGACCTAAGGGTAGCGTACAGTTCTTTACTATTTGGTACTATTGCTTTCCTCACTTAAACACGTTGTTATTCTGAGAAATGAACACGATACTGTCTTTTTCCCTCATTTTCTCTCGTTCGTTTATTTTTTATTTTGAAATTCGAGCCATAGTTCATTTACCAGGTGGCTATTGTATTACTAAAAAATATATAATGTGTATTAATGCACGCAACACAACACACTCCCCTATTTCTTTTTTGCTTTCTTTTTATGTGCGTCTCTTTCACTCTCGCTGGTGAGTGAACGAGTGCAGGAAATTACTGTCACGTTTTTGTTGCTCTCCTTCAGTGTGGCGGATATCACGATGATGTGTTGTGATGCCAAGGATTATCATCATCCATATTACTGCTGCTGCCGCCACCACCACTACTGCTGCTGCTTCTATTACTGCTACTACTACTATCCAGCTTCCGTAAACACTTAACGCTACCATCCTCCTCCATCCACCAGTGTCTTCAAACTCTCTGCTGTGCTTCCGCTTGCTACTTGGCTGTTAACATCACTCCACTCCTCCACTCTCCTTATTGTGGATGATTCACGCTAATTACTACCAGACACCTAAACCTCTTCCACTTCACTTTCTTTGTTGTTGTTGTTGTTGTCGTTGTTGCTGTTGTTGTTGTTGTTTTTGTTGAGGATAAGTGGCTTTGTATGTCTTTCTCCCCTTTCCAAAGTCTTTGTCAGATATTTGTAATCTGAAATGCCAAACCTTACTTTCTTATCGTAAGAGAAATTAATATAGTCTAAATGAAGCTAATCTAACGTAAGCAAATTTAATCTATCCTAACGTGATTTAATTTAACCTAACCTGGCGTAAGGTAATCCAACAGCTTAACTTGGCCCAAACCTAAGCTAATCTAATTCAATCTAACGCCATGTGACATTTAGTTCAGTAAAGATAAAGACAAATTAAAGAAAAAAAACATAATTAAGTCACCTGGCATCCTTAGACTCAATAAAGAATATTTTCCGCATAACATTAAAGAACAAAAGAAAGGATGAGAGCGAAACCTGAGGACAGGAGAAGGATAAGATTTATTTCATATAAGAACTTAAAGCATATGACAGCGTGTGATCTTTTCTGAAGCACCGACGCACTTGCGGTAAAAGTGAGGATACTGGTGTAGGATAAGGTGAAGTGAGGTGAGGTGAGGTGAGGTGAGGTGAGGTGCGGTGAGGTGAAGTGAAGTAAAAATGCGAGGTGATACTCTGGACACACACACACACACACACACACACACACACACACACACACACACACGCACGTATACACACAATTGAAAATGAACACATAAAAGTTGTGTTGGCGGTGAAAAGATCCTTCCATCCACACATATGTACATGAAAATACACGCGTATAGATCACCAGAAAAATGACGCATATTCTAGTCTTTCATTCAAGTATCTATTGAGCGGAGGTGAAGTGGCATTCAGAAAACACGCAAAAAATAGAACGTGAAATAGATATAAAAGGGGAATGAATAAAAAGTAAGAAATAAGTGAAAGATTATGAAAGGTTAGATATATGAGGGTACCAAAGAGAAACTGTAACGCACACGCACACACACCGCACACACACACACACACACACACACACACACACAGAGAGAGAGAGAGAGAGAGAGAGAGAGAGAGAGAGAGAGAGAGAGAGAGAGAGAGAGAGAGAGAGAGAGAGAGAGAGAGAGAGAGAGAGAGTAAAAGAAAATAGAAAAAAAATTATATATCAGTAAAATCGCCAGAAATGAATAACAGACCTTTTTTTTCCCCTCCTCTCGTTTTATTTCCCCGTCATATTTTTGTTGGTGGGTTTCATCGGCAACACGCAGCGGTGGCGGTGATGGTGGTGGTGGTGGTGGTGGTGGTGGTGGTGGTGGTGGTGGAGGAGAGCAGGTGGTCATGGGAAAGCGCGGGGGGGGGCCATAGTGGAAAAGGGCTCGAGGTATTTTGGTGCAGTTCATCAGCGCAGCAACCGGCTCATGAAATATGGTAACGAGGCCTTTCATGTTTTACGGTTTTATAATTCGCTTGCTTCCGAAAAGGCAACCGTGTCAAAAAAAAAAAAAGGAAGGTTTGGTGGGTTTTAAATAGGAGGGTATGTGTGTTTTGGGGTCGATGGGGGTGGGGGGGATAGGGAGTGGTTGTTGAGGGTTGGATGAGTGTGGTTATATGCTTGCCTATCTGTTTATCGATGCAAAAACGTAAGTAAAGCTGTAAGAAGTCTATAAGTTGCAATTCCTGCTATCTATTTCCACCATCTACTTGTTCATCTATGTATTTATCTCTCTATTTATCTATACATCTATTTATCTATTTCTATTTATCTGTCTATTTATCTATCTATCTATCTGTCTATTTATATGTCTATCAATCTACTTATATATTTATTCACAGTCCAATAAACCTTTGTATTAACTCGTAAACTTGATATCGCCCCAATCTTAACTCCTCTAACCTGCCAACAAGTGCCTTATAAAACCAGACCTCTGACTACAAGCACGGAATCGCATTATATTGGACAAGGGGCACAATTCCATACGACTTCCCAAACCATGTGCTACAGATTTTCCCTCAAGAGAGACACTGAAGACCTTAGTGGCGATTAACCCCTTCAGTAATGGACCATATTTTTACCATTTGGGTGTGACTTGACGATGTTGTTGACATGAGGAAGGGCGTATGTAGGTCAGAAGATTATTGACCAGAGTCTGTACTACTTTAATCCCCACATGAGTTTCTGAGGGTGTACAAAATCGACGAATAATATTGAGAATAAATATGAAAATGCATCTCAATAGTGAAGGAGTTAATGGAGATGGTATAGTGAGTGTTGCTTCCTTCCTTCCTGTGGAGATTCCAACGAAAACAAGGGCGGTGTGAAGCTGCCGAGTGTTGGGAGGTGAGGTTGCTGGTCGGTGAGGCTCTATTGAGTGAGTGGAATGTTTGTACTGGTGAATGTTTATGATGATCTTTTTTCTCTTTTTTTTTTTTTTTTTTGGTATTTACAGTATCGTATTAGTTTGTTTTAATTTGCTGGCTTTTAACTTGATTACTTTTATCAATTTTGTGAGTTTATCTGCTCGGGTTGAGTTTGTATATTTACTGTTTAATGATTTTACTTCTGTGCATAACTGCTTGTGAATCAACTTTATTTTTGCTATACTTCTTGTTTATATGCATGTTTTTACTATGCTTATTTTCCAATTACCAAACCATATAAGAAAAAAAAAACAGATAAAATGCAAAAACGTGAATAAATGATTAAATATAAAAAGGGGGTTTAAAGGAAAAATATTCTCTATCACAAGTTTTGGCAAAGGAATATTAGTATGTGTGGAGTCAGAAGATGCAATACAAGCTACATAGGGGAGCGAGGCGGCCCTGGATAATATTGAGGCGCGGGCAGGAGCAACTTTGGCGCATCACCTCCTCCTCAATGAAAGGGAAAACTCAGGAATAGTTGGGACTTCTAGAGAACACCTCTCCCTCCCTCTCTCTCTTTTTTTCGTTTGTGTGATCTACGCATTTTAAAAGTTAGTCGTGGAATGTGTCTGAAATCTAAGAACGCACACACACACACACACACACACACACACACACACACACACACACACACACACACACAAGCTTAAAGTTATTTTTTTCATACTGAACTCTTTACATACGCTAGTTTTAACAATAAATAATATTTTCTTGTTTTGATTTAGAGCAATAATACTTATAAAATTTCCACTGAAGGTATAAATCCACACAGCAAACACTGAAACTAAAACCATTCCAGTTTTTTGATAAATTATTATATTCTACATTACATTAACTTCTTTTCATAGCTTTCTCAGTGATAGAAAGAAAAAAAAACGCTATCTATAATACATTGGTACATTAATTTTCATTCAAACACCGAAACATACACCGCGACCATATACCACATACACTATTACTATTATAAACGAAGGAGAAAATCAGAGACAAGATAAAAAGGACAAAGAAGAATAAATAAATAAACGAATAAATAGATAAATAAATAAAGCATCAGGGAAAAAAAAAACAAGACGAAGGAGAAGAACGAATCATAAGAAAGAAAAGAGGAAGAAACACTGCACGATAAGAAGATAAGAGAGCAAAGCAAGCAGAAGAGAAAGATTAAAAGAAAGAGGTAAAGAGGAACAAGAAGGATGATCATGATAATAACGAGGAAGAAAAGACAACACGGGAAAGAGGATAATGAAGAGGAGGAGGAGGAGGAGGAGGAGGAGGAGGAGGAGGAGCAAGAAGAAGACGAAGAAGAAGGAGAAGAAGAAGAAGAGGAGGAAGAGGAGGACAAGTAGGAAAACGAGGAAGGGAAAGATCAGGCTAAGTAGAAGCAAAAGCAGTAAGTTTATTTAATTATTTAATTTGGAGAAGCACATAATTTTTACGCACTTGTTTAGAGTTTGTGTGCATAATTTTGTCAATAAACCACTGACTTTACCTACACCACCACCATCACCACCACCACCACCACCACCAC
>CM035179.1:168343-199330 GCA_020233015.1 Callinectes sapidus | reverse complement strand
GGTAATGGTGAAATGTCTTATTCAGAAAGACACAATGCAAAATAGAATAGATAAAATAGATAAATAAATAAACATTATAGAAAGTTGGTATCTGAAAATGTTATGATAAAAATGAAAAGCCAAATTAACGGCCAAATCTCACGCTTTAATAAAAAAAAATAAAAAAAGATATAGAAAAAAATATATAGATTAAAAAAAATCTGGAAACATACACGATGACAAATATATATATATTTTTTGTTTCATTCATGCAATATTTTCGCCTGTCACGCTAAAATGTAAAGAGAATGTTCACTTCCAAACTAACACACACACACACACACACACACACACACACACACACACACACACATTCCAGCCTTGAGGGACTAAACAAGATGGGTGATCATCCTATTCACCTCCTCACCACCAAACACTCGACATGAGGCGGGGGCGAAGGGGACAGAGACCAACAACAGCAACAATGGAAACAGTGACAACACCAATGACAACAACAACAACAACGCCTTCACTACCACTACTACCACCACCAACAACAATACCAACAACAACATTAATTATCCTATATCAAATAACTCCCAACTTGCTACTCATTCTAACACTAACCATAAATAAGAAAAAAGAAAAGAAAAGTAAACAAGTAGAAAATAATACAATCACACAAAACCACCAACCATAATTTCAAACTGCAACTTCATAACTAACCAATAGATTCACCTGAACATTTCTTATCATTCTTTTCTCTTTTTGTTACCTCCCTTTCCACTCAATTCCTCAGATCGTGTGCCTGGTATCGCATTCGTGTCAAATAGAACAACGACGTGTGTGTGCGTGCTGTAATACTGGCGTTCGTGAGTACACACACACACACACACACAGAGAGAGAGAGAGAGAGAGAGAGAGAGAGAGAGAGAGAGAGAGAGAGAGAGAGAGAGAGAGAGAGAGAGAGAGAAGGCAAAGGGCAGGCGTGTGAAGTGAGAGAGAGAGAGAGAGAGAGAGAGAGAGAGAGAGAGAGAGAGAGAAGGCAAAGGGCAGGCGTGTGAAGTGGCATGGCTTGGTTCGGTTCAGCTCGGTTTGGCTCGGCTAGGCTAGACTTGTTTTGGCTTTGATTGACTTGATTTGGCTTGGTTTGGCTTGGATTGGCTTGGATTGACTTTTATCGGCTTAATTTGGCTTGCATCGAGTTAGATTGACTTGGACTGGCGTGTATTGACTTGGTTTGGCTTGGTTTGGCTTGTAATGGCGTGGTTTGGCTTACATTGACTTGATTTGGCTTGCATCAACTTGGATCGGCTTGTATCGGCTTGATTTGTATCGGGTCGGCTTGGCTTGGTTTGGTGAGTTTCCTGACTTGTATGACGTTCTCTTTCCTCCTACTCACTGTGTGCACCGAAGGAGTCATGATGTTTCTTAGTGTGCATCTGTCTGTACTCATCGTATTCTGAGCCGCTTAGCCTTATCAAGTGTTTGCGGGGGCGTCGTAGATGTTTGTGTGTGTGTAATAATAATAATAATAATAATAATAATAATAATAATAATAATAATAATAATAATAATAGACGGTTTATCTGAATGCAGCTTACAATTGTTGGCTGAAAATCTACAGGTTAACATACAGATCCTTATGTTCTAACATTCACACTCCTTAAGTCTACCCGGTGGCATCTGACAACTCGATGCGTGGCTGCCAGATAGCGCCAACATTGTTGGCGCTATCTAGCCAACAAGCCTAGTCCCCACTAGGCTTGTTGGCCCAACAAGCCTAGTGGGGACTAGGCCCCGGGGTGATCAGGCCACCCCGTACATTTTTATTCGGAGTTTATTTCTCCTACCCAGCAGCGGATCACAACTTCCGACTTACACCAGATACCTAATCACTGCTGCTAGGTGGACAGGGGGCGACACACTTGAATAGAAGTCTTGCCCAAATGACTTCCAACCTGACCCGAGAATCGAACCCAGGTGTGTGTGTGTGTGTGTGTGTGTGTGTGTGTGTGTGAGAGTGAGAGAGAATGAAGACAAACAATGATGACACAGGCCAGCAATATAGGAGGTCCTCTAATAACGCAATGACTACTAATGTTACACTTAACTCAGAATAGTCCTATAAATATCAAAATAACTTCCCATTCTATTTACACCGAAAAATAGAGCACATTCAATAAAACACGTAGGAAAGAAAACACTGTTACATCAATTCCATTTGCTTCACTAGAAAAGAAAGAGAATGATAGCCAGTGCGATACTTGGCTCGTAACTATCTTGGCTTACAAATAGCTGAGTAACTTTTTACGTCCTTCACGCAGAACAAAACCCCTCGTAACAAAATATGAAGGAAAGAAATCACCGTTACGTCAAGTATTTTTTTCTTTCCTTCTCTGACTAAAAGAATCAAAACCATTGCGATACTCGACTCACAACTTTCGGGGCTTACAAATGTCAGAACAACTTTCAATATCCTTCAAGCGGAGCAAAATCACACGCTATAAAATGTTAAGGAAAGCACTCTTACAATGAATATTTTTTTCTTTGCTTCCTCAAATAAAAGTAAATATTGTATGGTCAACGATCACAGCTACCAAGGGTTGTGAATACAGGAACAGCTCTCATGTCCTTCACGCGAAGCAAAACCACATACAATGAAATATGAAAGAAAAAATAAACCGTGTAATACATTTTCTTCCTGAAATAAAACTCGCAATACAGTACTAATAGCACACGAAATACTACGGAATACAATATTAGCTCGATTATTCTTACGTTTCTACCCTAAAATAAAAGTACGAAATTACACCTCCCAGTACAGAGAGAAGAGATGAGTGGCAGGAGGATGGCCCTTGTCAGCTCGCAGCTGTTGCTTAATGATTGAGCGAGAAAGTTTAGTGGGACTGTAGCGAGAAAGGTTAGAAATATGGCGTGCTGTGAGTAATGGACTACGCTGCACGTGAAAGTTACTTCGCCGATCAGAACACAGCGAGTCGTCCTTTGATTACATGAAGCATTTCTGTAATAAATCAGCAGGTGGTGGTGGTGGTGGTGGTGGTGGTGGTGGTGGTGGTAGTGTGTGTGTGTGTGGGGGGGGGGAGTTGAAGTTGTTAGAGAGAGAGAGAGAGAGAGAGAGAGAGAGAGAGAGAGAGAGAGAGAGAGAGAGAGAGAGAGAGAGAGAGAGAGAGAGAGAGAGAGAGAGAATATGACTTACTAATTCTGTTACAGTTATCATTACTTTATTGTTCTTT
This sequence comes from Callinectes sapidus, assembly GCA_020233015.1. Lineage (NCBI taxonomy): Eukaryota > Metazoa > Arthropoda > Malacostraca > Decapoda > Portunidae > Callinectes > Callinectes sapidus. The sequence continues at coordinate 196,094 of CM035179.1, read as the reverse complement.
ATTATGTTAAGCTAATTAGCTAAGTCAGGAAGCAACACACACACACACACACACACACACACACACACACACACACACACACACACACACGTAACCTTCCTGGCGATGAAATAAATAAAACAGAAATAGAAAAAAAAAATGACACAAAACTGATACCTGCATTATCATTTCATTCTGAACGCATGAACTTTTCCACACTCATCCTTGACTATTACGTCAGATGAGTACACTTCACACACACACACACACACACACACACACACACACACACACAGACACCACGACTATTTTCAGAGACCACCGAAATGACTAGCGAGGTTTTCATAAGCGTTTCTCCGTTTATAAAAGTAGAAATCTTGAAAATCTCCCCTAAAACCATGAAAACACCTTAAAAACTCTTGCACATTGAAATAAAGGCTTTTGAAATAGTGGAGGTAGAGCACAGATGTGTTTAAGAATACGAACCTAAGAGCAACCCACAGAAGAGCGGCACTGAGCATCCCGGTAGGACATCTCGCCTTTGCCTTTCCCTTACCCCACCTACTCATTACAAAGACTCGTACTTCAGCGATTCGAGTTCTTTCCGACGCAGCGGCGAGTGTGTGCTGTGTTTTGCGAGCGAGGACTCCGCGTCTGACAGTCTCGTGCAAACACCGCGTCCATTGTGGATTTCATCTCAACGCAAAACTCCTTCCACCTTTCCGGGTCCGCAAGGATAATTATTTGATAAACGAGAATGCACCGCCTCTGAACACACATGCATTATAATTTAGTTGATGTGTATTCGTCAGCCAGCCAGACGCGTGTTGTATATTTCATGGTAAAGTTATTTACTACACTGATTGAATGAGTCTTGCATTTTCCTTGTGTGTTAATTACAAACCTGTTCCACCACAAAAGACCACTTGAGGCGTCTCTCTTTACATAAACAAACTTTAAAAGAAAAAAATTGCGTGGAATCAAGTGGCCACAATGCGAGGCAACAAAAGGGACTGTTGAGCATAAATAAGCTGCCTGATGGGACTTATTTACCAGGTGACCTTAGCAACACACGCCAGCTGACCTTAATATTGTGTCAGAGGGTGTGGTGGTGCAGCCTCACGCCTACACTCTCGCTGGGACAAAAGGAGAGCAGAGAAACAAAACATTTTCTTTCACCCTCGCGCCATCTGCTCCACCACCTGTTTCGCCTTTCACCACCTGGAGGCCTCACGCACCAGAGGGGGGTGGGGGGGAACGGGGATCACTGGGTCACACACTCTGGCTTGCGTGGCTACAATGAACCTGTATTTTGTAACGGTTTGCTTTCCCACCGCCTCTATTTCTAAAGGCCATAGAGATGACTAACAGTGTTTGTCCTGTTAATTTAATGTGTCACTTTGACCATAAAATAAACTATAGCAAATCGTGTTTCTTTAATTAAGGAGAAGACCATTTTTTCTATCATTATAAGTGAAACTACTTTAGTTTGACAACAAAAAGGTTATGAAAAAAGGACATGTGAAGAATTCAGTCACCAAAGAGCATAATCAAAACGGTTGTCCAGAATTTGAGGATAAGTATCTTGAAACTTCCGTCTTGAAGCGATAAAATAGCCGCTCGTCTACTACCCAGGGATTTAGTGCCATACCAGCCGGCCTTTATTTTTTACAGCCAATATCAATCATGGAATATATCGTATACAATTAGTATTTTCACGTCACCAAAGGCCCCGACAAAAGACGCCGCCATAAAATCATTCCATTGGCGCCAGATTTCAAAGGCATTCCGACATCGGTGCTACGAATAAGTGCCGCTGATTGTGAGGGTGGCGGGTGCTGCAGTCACTACTATTGGTGTGTGTGTCTTCGCTATCCACGTACTTTTAAGTGATCAATACCACTACACGTGTAGTAAACACTTCCAAAGCATCCCTGTGTGTCGATGGCGAGTCGGGTGTGTGCTTGATAAACAAAAAAAAAAAGTGTTTGGGAGGGATCAATGGAAGAGGACGCAGTAACAAGAGATCAGCAGTAACAAGGACAAGCAGGAAGCACATCCCTTGGTGGAGCAAGAGGGAGAGTGGAGGGGGCTGCATGTCATGGAAAAATAAATAAATGCATGTATAAATAAAAGATTTTTTTAGAAAAAAGCGACAACATGCAAATAGGTTTAAATCTGGAGTGTGCCGGCTTGGTGACCGGCGCTGCCCAGGGCCCCAGGCGTGAGTGACAGTGTGCGGGGCCCAGTGTCAAGCCTCGCCCCCTAATGTTACCTGATATGTTTTCTCACCAACACCACCACCATCGCCGCCGCCACTACTACCACCTTAACTACTACTGCCACCACGAAAGCTACCATCACCACCACCACGACAGCTGCCACCACTACCACTACAACCATGCCCACCACCACCGCCACCATCATTATATCCTTAACTCTTAACTATCGCTGACTCTCGCCGTTCCTGTAATGGGTTTCCTTATGAAATACGGAAAGAGCGAAAAGTTTATTCACTGAAAATATATATATTTAAAAAAACTCCCTCGATATTCCAGATAAACCGTTTGATACATTTTATCGGGAAACAAATTTCAGATAAAAAAGTTTGACAAATTTCTCGAGAACAGAATTCCAGCTGAAGAGTTTGATTAATACTCGCGAGAGACAAAGATACTTCAAACAGTTCACAGTCTCGGAACACTGACTGCCGCCGACAAATGACTGTGAGGAAGGATATGAAAGATCCACTCGAGAAATTGATTCCCCGCATTTCCTTACGCAAACACCGAACTACTGCGCAACACTGAAGACTTCCCTGACAGCTGCTTGCTCGAACCCTTCAATCTTCAATGTTGACAGACGAGATAAGCAAAAAAAGATAAACTAAAAAAAAAGTGATAAAAAACAACTACCCCATCCTTAAATATCATAATCCACGGCTGTTTACTGCAAAGACCTCCACGCCACGACACCCAAACTCTTACCACCTCATTTAAGAACATGATGACGCTGAAGGAAAGAGAATTCAGTACCGCATTATGAAACACTTTTGTGCCCCAATTCCACAACAATGCAAAGCGCCACATGAGCTCTAAACTATAGGAAAAATACACTTGAGAACCAGGCTTATCATCTGTGTATGGTAAGAGAGCGATGTGTTTCAGAGTATGGGCCTCAGTACCAAGACCTCCACCACTGTTCTGAGGCTGCCAGCTGTGTGCCCAGCCGGGAGATGACGTGAGCCTGCCTCCCCCATCTGCAGGATGCCCCACCACCACTGCAATCACCCAGTTGTCACAATGGAGGGTAACTTACACGACTATGGTAAGCCACGCGCCGCCGCCCACGTCCTCACATGCCCTTGCCTCGCCCAGCCTTACTCTCGTGCACCGTGCAGGGTCACCGTTAACGTTCCCCATTTATTTCATCAACACAAATACCACGTACTTAAATGCCCTCTTTCATACTCATTCATTCTCTCTTGTTCCCTAAATGTGTGGGTCTTTTTTTTTTTTTCCTCTCTCGCTCGCTCTCTCTTGTGTTCTCATTGGAATCGTTTATGCTATTTAACATCTTCGTCATAAATGTACTTGGAGTTTATGAAGGTGATGATGTAAGTGTTTAGGACCTTGATATAGAAACTACTACCAACATCACTACTACTGCTACTGCTACTACTACTACTGCTACTACTACTACTACTACTACTACTACTACTACTACTACTACTACTACCACTACTACTACTAATGCTGCTGCTGCTGCTGCTCAGTGGTACCTTCTCTAGTTAATTCATAGGGAGAATAAAGAAAATACGCTTATGACAATTTTATAAAAGAAAGAAAATGTTGGTTCTCGGAAAAAGGAAATAGCTGATGCGGTAAGAAAAGTGCGGCTTGGTATTACTATTATTATTTGAGCTTAAGACATGCAAACCGGAACGCAAATGAATAAGATGACTGTAGTGTTGAAGTAATACAACGAAGGCAACACGCAACACACACACACACACACACACACACACACACACACACACACACATGGATTTCTTTATGCTATTTCCTGATGTTTTATTTTTATCGTTGTGAATATACAATATGTGTGTGCGCAGTGTGGGGAGAGAGAGAGAGAGAGAGAGAGAGAGAGAGAGAGAGAGAGAGAGAGAGAGAGAGAGAGAGAGAGAGAGAGAGAATAACCATATGTGTCCACCAAAGCAGAAAAGAAAAAGTGGAGACCAAGAGACACAACCTCACCCTTGCATTGCTTCTGCCTCACTGACCCTCCTTCCCCCATACGGCGCCACTTCCCTCCCCTCTCGCTCTCTCCCTCCCTCGCCACAACTCCATTGCCTCTCCTGCCGCCACTAAAACTCTCAGCGGGACTCCCTTCCTCCAACACCCACAAGTAACCTTCAACATCCGGTCACTGGGTGTAGTAGAGCTAAGCAACAGAGATTTTTAAGTCAGTACCTTTATTTTAGACGAGTTTATGGTCCTAAAACCAATCTCAACTTTCTGAAATTGTTGTTCTTTCGCCATTATTGCATCAACAGTAAATTTAAAGCTGATGATGAAATAATGGTTAAAGTACATCAATTTCAGGAGTTTAAGATGGATTTTAAGACTAGAAATTCATCTAAGAAACAGTTACATACCTAAGAATCTCTGTTAATATGAGCCCAGAAGTCTTCGAGAACCACATGTAGATTCAAGCTTCGGACAATGCAATGATGTTTCTCTTCGGTTCCTGAGTGCTGTGTAGAGGCGACCACAAAGAAAACCACGATTACTACTGAGCTTGGAAATAGTGGAGCAAAAAGGAAGATGGAATAACATTGTTTGATGTGTGCTCATAAAGATATTAACCATAAGCATTCGTAAGAGGATTAAACAGAGTCTTCAAGTAATTTTCATATTACATTATACCTGACATTAGTGAGATTGAATTCATAATATGATGTAAACTTTTTTTGCTATATTACATGAGGAATATTACGAATGAGAAGAGAGGACGGTGAAAAACAGGTTAGAACTTTTCAATTTACATTCGTTAGATAAGTGTAGACTAAGGATGTGATGGAAATAAATCAGTGACAATTTGTAAACAAGGCGATGTAGAAAAGAACTCAGAGTATGTAATATTATGGACAAGACGTAACATATTCAAGCTTATAGATGAGGATGATAAATGGAAATAGGCAGAGGTGTTCACATAGGGACTGCCACGAATAGGTCTAGCGGTCTCTTGCAGCTTCCCTCATTCTCTTATGTTCTTATGTTCTTATTCACATTTTATGGAAAGAAGAAAAAATAAGTAGAAACTGATTCACCACCTATGTGTTAAGCGACTGAAGTAAATTCGGTAAAGATTTTGTTAGCAACTCATCAGGAAGACTGAAAAAAAGTTGGATAAGTGTGTATGGCTCATGATAACAGGTGGGTGTAAGTATGTCTGATTCAGTAAAGCCACTGCCATATGTAGAGCTGATGGCTTACTGCTGTAGTCTCAGAGATATATGTGTAATGTTATGGTAGATATAAATGTGTCAGTCAGTCAGTCAGTCACTTGAGTTGGTGGTGTCAGTCAGGTTCCTTTATTTAAGTTTGTCGACTGTTTAAATAATGAAGTTATAAATATCATTTCCTTCACCTCTCTCTCTCTCTCTCTCTCTCTCTCTCTCTCTCTCTCTCTCTCTCTCTCTCTCTCTCTCTCTCTCTCTCTCTCTCTCTCTCTCTCGCTGTTCCACTTTTTTTATCCCTCCACACAACTGTTTCATATTTTTTTTTATCTTCTCTCCTTCTTTTATGTAAATATTTGAAAATTCTATACCAGATGATACCCGGAAAACACACACACACACACACACACACACACACACACACACACACACACACACACACACACACACACACACATCATTTACATACATTTCCTTCCTGCAGTTCTCGTTTCTCCTCAGTATATATTTGTACTTTTTTTCACGCGTGTCGAAGCAGAACGGTGCAAGCATTTCATGTCAGCACGATCTCCCTTCCCTTCCTCTTCCTCCCCCTTCCCCCCCGCCTCCAGCAGCATCCGGTCTTTTATTCGTGATACAAAGAAGTCGTGAGGTAAGCCGGGGATGGGTGAGGGGTAGTTAGGTGAGAACAGAGCGGTGATGTCCTCTCTGTTCTTTATGTAATGTAGCGGATGAATAAGTGTGATATGTAATACTCGGCTGTTCCAGATAACATAATAGTGGAAGGATATGTTGATTACGTAAAAGCAGCATAATCGGTATAACTACATGGGTGAGTTTGTTTTAATATAGTGGATAAGTGATGACTATACTTTATACTTTCTTTTTTTCTTCTTTTCTTTTTTGGGGGGAAGGGGGAACAAGGGTAGAATTATTACACAAATGCAGCTTAGGCATTAAATACAATAATGAGTCATGTTTTCAAAGTAAGTACAAAACCAGCATTATTTATCTGTTTCTTGTAGAACGGCGATACACTTACCATACAAACACAACAATTAAACACAAACAAGTATTTTTCCTAACCATGACGAGTAAATACCTGAAACATCATAACTCCTGACGTTATAATGGACGTTATAATGGAGTTCAAGTCATCTACACCAGCGATGGATTAATTGGACGACTACATCATAAACACAACCACATACAACATCAAATCCAACTGAAGACGTAGGGTTGCATGTCGGATATCCTCGTAGTGTTAAAAGAAGGCAAAGATAAGAGTTGCACTTCTCTTTCCTATCTTCATGTATCTGTAATTTTTCACTCTCTCACCTCACTCCAATCTCCGCTTATTCTGCGTTTATCCGTACGTCTGCACTTGGAATCAGATTAAAACGGCTCACAACTTGATACATGAACAACATATTATAATTCCCTGCTCATGTTATGCTTTCACATTTATTTTCATTTTCAAGCTCAGTTCATTGTAATCATTTATGTATCTATTGTGAATACACTGACTCCTTCCACAATCCTACGCATCCTGCCCCACTCCTCGCGTTCCCACTGACACAGGAGGGAAGCTACATGGAAAGCACCTCGCTCTTTCATTTGAAGATGATTCATGCACATAGAAATGAGGCTGAAAGGGAAATAAGCATCACTTCATCATTGGGATTCACTGCATGGTTATAATGATAGGTATTCCGCGAGAGAGAGAGAGAGAGAGAGAGAGAGAGAGAGAGAGAGAGAGAGAGAGAGAGAGAGAGAGAGAGAGAGAGAGAGGGAAAGAATGGCGATACCTCACACACAACAATAGAAATTTGAAGAAAAGACAAGCGTCACACAACCATTTGATATCACTGTATGAGAATGAGAGAATGAGTGACAGAGTGAGAGAGTGAGTGAGTGACTTGCTTTGCACTACATCCTTGCATTTCCAACACCCAACAGACAGTGAGACTCCCTGAAGTTGTTACGAGGCGCCTGTATGTCCCGCCTCCGCCCTCACCCTCCATGGCCCCGTCCCAGTCTGCCGCCAGTAACAAGCATTGAGGCCTCAGAGGAGCGTCTCGGAGATATGAACTCGATATGCAAACGAGAACAACCTTATTTCGCTGACTCGCGTAATGAATTCACCCTTTCTACCCGGCGCGTCATTTCTCCACAGTGTCTCGCCTCGCTGCTATCGCGACCCTCATCTCGGCGCCTTGACGCGGGCATTACGCGGTCGTCGTTGGGAGGTCCCGCCGCCCAAGTAAGGAGATGATCGCGCTGCCTTGCTCCCCACACACTCAGGTAGAGGGGGGGGGGGGGGAACGAGAAAGAAGAAAGAGTGCGTGTGTCTTGCATCGGGCGTCGTGAAGAAGTAAGACACGTGTTTGCTCCCTCCCACGTGTCCACCGCGCTACAGGTGTCCGGCACGCAGGTGTGAGGTGAGTAGCGCCCCGTACCCTACTTGTCTTATTGAAATGAGCAGCCTGGAGCGGTCGCTCTGATGCCTCATGTTTTTTTCATCTTCAGCGATTAGTGTTGTGTACCCAGAAGTAATAATGAAAGGATTTAAAAATAAAATCCTGTATTTTTAAACTCTTTCTTCTCGTATGAGTAACATTTTCAAAGAACATAAGGATATATTCAGGTTTTCCTCAATGGTAATGTGTAATGAAGATAAAAAAGACAACGAAAACTTTAAGAATACGCACCAAAGATAAGAGAAAGCGAAATACAGATTATGATAAAAAGGAGGCAACGCAATGAATCGAAAACATGCTGTAGTTTCAATTTCTGGGCGGTAGAAATTGTCTCCAACATTCCATGAGACACTGACGAGGAGTAATTCACACACAGATTGCCCAAATCAAACCAATCGCTCTCACTTCACTAGAAACAAGAAGTGGCAGCAAATTATGATGCCAGCAAAGTTCATATCGACCGTGCGAGGCGGAAACATTATGCATCATTACGAAAGTCGCACTGCGCGGGACTTTTCTTTCTTTGTATCGCAATGTTCCAGGTTTTTATGACTGACTAAAAAGAGATGATTTCCAAAGTCACGAAAAAGTGCACTCCAGTTTTATTTCCTCCCACATGCTGATGAGTCCCCATCGCTTCTCTCTCATCAACAAGCAACGGTAAGCACCAATACACACACACACACACACACACACACACACACACACACACACACACACACACACACACACACACACACACACACACATACACACACACACACACGCACATACAGCCGAAAACAAACACACATGATTAGAATAACAGATGCAGAATATAGATAAATGAATGGGTAGATAGATACTTTATTGTCCACATATCATCTCGTGCATTTGTAAATCAAACTGTATCGGAGTGATAACGAAATGACATACGCACTCCTACATTTCACATGAGCCAGTTGTAATGCAAAAACAAACCTTTTCACACACACACACACACACACACACACACACACACACACACATACACACACACACACACACACACACACACACACACACTTGCACCGCACATCCACTACTTTCAAAAGGCTCTAGTTGAAGCTAAAAGAGATTTTAAGTCCGTTTTATAAATTTTAGTGAAAGATTAACAAAATTCATTCATTATTGATAAGCGAAAGAACATTTCAAAACCGAGTTATTATTCTCTGTAACCTTCAAAAATAGTTGTGGTGAGAGAGCCAGGCGTTTCTATATACGAACTATTCTTCCCCCTTCCCTATCTTTCCCTCTCTCTCTCTCTCTCACTCTACCAGCCTGCCTCTACATCACCAGCCACAGCCCACACCCGCTCTTCATCACCGGCTGTCACTGGTCCAAGTTCCTCCTGCCTCCGTTAAGGTAACCCGCGCCCTCCTCGCCTGGCTCGCTATTGTTATGGGCCAGAAAACGTCTTGCTCCAACTGCCGCCCCGCCACGCTCTCCGCCGCTCTGAATGGCCCCTTACCTGCCAGCCACGACTAAATCCTGACGTACAGGTGTTGTTTGCCTCGGGAAAGGGAGCATGGGAGGGAGGAGGGAAGGGGGAGGTTAGGGAGAAGGAGGATGAGAGAGGAAGGGTTAGTGTTAGGAGAGAGAGAGAGAGAGAGAGAGAGAGAGAGAGAGAGAGAGAGAGAGAGAGAGAGAGAGAGAGAGAGAGAGAGAGAGAGAGAGAGAGACACACGCACATGAGCAAACAAACATTCTGACAGAGAAAAAGAATTCGCTTATGACTCAAGCTTTTTCACCACACTTCTCAAAACGGGTGAAAAAAAAAAGAAAGAAATAGAGGCGGTTCTCTTACAGCGATGATTCATAGAGACATAATAAGTTACAATGAATACTTTTGCCCATCATAAAACTGTCAGCAGACCCCAAAGGTAGACTTATATATATTGGAACTTAGAAAAAAGATATACTTGGAACTACTTACCAACAAAAGTGGTCTGAACTGAGATCCAAAGGAAAGACTTATGTATAGAAACTTAGAGAATAGAATAATGGGAACTACTTTACAATACTCATCTTTTCATTCAGAGTGCGAAAGAAAGAGAGAGAGTCGGAGAAAACATTATCAAGAAAACAATGCACGTCACTTCCTATTATTGCCAGTCTATCATGAATAATTAGTAATGTTTATTCGTAATTCGGTGTAATTATATGATGAAGGAGATTAGGGTAATGAGAGAGAGAGAGAGAGAGAGAGAGAGAGAGAGAGAGAGAGAGAGAGAGAGAGAGAGAGAGAGAGAGAGAGAGAGAGAGAGAGAGAATTCACACACACATACGTAGGGATGTGGTGACAGGAACAAGGGCCGTATGTTGTGTGATAACCATGCTGTACTGCATTTGTGGGAGAGTCGAAGGAGGAGGAGGAGGAGGAGGAGGAGGAGGAGGAGGAAGAGGAAGAGGAAAAGAAAAGGAAAAACTAGCAGCATAACAATACAAAAGCAAACACCACCAACAACAACACCAGATATCCACAAAAACCTCCATCACCACCACCACCACCACCACAACAACAACAACACCAACAACAAACAAAGGATACAACGATACAATGATAACAAGAGACGAGAAGACGATGCGAAAGATGGAGCAGAGAACCAGTAGAGTGACTACGAAGACGAGGAGGAAGAGGAGGAGGAGGAGGAGGAGGAGGAGGAGAGCGACGTGGAGGGATAGCAAAGTTACGACAGTCTTAATGAGTCACCGTCAAGATGCTATCAAGGGCACTGTCTCGTTGCCCTCGCCCCCCTTACTCCTGCGTACTCACTGCCGCCGCTGATGCATAGATACGTCAGTGAACATAAAGTACAAGCGAGGGCCTGACCAAGCACAGCGACAATGGGTGTGATTGGTGCAGAGCTGAGGGTCGAGAGGTCACACGCAGAGGTCAAGGGTGTGAGGGAAACGGGCAGATAGACAGACAGAGGGACAGGAGGACAGGTTGGTGATTGCATGCTCGTGTCTTCTCTGTTGTCTGTCAGTTTGAAGTGTTCGTGTGTTTGTGTGTGTGTGTGTCTGTTTAAGGAAGGGTGCATCTGCCTTCCCGCCCCTCACAATGTACTCATCAAGACGATCATTCTTTCGTCCTTTTTTCTATTGCATCTTTCGTGCTGTTTCGTGTTGGTGTCGTATTTGTAGCTCACTGGATGATGGTGGTCACCCATTCCAGTAACTTTTGAGTAGGTTAGTTAGTTAGGTAAGGTTGTGAATGGTTAGTTTAGACTTTAGAGTATGTTAGGATGTGTTACGAGGTTATCCTAGATCAGTTATCCTGATTTATCTTAACATAATATAAATTGTGTGCATTTCCAGGCACACACACTACAATGTGATAGATCTGCAATACAATAATGAATAAATCATATATCTAACCGTCAATCTCTCTACCTATTTACCAAAACTATACGGGCACACACAAAAAGGGGTACTATGAGTACATTAATGGATTAATAACAACGTAATGAACCAAATACTTGTTCTATTCATTTGTATATTTAATTATCTGTTTATTTACCTATCAACAAAATAATAATGGCTTTTCCAAATATGAGCTTGTACTATGAATGAATGAACAGTACATCAATCAGCAAACTATCTATCTTTCAATCTATATAGCAATCAATCAAACCATCAATAAATCTATCTATATAAGTTACAACACACCACCACAACTCGCACCCCCCTACCAACCCTCCTTCCCAAAAAGAGTGTGTGGAGAGTCTCTTTCCTGTCACGCTTGCCTCGCCTTATCTCTGCTCCCCTCTCAGTGTTCCCGCTACTCACCACGTCGGCTGCGTCCCTCCCTCCCTCACATCACAAGGCGCCTCGTTCCCGTCCACGTGTTGTGAATCCAATAGATGCTTACCTGGAAAGAAATAAATATGTTAATAATTTGGACAGGTCAGTGGTCATGTGTGTGTGTATGTGTATGTGTGTGTGTGTGTGTGTGTGTGTGTGTGTGTGTGTGTGTGTGTGTGTGTGTGTGTGTGTAGCACGTCTAAAATAGAAGAGATCGATTCAAGTGGAGAGTGGACAGTTATGTGTATTATCAAGCTATAAATGAAACAAATGCAGCAGTTCTCGCACTGATTAAAGTCTGACCTCAAAATAATGCACTAAGTCCCAGGAAAAAAAATCATATTAGCGAAGTTAAATAAGGATTCGAGGCATGAAATTTACCGGATGCATTATTAAATATTCACTCCACAGTTCAAAACAAGAACTAGAAATGTTTATTAATGTTTCATTTACTGATTAAATATTTATTTGCATATTCATTTATCGCGAAAAAAGAAACTAAAAAAAAATAAGCACAAATTAAACAACTGAACACAGTTAAACACATTGATTCATCACATTATAAAACGAAGACTTTTAAAACAACTCATGTTTAGATTACAAAGCTCAACACATTTTTACACATTTCATTTCGATGCAAAAACAAACACACAAACAAGCAGAGAAGTAAATAAACAAACATTACAGAAATTTACTAACATTTGAATTACAGAGCTGATACAATTTTGCGGGGAGGATAAAACAAACAAACGACAACAACATAAACGTTTATTGCAAGTGAGCGAGCGCGGGAATGATTAAATAAAGCCTTGTATTTCAATTGACACGTACGGCAGGTGCACAGAATAATCAAGTCACGGCACGCTACCCAAACATCAAGACATCATTCTATTGGTCGCTCAGTGGCGCTGCAGGGAAAGTAGATTACAGACATTACCCGAATAAGAAACGAGGAGGTGGCGTAGCTCTCTGCAAGGGTAAATGTAAGTGTTTGGTGAAGTGGGTAATGTGTTGACAGTGTGTGTGTGTGTGTGTGTGTGTGTGTGTGTGTGTGTGTGTGTGTGTTACTCAGGCCAGGTGTGTCATGGGGCAACACGTTACTTCGACAACTCTAGTACAGAAACAACACTTTCTTAAACAACATAGAGATTACAAACAACAACTCCATACAACAAAATAAAAGGAATAGAAACAGGTCTAATTTTGCGCTTTGATAATAAGAAAAAGAAAGAAAGAAAAAAATATGTCAAGGTTCCAAAATCCATAAAAGTGAGGAGGGGAGGAGAAAAAAAAGGTGCAATTTTCCGCTTTGATGTAACTGAACCAATTAATACGTCAGCAAATAATTACAATCTGTTTGCCCTGACGTCTACCTCTCACTTTTATGCGCCGGGGACAAAGGGAGACAAATGGACCCTTCACGGGGAATAATATTTGACGAATGGCGGCCGTCGTGTAAGTCATCTCCGCCAGACAAATGGAGTCACTCATCACCAGAATGAGGCTGTTAAGAAGCAAAACAGCGCAGTGGACACAGAACTCACCTGTGAAGAATAGCAAGGTAAGGAGGGCAAGAATACGGGACACAGGAACACAAGGACACACGTAAGGTAAGGAAGGTAAGGATACGAGACACAGAGACAAAAATAAAGGTAAGAATACGAGACACAGGTAAAGATAATGGTTAAAATACGGATCAGGATACGGATAAGGATAAACAAGATGAGAAACAGAAGAATAAAGGTAAGGAAGGTAAGGATACGGAACACAGGAACACAGGAATACATATAAGGTAAGGAAGGTAAGGATTTGAGACACAGAGACAAAGTAAGGATATGCCACACTAGTTAAGATAATGGTGTGGATACAGGTAAGGATAAACAGGATACGGAACACAGGGATAAAGGCAAGGAAAGTAAGGATACGGGACACAGGAACACTGGGATACAAGGATACAGTGACAGATAGATAGATAGACAATTCATAGACCACAAACATTGAAATAATTATTATTCATTCATCCTTTTGGTCCAACCTGTTAGATTTCCATTTCCTTCTAATAATACATACATACATGCAAAGGTAAAGATACCAATGACAACAAAAGTAAACATATGAATGAAAGAGAAAAATATAAATGGCTGAGGGGAAAGAAGATGAATAGAAAAATTATAAACATCGAAAAAAAAAAAAAACATTCTTTCAGTTTCTACCTATACAAGACTGAGGGAACATGACACAGGGGGTAGGACATAAGGTTGCCACTGCACAGTAACACAAAGGAAGGATCACCAACATCCACCCAAAAGGACACGAGCTAAGCAAACACGTTTAGCACAAAGGAATCAAGCAAGGTTTGTGTCGCCTCACTAAGAATGTATTTGAATGTGAATGTGTTGTAACTTATGCTAAAACCTCCACGTAATCTCACCATGAAGGCTTTGATGCTTCCCGTGTGCTCTCTGCGACCCCGTCCGTGTATCTGTGTTAAGGAAGGCGAGTCTTGTCCAGATGAGGTAATATATATGGGATGTGTAGTTCTTGAGGGTTATTGAGCGGTGAATGTATTGCAAACTGATTGTTCACATCTACTTACACGTTCATAAAGAGAAGTTCATCCTGATTTTCTTATTACCTTATGACTTCGGTACAAAAAGTTTAGTTGAATTGAGATTTTCTTTTAACATTTCATGAGTTCTTGATCGGTAAACATCTTATAATTTGAGAATTTTCAGCGCTGACAACAAAAAGTGTCGTCTCCTCACTTGTAATTTCACATAGAAGAGAGAGTTCTTAGCAGCAAATATCTTAAGAGAACTGAAAATTCACACCAATGCTTAAAAGAAAAGTGTGGTTCCTACGTGGCCATATCTTCTATTTTCGCGTACAGAGAGACACTTTATATCCTGACGAAGCGAGAATCATCAACAATACGGGAAAGAGGCGAGGCGCTAACCAAGGTGACGGATGACTCGTGTCTCGCCCCCACCAAGTTTGTAGTAAATCGAGGACTGAATCTTGGCCAACGAGCTCGTCACTGCCAAACAGGAAGGGACAGACGGACACACTGACAGACAGATGGACAAAGACAGTTCATCCTCCAACCGATAGTGTTTCATGGCTTTCTTCTCTTTCTCTTTCTTCCTTTTTTCATACTTTTTTTCTTCTTCTTTTCTTTTTTCTTATCTTTTTTCTTCTTGTTTTCTTATTTGTTTATCTATTTTGGTTTTCCTTGTCACTTTCGCTTCTTCCATGTGTTATTTTTAAATCTCTCGGTGTTTTATTTTTTTAGTTTTATTCCTTCTTTCTCTCTTTTTCCCCTTTTTCTTATCATTCTCTGCATATGTTGTTTACGGGAACCTCCTCCTCCTCCTTCTCCTCCTCCCCCTCCTCCTCCTCCTCCTCCTCCTCCTCCTTCTCCTCCTCCTCCTAAAACTTATTTGTTTCTTCAGCTGTATTTCCTTTTTCCTTTTGTTCTTTTTTCGTCGTCGTTGTTGTCCTTATTGTTTTGTTGCTGCTTTGTTGTTGTTGTTGTTGTTGTTGTTGTTGTTGTTGTTGTTGTTGTTGTTGTTGTTGTTGTTGTTGTTGTTGTTGTCGTTATTGTTGCTGTTGTTATTATTGTTGTTACTATTCCTTTCTTTTTCCTCCTCCTCCTTCTCCTCATCCTTCCATTATGCAGACAAACCCTACACAAATCCCCCAACGTTTTGCTACGAATACAACACTATTCTTCACATTGTACCTACTAACTTCCCTCCCTCTCCCCCACCCCCACCCCTATACCCTCTCTCTCTCTAACCCTGGGAATTAACTTTTTTCCCGCGTCGGTGTGTTTTCTCACGTGTTGTGGTGCGTCCTGTAATCCCGGCCGGCCATTCTTCCCACGCTGGTTTATGCGTGCGGGATGATGAAGGCGCAGAGGATACGTCAAAGCGATAAACACCGCCTTAGGGAGCCTCTGTGCGGGGGAAGACGGGAGGAGGCAGGAGCGCTCAATCTGCTGCCCACTGCTTCTTTCACGCCGCAGAAGGTGTTATGGTATTATACGTTGCGTCCCCAAGTCTTCAGGGAATTGTGAATGTTGAGGTGTGAGGTGGAATGAGTGTGAAATGTGAAATGTGGTGTTTCGAGTGTGATTTTTTTGGTTTTGTTGTTGTTTAGTTTATATTCTTTTTATGTTTTTTTGCTTCGTGAATGTTGTAGGTGGCTTCTGAGGACGTTAGATCAATTTGCTGCGTTCTTTTTCTTATGTTGTAAAAAAAATGTAATTGAGAAGGCATTGAAGAAATAAAAGTTTAATAAAGAATGCTAGGTAAGTAAAAGAAAAAGAATAGAATGCGAATTAATGAATAGATGAAATGAAAAATAAAATCAGAATATATCCTTCTAGAAACACATATAAACGTATACAAAACCATAATACTGAACCAAATCAAAAAAAGGACACAGAATTCAAAGCGTAACGAATTCAAACCTGTGTGTTGATCATTATTCAGACAAAAGGAAAGGAAGTGAAGCTCAATACAATAGGAGAAACACAGAGACAACACAGAAACACTACGCATCCCTGAAACTCTTAACAGTCCCTTACTCACCCATGTGTCAATAAGAAACGCACCACCCCATGTATTTCTTATGTAGGAATCTGCCAGTAAAAAATCACCGGCTTCCCTTAAGAATATTGAAGGGAGGGAAGCCGACACACGATCCCAGAGTGGAGTGAGACAAACTTCCACGATAAATGTAGATGAGATTGGTTTATGGCGTCAGAGAGAGAGAGAGAGAGAGAGAGAGAGAGAGAGAGAGAGAGAGAGAGAGAGAGAGAGAGAGAGAGAGAGAGAGAGAGAGAGAGAGAGAGAGAGAGAGTCACCCTCCACCATTCCATCTTGCCCTTCTCTCCCTATCCTCTCCCTGCCCTGTCCACCCCACCACTCCTCATTCCATCCTCTGCTCTTATAACACGCTGCTCCGCCACGTCCCTGAACACACGCTTACTGCCAACTACTGTTTTTGCCTCCACTGCATCATTGCCTGCATGAATCAAGCGTTCCGAGGCACCTGACACCACCGCAGGCCAGGCAATAAACACACCTGTTCCCGCGAGCTCAAGATGTTCCCAGCAGGTGTGTCAGATGCGCTCACTCGTACCCTGAGCTTACGTAACGATAGACTAACCACACTATGGTCAGAATTATGGGCAGAGTAACAAAATGCACTCCCTACCTCTATGCTTAAAGTTTTTTTTTTTTTTTTTTTTTTTGCTTTGTGGTAAGAAGGGTGTTTCATAAAGGGTCTGATTACTTTTTGTAGTTTACCATTTGTTTTGTTATCATGTTATGTTTGAAAGACACTTTTCTACCCGTGTGTTGTTTTGATTGTCTTTTATAAGAAGAGTTTCGGCAGATTAGTGTACATGAGATCATGAAAACGTATAGAAACGAGTGCAGAAAATTTTACGAAATGTGATCATGCTTGCTATTCTTAAATATCCCGGTGTCTTAACCACACTAATATTCATAGTTAGTTGGATCTTGAAGGGTGTCTTTATTATTCAAGTGACATTCAGGAACAATATGAACTTGCCCAACACCACTGTGACCTTTGAAAAAATAATCCTGATGAAAGAATAAAGAGTTTGAGAACAAGATCCCATGACTATACCCTTTCTTATCTTCCACCAGCACCTTTAATCTCACTGGCGTATCCGTTAACACTGTGGTGAAGGAAGTACACATCATCACCAGCGCCTAATGCAGTGCTCCCTCTTCACTATATCTCTTCCCAGCGCGATGAGTCAACACATACCCGTACATCTTGTCAGCTGTACTCCTTCACCGCCTCTTCTCCATATGACAAGAGCCAGCGTGGAAATACAATATCTTCCTTGTTATCTTCGTGAGACAACGGCATAAGCATATCACCTGTCTTTGTCAGGGTATAAGAAGGTTCTTTCAGTAAGTAACATTCATCGACTTTGTATAGTAAAGGCGGCACCCTCGGGATTCAAACCATTGTCTTTAAAGAAACTATCGACACGACAATGTCTCTATACTCTTCTCAAGTCCTTTTAACTCTCATTTTTCTCCAATCTCATTAGCTCTTATTTTTCTCAGCACTCTTTGTAGTCAGATCCAGTCAGTCCATCATACCGTACCGTGTACTTCAACCTTTATTGACTAATCCTTCTAAGTGTTGGATATTCTTACAAATGCGGTGATTGCCATCACTATGGAATACCTATTTACAGTTTCGTAAGGCTGGTTCACTCAATCATTCATTCCTTTCTCTGGTACACTGTGGAACTCCCTGCCCGTTTCTATATTTCTAACTTTCTATGATATGACTAAGAAAGAGGCAGGTTTTGAGGCATTTGTCCTTGTCTTTTGTCTGTTTCTCAACCTATGAGGGGAGTGGCAAATTATTGAGCTTTTTGTTTGATCGTCTTTGTTGCCTTTGGTCAGCTTCCCTCTCTTACATAGAATAAATACTTCATCTCTGAGGACTATATTGAGGAGTACCGAACCAACAGTGTTACATATGACGAGTTGAACACAAAACCCTCGCAGTGTCAGGTCAAGGAGACATGACAGACACCTTCCCTCCAGCGCTCCAGGGAATGAAGGCAAACACTCGTATGTCCCCGTGAGTCATCCAACCTGTAACCCTCGCCTCGCTCGCCGCTCACACCACTCCATTAGCCGCGGACCTTATCATCATATGGCGGCGGTGACATGACAGCCCGCGGCCCTGCGTGTCCCGCCGCTGCCATTACGCAAGGGAAGGTCATTGTGTTTGAGACGATTCTGTTGCCGGGAAAAAACGAGGATTGACGAGCTCATCAAGGTGCGCCTCTTTGTCTCCTCCCCAAGACAGGCACGCACATGTAGGAAAGGTTGTATGTGCTGCCCCCCCCCCCTCTCTCTTTCTCTCTCTCTCTCTCTCTCTCTCTCTCTCTCTCTCTCTCTCTCTCTCTCTCTCTGTCGTCAGTGTGTTGTGGCAGCTTTCACGACTCGATTTCCAGCGTTCACAAATGCGTCAGAATAATCCATGAGGTGTGCGTATGTTTCTTGGTCCATCGCACATAATGGTGAAGAACGTCAATATGGCACCACCCGTCAATGTGGCACTGGTCATCAATACTACTGAATTATTGACGCGTCCGCTGCAAAGACCACTGGCCCAAATGGCTCAAATATTCCAACTTCTCTCATAAAACGTCTCAGTGGAATAACGCGGTGCAGGTGGGACTGTAACAATCAATCTGACAAGTCCTTTCCTTTCTGGCGGACGTGTGGAAGGGCGTGTGTTGCTCCTGATAACGTGTGTGTGTGTGTGTGTGTGTGTGTGTGTGTGTGTGTGGTGGGCAAGCGACGGCAGTACTGGTGATCTGTCCTTGTGGTAGCGGGTGACCGTGGGGTGCGAGGCTCAGTACTCATCCCATGCTCCTACTATTTATGAGCGAACCTGACGCGATACTCGGCTGTGGCTCATTGCCGCTAATGACAGAGGCGCCGCGCTGCGTGATGCCGGGACGCGGTGGTCCAGCTGGAAGGGCAAAGGAGTCTCGTGGAAAAGATAAAAGGGATAAAAACCAACAGGAACTCCGAGGTGATGCTGGGATAAGGAGTCGCCAAGAAGAGATAAAGAAGAGAATGTTGGTGGAGACACTTCGCTAATAACACGGTCAAGTTGATTAATGATAAGAGTCAGGGCTCGCATTAACAGAGATTCTTAAGGATGAAACTTTTTATAGTCGAATTTCTATTCTTAAAATCCATCTTAACCTCAAGAAATTAGTCTTGTACTTCAGTCATTATCTCATCAACAGTAAATTTGAAACTACTGATGAGATAATGGCTATTGTACAACAATAATTTCAGGAGATTAAGATAGATGATAAAACTAGAAACTCATCTAAGGAAAAGTTATATAATTAAGAACCTCAGTTGATACGGGCCTTGTATGTGAGTTTGTGTGGCGGAGGTTATCAGATTATCGCGCTGGTCTCTGGTGGTCCGGTGGTCTCTGATGGCACAGGCGGCGTCCTGGTAACTGCCGCGGCGCCACGAAGAAATACATGTAGTTGACTCACGGCTGCCCAACAAGTGGTTTTTACGAGGCACAGCATGTGCCGTGTGGCTTCGTCCATAAAATACGGCACCGCTTTAAACAACAGCCTCGCGGAACGCCACAGCACGCCACGCGAACCAGCACCACCAGGGACGCACCTATCAGTCACCACCACCACTGTCATCACCTTCATTTTTAACACCTTCTTACTATAGATTTTGCCACTAACCACACACCGCGATCACCACCACTATCGCCACCATCGTCAAGTCCACCACCACCATCTTATCACCGCCGCATCACCACTGCACGTTCAGCCACGCACCACCACCACCACCATCATCTGTCACATTACGGTCACAATTACGCTCGAGAAGACCAACCCACGCCGAGTCGTAAAATGAAACTCACCTTTATACTTTCACAATGCTATAGATGAAGCTACGCGAATTCTTTTTATATCCTACGATTCCAGAGACAAATTAACAAGATTTTACACATTATAATAAGGATAAACTCTCTTGAAAACCCGCCTTGACATCTCTGTGGCATTGAAAAATAGTCGAGGTGAGAGAGAACAATGTTTCAGAATACGACCATAAGTATGAAGGAGGAAACACAACTGAACCAACACTAACACGTCGCCGGCGCCCCTCTGGCAGGTGTGTGACTCCCATGAGCACACCTGACGCCCGCGCCACGTGTCGAGGGCGTGAACCAGGGGAGGACGGGGCAGTGCGGTGAGTGGCTATAAATGAGTGATGGACTGTTGCCTTGTTTCTGAGTGCTGGGTGAGTGACGGGTGACTTACGGGTGAGTGTTGGGTGACTATTGGGTGCGTGACGGGTGACTGTTGGGTGCGTGACGGATGACTGTTGGGTGAGTGCTGAGTGACTGCTGGGTGAGTGACGGGTGAGTGCTGGGTGAGTGACGGGTGACTTACGGGTGAGTGTTGGGTGACTTACGGGTGAGTGTTGGGTGACTGTTGGGTGAGTGACGGGTGACTGCTGGGTGAGTGCTGAGTGACTGCTGAGTGACTGCTGGGTGAGTGACGGGTGAGTGACGGGTGAGTGATAAGCATTAAAATTACACAAGAACAAGAACACCAAGAACAAAATGACAAAAGCATAATCAAACTTTGCGATGTTATTGATGGAAAGGTAATAACAGTAATGGTCGTGAGAAGAAGAAGAAGAAGAAGAAGAAGAAGAAGAAGAAGAAGAAGAAGAAAAAGAAGAAGAAGAAAAGAACAGCAACAACAATAACAACAACAACAATAACTAACGCTCTTTTTTCTATTGTTGTTCTTTCCCAAATTGTTTAATGATGAAAGAAATGCAAATTTGAAACAAGATAGATTACCATGAGAAAGAAAGAACCACCACCACCACCACAACAACAACAACAACAACAGACAGAAGCACAACCGCGGCGATCACAACTCACACCATTGAAGCAGACCACAACACAGCACAACACATCCAGCAGCGCCTTCCTTCACAATGCCCGGCGCAACACAGCCAGGCGATGATGCAAAGAGAAGCGAATGAAGGCGACGATGATAATGACGAACGCGTGAGTAAGTTATGAGGTTTAACGCCCACTGAACACCGACCTGTCACTCCTATCACACCCTCACCTCTCATCTTCCCGCCTCCCGCCCGCCTCCCGCCCCACAAGCCCGTCACTATGCAAATGGACAGCACCAAAAGGAAACTAATTTGCTGCACAACGGTTCAAGGTTCACTTCCACCTCCTCCACAACCTCACCCACTTATCCACATTCTTTAAACATGACTACATTGCTCCACCTTGCAATCATATCATGCTAGCAGATAGTTAAATAGATAGATACATGGACAGATAGATAGATAAGTAGATAGATAAATAGATAGATAGATAGATAGATAGATAGATAGATAGATAGATTGATTGATTGATTGATTGACCCAAGTTTTCTTGTTTACACATTACAATATTTCTCAAAATATAAAGTAACAAAAGACATCAAAACCAACATATATTGAAATTCAGCTAAACCAGAACCTACACATTTATTCATTTATAAACGCACACTTCAGCAACAAAACTGAATATATGGATAGTTCCTCTGTATAAAAGGTGTAAGGTTAACGCTCCACATCACAGCTATGCGTCATATAGCCCTTCCACACTCAACATAAGCTTTTATTTACTTCACTTCACTTCCACACGCTATCTATCTACATCCTTCCATACACTATCCACATCCTCCCTTCTACAACTACACCAATTACACCACACCAGTATCCTCCACACCAATAACAACACCACCCACAACAACCCATTAACACTCCATCTCTAACCTCAACACCCACCACCAATACAATCCACACCTACTCCACACCTGCCCTCCCTCCACACGTGTTCCGAGAAGGTCTGAAGCGGCGGCGTACTAAGCGAGGTGGGCCATTATGTTCAGGGAAATACCCGATGACTTATGCAGGCGATCAGAATCAGGTAAGAAGCTTCAGGTGCATTAAGGAGGCATGCGGGGGGACGAGATTGCACAGGTGGCTAAAGGGCAGGTGCAGGTGTTTGAGAGAGAGAGAGAGAGAGAGAGAGAGAGAGAGAGAGAGAGAGAGAGAGAGAGAGAGAGAGAGAGAGAGAGAGAGAGAGAGTGTGTGTGTGTGTGTGTGTGTGTGTTACCAGTATGCTGTATCTAACACCTCCATCTCCCTCCCCTCGTCCTTCTTCTCCTCCTTCTTCTGGCCCTCCTCCTCCTCCTCCTCCTCCTCCTCCTCCTCGACCACCCATACATTCCACAAGCTGTAAAGTAAAGGAGAGTAAACCTATACGTCTTTCGCAACAATTAAAGGATAACTCTCGCAGCAAAAAATAACATACGCCATAAAATCGGAGAAGCTGCAATAAAAGTACAATAAAACCATTCTCACGAGTCTTTCCTCCCCGGGGCAGTGCTCACCCGCTCTTCTCCAGCCTGAAAGGAGCCTGGCCGGGCGCCACACACACACACACACACACA
Organism: Callinectes sapidus; assembly: GCA_020233015.1. Classification (NCBI taxonomy): domain Eukaryota; kingdom Metazoa; phylum Arthropoda; class Malacostraca; order Decapoda; family Portunidae; genus Callinectes; species Callinectes sapidus. Next base: position 173,254 of record CM035179.1, on the reverse strand, counting down.
CACGAGAAAAAGAGAGAGAGAGAGAGAGAGAGAGAGAGAGAGAGAGAGAGAGAGAGAGAGAGAGAGAGAGAGAGCATAAGACCGTATTTTAAAACTTTTATGCACCTCTCCTCTGTTACTTTCAAAAGACTCTAATTGAGGTTGTTTTGGTCGTTGAGGGCGTTTCTAAGCTTCCACCGATGAATTATTAACATTTCCTCATTATAAACAGGAAAAACACTCTTGAGACGCTGGCTGATCATCTCTAATTGCTTTGGAAATAGTGGCTTAATTCTTTAGACCTTTAAAGGGGCTGGCAAATTAGTGTTTTTTTTATATTTTCAAAGTATTTCTTGGACTTAGTCAGCTTCCCCCTCTGAGATGAAAAAAACATTTCTGAGCACGTGCACAAGAAGCATTGAGGAAGGCAAGAGGGGCGAGTCAAAACGAGGCGAGGTGAGGCAAAGCAAGGCGAGGCAAGGCGAGGAAGACCCAGTAATAGCGGCCTGGCGACCCCCACACATTACTCTTTCCTTAGATAACCTTCCCTCTCGGCGTATTTCTATTTACCCGAGCTTACCACGGCTGAGTGCGCTCGTTGGGGCCTCGTTGCCAGGTGTTCAGGCGCCGTAAGTACAGGTTGTGCCCCGCGATAGCCAATTGAAGGAGTCCCGCCAACTCCACTTGACTGTAAATATAGAAAACCATCGCACCTCGGCCTCCATCTAGATCACAGGCTTACATGACGCACGGCCGCCGCTCTGCCAACTAAGGAGAGGGTGACGGGCGGCCCTGACTCTTAACGGGGCGACCTCAACCCCTATATATTGTGGCGTGCTTAGCTGTTCAACGCTGGCAGGTAGAAATGAGTGTTTTCAGTATGTGGGTTTAATCCTTTTTTTTTCTGTTTCCATCCCCCTTCTCTCTCTCTCTCTCTCTCTCTCTCTCTCTCTCTCTCTCTCTCTCTCTCTCTCTCTCTCTCTCTCTCTCTCTTCTTCTTCTTCTTCTTCTTCTTCTCCCTCGTCATCCTCCTCTTTGTCCTCTTTCGTCTTTTTCTTGTTATCTTCGTCACTTTCTTATTTTTCTATTTACTCCTCTTAATTTTTCACATCTGGCCCCTTTCCTTTTTCCTTCCCTAATTTGCTCCCCTCTTTCTTGTTTACCCTATTTCATTTTCTTTTTCTTCCTGCTTTTCTTTCTCCTTATTCTTTACTCCTCCTTCTCCACCTCCTCTTCTTTTCCTTCTGCTTCTTCTATTCTCCTACTTCTCTGAATCTTTACTTATAAATTCTTCGTATTCTTTCATCATTCCTTCCTGTCTCTCCTGCCCTGGTGCTCCTTTTCCTCACACACACACACACACACACACACACACACACACACACACACACACACACACATGCACGACCTAATGAGAACAACAGGACGAGGGCTTTCCGCGGTCTTCAAGGTTACCAGGGAGTAGCTGTGGTAGTTTTGACCATATGCAGTACTGCCATAGAGAAGCACGTGACGGGGATACATACGCAAGCTGTGGTGATCTTACTGACGCGAGTGGTTGAAATCTCAGAAGTTAGAGGAGGAGGAAGTTTTAATGTGTGTGGAGGTTTCCTAAGCTATGTGTATATATTTTTTCAGCTTCCTTTTTATTCCTTCCTCTCTTCTGTGTTTATCTTCCCTTCTTCGTTGAAATTGTAGAAGTTAGATAAGGAGGAGGAGGAGGAGGAGGAATTTTCAATGTGTGGAGGTTTCCTAAGCTTAGTGTATATTTCTTCCTCCCTTCTATCATTCTTTCCTCTCTTCTATCCTTCTCTATCTTCCCTTTCTCGTTTTCTCTTCTACTTGAAATTGTACAAGTTAGAGAAGGAGAAATTTTTAATATGTGGGGTGTTTTCTAAGCTCTGTGTATATTTCTCCCTCCTTTCATTCTTTCCTCTCTCTCTCTCTCTCTCTCTCTCTCTCTCTCTCTCTCTCTCTCTCTCTCTCTCTCTCTCTCTCTCTCTCTCTTTCTCGATCTTCCTTACTTCATTTTCTCTTGCAGTAACTCTCCATTCCTTCCTTCCTACGCTATGTGGAATTCCCCCCTCCCCCCCCCTCTCTCTCTCTCTCTCTCTCTCTGCGTGTTTTCCTCCTACGCGGCGTCAACCTCCCTCCCTCTCTCTCTCTCTCCTTATCTGTCCCTCCCTCTCCTTCCTTCCCTCCTTACCCTCTGTGTCCCTCCATCTTCTCTCCCCCCCTTTCCCTTCCTCTCCTTCCTTCTCTTCTCTCCCTCTCTGTCCGTCCCTCTCCTTAATTCCCTCCTTTCCCTCTCTGTCCCTCTCTCTCCTTCCCTTCACGCCTTCTCGGGTCATCGGAGACACGGAGGAAGGACTCACGCTCGTCACCTCTTACCAAACTAGGGCGTGTGTCTCTCCCTCCACCGGCCAGTACAGGACACGGAAACCCACTACACACCCACACCTCGCGACACTAGAGGCGGGGAACCTGACACCTTACGCGTGACATTAAGAGTTGTATGATAGACGGATGGACGCCACTTTGCTCATCCTCCTTGTTGTGTGTACTTAAGAGGGTGGTGCTTAGATGAGTGGGGTTTTTTTGCTCTCTCTCTTTTTTTTAGGTGTAGGATGAAGGGAAAAGAACTACGTCATGTGCCTTGTTGTGGTGTTTCTTCATCTCTCTCTCTCTCTCTCTCTCTCTCTCTCTCTCTCTCTCTCTCTCTCTCTCTCTCTCTCTCTCACCGATAACACCATCTGGCTGACTAAATACCCTCTCTTGGGCTCTGAATTCTCTACCCAGTTTGCTCCTTTTTCGTTTGGGTACGTTTCTGACGACACCGGTGTGTGTGTGTGTGTGTGTGTGTGTGTGTGTGTGTGTGTGTGTGTGTGCCTGAAGGCGAGTCAATGAAGCAGCGGGAAGAAGCAGTGGTCTGTTGTTTACTTTGCCTGCCTCGGTGGCGTCTCCTCGTGTTGACAGTGACGCAGAAGCGGGAAAGGGAGGGGAGAGGCGGGGGGGGGGGTACCGGGGAGAGGTGGGGAGGAGCGGGGAGAGGTGGGGAGGGGTGTGGAGGAGCGGGGAGAGGGAGGGATTGTGAGTGAGGATGACGCAGCCCCAGAGTACCAAGGGATGGGATGTGGAGCGTGTAATGTGTGCTTTGTTGACGGAATATGCAATGAACGTCCAGGTATCATTATCATTGGCTTCACCTTCACTGCCTTCACTATCTCTGCCTTCACTATCACTGCCTTCACTGTCACTGCCTTCATCATCACCCAAGCAAGATTCGAGTCATCAACACCATTCTCGCACTATCAACAACACCACGTCAGAATTAATACCATCAACACCAGCAGAATTACAGTTACAACACCACCTCAACACTGTCATCACGATACATATCCCCGAGCAGAGTTTTTATCTACGTCAAAACCACCACCACCACCACCACTATCACCAGTACTACACAATACGCATCTCGTTCTATCCTCAAAGATCAGAAGGTGAAAACTTAAAATAGAACTGATTATCCACCTTTCCGCCTTCGACACACCTACGCAATCTCACACTAACAGGAAGGGAAGAAAAGGCAAAAATGTTAAACTCCGCTGCATGTGTGTGTGTGTGTGTGTGTGTGTGTGTGTGTGTGTGTGTGTGTGTGTGTGTGTGTGTGTGTGTGTGTTTGTTTGTCCTTCAGAGATGTGTTTACGTGGCGTTGGTGCGGCTGTGGGTGGGTGAAGGCGTCAGTGTCAGTTCCTCCCCACCACGCTCCCCACACGGCCTCTGGAACCCCACCTTCACGACGGCAATGAGTCCGAGAGACAGAATGCAACAGGTGGTGGTGAAGGAGGCCGCGTGGAGTGTTGCTGGCCGAGAGGGTGAGGCGGGTAGAGCAACACTGGCAGGGCTGTGTCGGGAGGCGGGAAAGGAGAGAAACAAGGCAAAGGAACCAGAAGAAGAGAATAACATGGAAGGAAATAACGTATAGAATAAGAAAAACGAATGAGGATAAAGAGGAGGATGAGGAGGAAGAAAAGAAGTAAAACAGAAGAAGAACTGAAAAAAAACGTTAATATACATTTACTTCTAAGCCTGAAAGAACAGAGTAGATACAAAAACAAGGCTTTCTCCTTCAACGAAAGAGGCATAAAAGAATGTGAAAGAGAGACCGGAACACGGAGAGAAGTGAAGGAAAAGAAACAGGAGATGGAAAATAAGACACACCGGAGAAACTGGAACAGGAGGTAGGGTTGGGTGAGTGAATTGGTAATGAGAGAGGAGAGAAACGTAAGGATGTTGAGAGAAGAAGGCGAGAGAAGAGAGAGACGATAGAGGAACTGGGAGAGGAAGAAAAAAAAGTGCAGGATATGATGGAAGGAGCAGAGGTGTGTATGGCAGGATGTGGGAGAGGAAAGATGGGGACGTGGAGAGGAATGGGAGAGGGCAGGAGGAGGAGGAGAAGGAGGAGGAGGAGGAGGAGGAGGAGGAGGAGGAGGAGGAGGAAGAGGAGGAGGAGGAGGTACACAGCCTTGAGGAAGTATGAATCATCCCATACAAGCGTAGGTAGGGGCAGGTGGCGGCGGCGAAGGGCATCACCACCATCACCATCACCACCATCACCACCACCACCACCACCGCCACCACCAAACATGCTCCAAGTGGCTCAGTTAACTTTATATTAGGTGAATTAAGTTAGTTTAGGTTAGGATGGGTTAGGTTAAGTTACGTTGCTTTACACAAGTTCCAATTGACTTACTCATGCACTTCTCACCGTCTGTTCTGTGTGTTATATTTTGTGTATTATGGGGTGAATATTTGCTAAAAACACTGACAGGTGGCGCTAGTTATTGTGTGAATTCTGTTGCTAAGTACACAGGTGTGACTTTCCATCCATTGTCAGCTACTCTCTCTCTCTCTCTCTCTCTCTCTCTCTCT
>CM035179.1:145638-152861 GCA_020233015.1 Callinectes sapidus | reverse complement strand
CTGCACAATGCTAAGGAATGCTGTATGTAGTACGTCATGATCTATTTCCTTCAGAACCAACAAGTCATAATATTCAGAGGTCATGCATGCACTTCACCATTATTGCTTATTCTTGTACACGAGGACAGACAGTAATGAGTGAAATGATATAAGTGAATGGAAGGAGTTGTTATGCATTCATCTTATTTCCAAGGCTACGTACAGTCACAATAATACCTCCTCCTCCACCCCTCCGATCTTTATACTTGAAGAAGAGACCACCATCAGCAGACCCAATAAATGTTTGTATTCCCGGCAGCGTGGACGATACGGTCTGTCTTTAAACACTCACTACGCTCTTGTTGTGCTGATGAACCAATATTCAGAAACGCTCTTTTCTTTCACCACGACTGTTTTCTAATGCCACTCAGATGATTAGTCGAGTTCTCAAGACTGTTCTTCCTGTTAATAGTGTAAAAACCTCATTGATCTGTCACTAGAACCATGAAAACTCCCTTAACCCATTCATGACTGGGATACATTTTTACCACGAGTTCTTAGTGTGATTAGATGATTTTATTGGCGGTAGAAAGGGTCTACGGAGGTCGGAGAATTAATGACCAGAGTTTGTACTGGTTTAATCCCCCATGAGTTTCTCAAGCCGTACAAAATCAACAAATAATAAGAAGAATGAATATGAAAATGCGTCCCAGTATAACTGAAGGAGTTAAAATCCCGTATCACTTCAAGTAAAGACAGTGTTTGGAATACAGCGGGAACTGATTCAGAATAGAGTCTCTGGAGTGGGGTCTGTCGGTGCAAATAGGCAGAGGTGTTCACATAGGGACTGCCACGAATATGTCTAACGCCCTCTTGTAGCTTCCCTCATTTTCCTATGTTCGTATGTTCGTCAGTGTGAATAACCAACCCTTCATTCCCTATGTTCGTGTCTTGCTCAGCCACCGCCCACACTGACACTGAGTCGCTCACATATACACACACCAAAGAACACTGGGGCGCTTTCTGCTTGGTTTTCCCTCTACATTTAGACTTAACAGCTCCAGCGCGTCTATTACAAGCGCCACACAAACACCATAGTTGCGTGCAGTGCGTTGTTGTGCATTACAGGCATTGCACGTGGGTTTTGTTGTCCAAATAGTACAAAATAAGCCGAGCGTCCCACACTTCTGCCTCAAAGCGCGCCAACTAATTCTAGCGGCAATGAGTGACACCCGCATTACAGTTAAACGCCGCGCTGTTACATTAATTACCTTTATTTCCTTCATAACTTTAATCTTTCACGTCGTCCGTCCCACAGCGTGCCTCGGTGGTGAAGTGCAGTGTTGTAATAATACGGTTTATTCTTTTTTATGGCAATGATTTATGAAAAATGGTTTTAGATGTGGGGAAAAAAATGTGAATGAGGACGAAAGCGTAAAAATAGGTGGAAATTTTTCATACACTTCTTTTATATTCCTTATTTTCGCTAGTTTTTAGATGTTCTTATGTATTTTGTCACATTTCCTCCTATAATTTAACAGTCCTCATTCCTGCTTCACCACCACCACCACCGCCACCATGTCCCTCAAAGCATTCAGTGTAAGGAGGAACACTTCATTCAAGCTTTTGGTTCAGCTCACATCCAACAAAAACAAGCACAACTTTTAAAGATTTCCCGAATAAGATGTTCCCTCGCGTCTGGGGACACGCGGCGCGGCTCGTGTTACGGCCTGTCGCCCGGGCACGGAGGGGGCGCGACAGGTGCGGCCGGTATGGGAGTGGCGCAGTGTTGCCAGTCAAGCGGGAAAACCTTACATGAAAAAATGATGATAAATGAATAAAGAACATCATTTTTCTTCACCGAGATCGCTGCGTGAGATGAAAACAGGCCCTGACCTTGTGGAGCAGAAAAATCATGTTTATTTTCCAGAGCATATCGCAGGGCAGGTATCTCAAGGACATCTCTCAGGTTTTTCCTTAGTGGAGGGCAGTTTTGAAGGTGACACTGTAGAAAATACATATCAGTGGTTCTCTGCGCGGGTGCTTCTTTTTTCCGTGAGGGGAAGATAAAGGATCTTTTGACGCTAACTCGTGGATCGCATGAGAAGAGCATGTAAAAGGAAGGCGAGCCGGCGTGGCGTCACGGGAGTAAATACTAAGCTTGTCTCAGGTCAGAGTTCATGCATGACCTTCCCTCGCAACTTGAGGAGGAAAACGTTACACCAGCACCCGGCCACTCCTCTCTCCCCTCCCCGGTCAGGCAAGGACCCACCGCCGTGCCTCCGCCGGATAATTACAAGCAATTAACGTTAACCACCCGAGGAGAGGTGCAAGTCCTTCCTCCCATATTTTCCGCGGCCCGCCAGGGAGGGTCAGCAGGAGGCGGAGTTCCCAGCCACACCAGGAGTCCAGCCGCCCCTCGCCTGCACCAAAGCCTCCCTAATGAACACTGATATCTCAGGCAAATACCAGACCCAAATCGCCCTCCGCTCAACCCCAGGTGGTGCCAGTGATGCCTCAGGGAAACACTGGCGCCGGCCCTGACCTGCCCACTGCTGCAGCTGCTGTGTTGGGGGGCAGGGGTGGTGCTGTAAGTGAGAGAAATGAGAAAGGAAAGGAAGAAGGAAAAGCAAATGATCGTGATGAGGACAGCACAAAACATCAGCATGAATAAAATTTCAACAATAACAATAACACTACGAGTACCACCATCACTACCACCATCACCACCCTCACCATCATCATCATCATCTTCACCATCACCATCACCATCATCATGAAAATAAGTACAACAAAAAATAGCGATGAAAGAGTAATGAGAAGAAAAAAAAAAAAAAGAAAATAGTAAGAATAAATAAAAAAGAACAAGAACAAGAGCAAGACCTTTTGAAACTTCCCACAATACGAGGAAGATTGGGAAGCATTAGCCACCACACACTGATAGAATGAGGGACAACAGGGGGAAAGAAGGGACGGGACGGAGCCAGAAGCGTGCAGCCCAACCTCTCTCTCTCTCTCTCTCTCTCTCTCTCTCTCTCTCTCTCTCTCTCTCTCTCTCTCTCTCTCTCTCTCTCTCTGTACGAGGCCGCTAGTTTCACCTGCAGTCGCCTGGCGGGGACGGCGAAGGCACACTCAGTTAGCAGTACTCACCACAGCACTGTCTCTGGTCCTCAATCTCGAAATTCCGGTGTTAAGAATCTGTTCTGTTTCTTTAGGAGACTGTCGGGAGATCACACGGCTCGGTACATAGGAATTCAGAGAAACATTTTGCGCTTTTAACCCCTTCAGTACTGGAACATATTTTTACCACAAGTTTTGGGTATGCCTAGACGATTTAGTTGGTATTAGGAAGGGTCTATGGAGGTCAAGAAATTAATGGCCAGTGTATACTTTAATGAATATATAAAATCGACCAATAAGTTAAGCAGAATAAATATGAAAATGCGTCCCAGTACTGAAGGAGTTGATATAACGGGTTTCAAAGGCCACAATAATGATGAGTCGCGTTTTCAAGTGTTTTCTTTTGTTATCGATGTAAAAATCTTATTAATTTGTCTCAGTAACTCTGGAAACATTAGAAACGTGCAACTTCAACTAGAGTCCTTTGAGAGTGGCGGATTTTAGGCGGAGAAGAGGAATGCAAGTCAAGTCCTCACATTGTATCGATTTTCTTGTATATCGGACGTTCAGATCAGACAACACAAATATTAATATGGCGAATGAAATAATGACGCAGCTTCCTTGATATCCCTCACTAGACAATGCTCAGGTGCCGCTTGCAGTGTTGTGATCGGATTTCATTTAGATATGTGGGGCAGAGGGCGGGAAAAGAGAAGTAAGCATGTTGGAATAAGAAAAGTTTAAAGTTGTGATATGTAATGTGATGCCTCTTGCGTCACCGACACCACGCGTGATTCTTCTTCTTCTTCTTCTTCTTCTTCTTCTTCTTCTTCTTCTTCTTCTTCTTCTTTCTTTCTTTCTTTCTTTCTTTCTTCTTAATTTTCTTTTTTTTTCTTCTTCCTCTTCCTTGTCTTTTTCTCCCTCTTTTTTTTCATTTCTATTTCTTCTTCGTTTCCGTTTCCTGTTCTTTTTCTCTTCTGTTTTCTTATTCTTTTCCTTTTAATAATTTTCTCTTTTCATTATCTCCTTTTCCTTTTGTATTCATTATCGTTTCCTTTTTTACCGTTTCTATCTCCTTCTCCTCCTTCTCCACCTTCTACTTCACCTATTCTTTTTTTTCTTTCTTTCACCACCACCACCACCACCCACCACCCACCACCACCACCACGACTACCACCACTACTACTACTACTACTATCACCGCCACGTCTGGAGCAAATTTCCATCCTCTCTCTCTCTCTCTCTCTCTCTCTCTCTCTCTCTCTCTCTCTCTCTCTCTCTCTCATTTTTCTTTCCCTTTATCTCATTGAAGCGTATCAACGTCACTTAGTTGCTTTTGGGTGGTCTGCAGGGTGTGTTCTATGCGCGCACGTACACGCACACGCACACACACACACACACACACACACACACACACACACACACACACACACACACACACCTGACAATTACTATCATTGAGTCAATTGAGCGTATTATGATAGTGAGGGAGGATACACTCTCTCTCTCTCTCTCTCTCTCTCTCTCTCTCTCTCTCTCTCTCTCTCTCTCTCTCTCTCTGTCTGAAATATGCATAAAACACTAAAGAAGAGCTTCCCATACCCCTGCAATCTTCTCTAGACATTCACCGCAGCAGCAACAGTGAACGACAAACACCAAAACCAAACACGAAACGTAACATATTCCAATACCAAAAAAAAAAGAAAAATCAACACAGAACAAAAATGTTACAAAATGGAAAAAGAGAATTTCCTCGTGCAAAATGAAAAAAAAAAAACATGGTAATGAAATGTAATTGTTTTGAATTGCTTTTTTTTCTCTTCCCTTCCTTCATATTGTCGAGGGCAAAGTTATATTTATTTATTTTTTTTCTTTTGTCAACACTTGCCCGGGAGAAAAGAGTGACACCAACACCAGTTCTATTATTTTTGACGACGAGGGGACGCGGGAAGCAAGATTAGTGAGCCCCGGGCACGGACAGAGAGAGAGAGAGAGAGAGAGAGAGAGAGAGAGAGAGAGAGAGAGAGAGAGAGAGAGAGAGTGTGTGTGTGTGTGTGTGTGTGTCTAACACAATGACAAAAATATGCACATGGACAAAGATAAGAACATACATACATAAATACATACATACATACATACATACATACATACATACATACATACTTAAATACATACATACATACATACATACATACATACATACATACATACATACATTCATACATATAAACAGGCAGATAGGTAGGGAATCTTTGAAATAGACAGACAGACAAATAAACTGATATATCCAAAAAAATAATAACTTAAATACAAGAAAAAATGAAAATAACAGACACAGAAAGACAAGAAACATAGGACGAGGTATTTCTTCCATGAGTGGTTGGTATGAGTGATATAATAACAAGTTTATGTATGATGATGATGATAGGTGGAAATAGGCAGAGGTGTTCACATAGGGACTGCCACGAATAAATCTAACGGCTTCTTGCAACTTTCCTCATTTTCTTAAGTTCTTATGTTCTAACGATGGTGTAGCAGATAGGATGGTTAAGAGTTAGCCATCTAGAAAGAAATAAAAGACCAAGCGATACTATTACATTCAAAGCGACATAAAAAAAAAACTGGTTGAAGTAAAGTAGAAGATTTCTGGGATAAACATTGCAATCTCGCTGGTACTGCAGGGTCAATCGAGTCAATAAGAGGCTTAGGTAAATTTACCGTCGGGGAAGGTAAGCGGCTTGTGATGTGTATGTATTTATAGAGTACCACCGTGTATATACAGCAGGAGTGATGTTGTAGTCTTACGTTGTTGTTTTTTCTGGCGGCTATGTTTTATTCCTCAGTAAAAATAAGGAAGGCAGTAATGTTTTAAAAAGAAAAGAAAGCGTGTTTCCAATAAAGAATAGAAATTACCAGCGTGATGACTTACTGTACCTTGTGTACCTTACATTGTTTCTCTTTAATGTCATTAGTAAGGTCTATAGAGATCAGAAGGTTAATGACTAAAGTCTGTACTATTTCAATCCTGCGATGAGTTTCTTAGGCTATATAAAATTTTAAAAATCACCAAATAATAAAGAAAATAAATATAAAAGCGCCCTCCAGTACTGAAGAAGTCAAGAATAAAAGAACATACCCTTGCAATAAAGACTAGATTGGTGTCAGACAAAAGAATGGCAAGAAAGGAAGTTAAATAAACGAGGACATTTACTATACGTTTTATTCTCGAGCTATATGGTGGCCGGGGAACGCTTTGCAGCACTGCCCTCCTGACCTACTTGGCGGGACACTACTGACGAAGGGATAGTAAGTAAGAACGTAGCTGGAGAAGGAGAAAGGATTTAGTGGATGATGAAATAAGTGGGTGATTTGAAAGATAGACAAGAAGGAGAGAGTGGGCAATTATATACGGAGAGAAGGAATTAAATGCAAGGTATTAAAAGGAAAGGTCAAACTGATAGGAAGTCACAGTGGTATTAATGAATATTGATGTAATTGGTCTCGACACGAAGCAGGAAAGGATAAAAGTGATTATATCAACTGTTTCAGCTTACATAACATCTCCCTGAAATGAACTAACGCATCACGTACAAGAATATTCATCTGTTTCGTTATCTGTCTTAATTTTACTGTTTAGACAACATTCCAGTGTGTCCCTTCACCAAAGCTTCATTTAGAGTGTCCCTCGCAGCTGAATTCAATTCAATTGAATTCAATTCAGCTGAACTCAATAGAACTATAGTTGAGCTTCACTTGAGCTTCACTCGAACAAATAGAAAACATCATCAGAGATTTACTAAATTCTTATTCTCAATTGAAGCTTATTGAATTCTAAGCCAAAAAAGTTATGTTAGAGCTTCAGCAAAAGCTTAATTTGGACCAAAAGTAAGATTTCCCAACTTCATATAATTTTAAAAATGTATGAAGCTTCAAAAGAGCTTATTCACCCTACCAACAACAACAACAACACACACACACACACACACACACACACACACACACACACACACACACACACACACACAGAAATAGAGCTTCACCATTAATTAGAGCTTTCCTTCCCTCCCTCCACCAACCCCCCCTCCCCTCCCCATCCCCCCACTACTGCTCCCCTGATTAGTTTG
>CM035179.1:138138-143138 GCA_020233015.1 Callinectes sapidus | reverse complement strand
GAGAGAGAGAGAGAGAATGTGTGTACGTGTGTGTTTGTGTGTGTGTTTGTGTGTGTGTGTGTGTGTGTGTGTAGTACGACTGTGTTTGCTACTTTTCATACCATATCTGCACACACACACACACACACACACACACACAGAATAATAGTATATAGTAGTAGTGGTAATGATGGAAGGTGATGGTGGCAGTGGCAGTGGTGATGATGGTGGTGGTGGTGGTGGCGGTAATGATGCAAATTATGAAGGTTTAATTATGACAGATGAAGACGTCCCAGACAAACACAATGCTAAGTTATCGCCAACAGGATTATAATAAAACGGAAAACGGGAATAATTATCACGTTAATTTATCAACAATAATGAACGAGTGTGTCGGCGAGACGAGGCGAAAGAAATCCTTCTTGAAATAAAGCAAAGGAATAGAAAGGAAAGGGAAAAAAGGAAGCCCTATAAATACCTGCAGTAGAAAGCATGAAACAGCTACATACAGTTTCCCTTACATAAAAATTGTGTAAAATTCTAATATGTCAAAATTTTTGTCAGGTAAAAATGAGAAAAAAATGACCACAGATTTATTTAGTTTAATCATTTTCTTTTTTCTTTTCTTTTTTTAGTTTCATACGTAAGTGAAGTGAGGAGAGACTGTGTATTCCCTTTCCTAACCCAATAACAATATATAGCAGATTGACTAAATGAACAAAAGTTGCAAGCTTAATCAATTTTACTTATTCATCGATCTATTTAATCCTCGTTCTACTTTTATTTTCTACTGCAATTTTCATGAGGGGTGATTGGAGGCACAGAATTCCCCACTCCCGCTCATTATGAAGGTAGGGCAGGTAGGCACAGGGTCACGAGGTCAGGTAAGTACTGCGTCCTGTCAGCGCGAGTGAAGCAGCAGTGACTCGCCCCAAGCAGTGAAACGGAACAGCGAGCAGGCGAGACGAATCACAGCTCATTAGCGCGAGAGATAACGCCGATGCTTATTAAGACTTTTGTTAGGTGTCATTGTTGCTATCGTTATCATCATTGCTGTTATTGAGTAAAGAGGATTAAAAGTTAAAGGATTATGAAATGTTTGTTCTGCTTTGCCCTGTTTCATTGAGGTGTAGTTTGTAATCTTTTGCCAATGCTGTTGTTACTGGCGTTATTATTATTGCTATGAGAGTTGTAGTCTTTTTCGTGTGGAAGGGGTTGAGTTTTATTTCTCATTTTGTTTTCCTTTTCTTTCCTTTCGCTTTTTGTCCTTTTCTTAGGTAATAGTTTTGTTTTTCTTTCATTTGGTTTAGTTTGGTTTGATTAACTCTACATGAGTTAAGCCAAAGAAATAATTACCATTTATTATTCACGTGCTCCCCTGCACTCACCACATAATGAGCTGGACTGCCTTCCCTCCTTCCTTCGTCAGACAGGAACACATACCTGTGGAAAGGAGTTTTCACATCAGTACAAAGACAAAAAAGGTAAAGAAAACATGCATTAACCATTTTACTGTTGTATGCATTTGGACCAAAGAATAAATACATGGATGAATAAGTAAATGCATGAATAGAGTAAAGACTAGATAAACAAATGAGAGGAAGAGTGGGTGAATGAATAAATAAATATATAAATAAATGAATAAACAAATAAATAAAAATAACATATACAAAAACATACTTACAACAACAAGGAAAAAAGACTATAAAAATAAAACGTCTCGCCATTTCAATAATCACTGGTAACTGCATAAAAGTAAATTAGAAAATAGAGCATTACAAGTTGTCTGTGACTCATGATGCAGTAGATTATAGAAGGGATTAGTGAAAGAAAACTTCCATTTTTACCTTAACAGTAAACTTCCTTATTACCAAACATCCCAAAGTCTTGTTTCTATTATCTTTCACCACTGTTCCTTTAATAAACGAATCAGTCCCCTTTAAAAAAAATGTTTATACTGCCACCATAATACTTTTGAGCGAAATGGTATCGTATTTTTAACAACATTGCGAAATCAAGTTGTCAAGTCGAAATGTCACACACTCGATACCAAGAACGCCTCGTCAATAAGTGCAAACTTTCGCACACAATCTTCTTAACTCACAAACACTCACCAAACTACGGTATTATTATTTCTTTTCTTTATTTTTTTTTGTTCACGAGTTGCCTGAACAATTGCATGACACATTAGCATCACTACAACGAGGCGCCAAAAGCAGACAAACGATTGTTTAATGCAACACTCTTTAGAAAAAAGTAGCGTGGAAATAACGTATGCAGGAACAAATACGAGAAGAAACACAAGACAATGGTGTAGAAGAAAAGTATCGAAAAGGATATGAATTTGAACTATCTTAAATTCATCAACCTACTCAACATCCCCTCATATCCTAGTCTAACGTAACCTAACCTAAGTCAACCTTATTTAATTTTACCGAGTAACTCCTTCAGCACTGCACACAGAATAACAACAATAACATAACTTTTAACATGCTACTTTTTTTTATATTTCCCAATTTCATTTTATTCTGTCTAATTTAATTCAGTAAATATTACGTACCAAACACAGAATAACAACAATAACATAACTTTTTACATGCTACTTTTTTTTTTCAACCTCTCAACCTTCCGGTATACATTCCAGGAACAATTTTCCATTTCCGTGTGACATTTATTCCTGTGTTATTTCATCTAGTCCAGAATCTGTGACATATTTAACAATGACGTATATTTTTTCCCACGACATTTATTCCACTGACATTGTACCAGGTCTAAAATTTGTGACATTTTTTTACAGTAGCATGACATTTTTCAACCTGTGCTGTTTTTTTTTTTCTTTTTCTCTCTCCCTCTCTTGTGTGACATTTATTCCAGGGACGATTCTTTTTCTAGTCATTTTTCACAATTAAAGAAAACGAAACAGTGACGCTTATGGACTTCCAGCTGCGTGATAATTGACCCCCGCCTCTCCTCTAAGTGTTTTCAAGGTCATTATTGGGTTACCGCAGCTGGCAGAGGTCAAAAGTCACGGGGCGCCCTGGGAACCCTTACTGAACCCTAACAGCAGCATCCTTACGTCATCTTACCTCCCTGCCATCCCTTATCTCCTGAGTCTCTTATTAGTAAATTCTCTCTCTCTCTCTCTCTCTCTCTCTCTCTCTCTCTCTCTCTCTCTCTCTCTCTCTCTCTCTCTCTCTCTCTCTCTCTCTCTCTCTCTCTCTCTCTCTCTCTCTCTCTCTCTCTCTCTCTCTCTCTCTCCTTCCTCGGCAAATCATAAAACTTTATAGTGTTTTATTATCTTCAACATTTTCTTACTTTCTTGAGCTTTTACTCCTTCCTTCTCTTACACTCTAATATTTTTTCTTCTTATCTCTCCTTTCTATGCATTTTTGTTCTTTTCTGTACATATATCTCCTTTTTTATCACTACTTACATCTCAATCACCGCATTCTTCTTCTTTTTTCTTCCACTCCCTTCTTCTTTTAAATCATCAACTATTCTCTCTCATACACTACTAGTATCATCTATTCTTCCTGCTTCTCCTCCATCTATTCCACAGTAACTTTCCTTTCTCCTCCTCCTCTTCTTCCTCCTTCTCCTCCTCCTCCTCCTCCTCCTCCTCCTCCTCCTCTCTATGTCTTGAAGTGGGAAACAAGCCCAAGGTGACTTTCATTGGCCTGGCAGACACTTGCATTAAGGGAGAGAGAGAGGGAGAGTGCGTGGGAGGAAGGAAATAGGCAGGAGGGTTGGTGGTGAGAGAGGGAGGAGAGAGGGAGGATGGGAGAGGACAGGAGGCGGGAGAGAGAGATATAAGGACGTGAAGGGGGGAATCTCTCTCTCTCTCTCTCTCTCTCTCTCTCTCTCTCTCTCTCTCTCTCTCTCTCTGGCAAGCTCAAGCATCTTAACACGAAAGACTGTTTATTTAGCTGTTTATTCGTGTGTGTGTGTGTGTGTGTGTGTGTGTGTGTGTGTGTGTGTGTGTGTGTGTGTGTGTGTGTGTGTGTGTGTGTGTGTGTGTATGTGTAGGGGGTAGAACTAAATATAACTGTTTGTTTTTCCATGTAATTGCTTGTCTGTCTATCTGTCTCCCCATGTTTGTATTTGCATGTTTGTTCCGGTCCATGTTTATCACGACAGACTATTTAAACGCCGAGATGGAAGCGCGTCCTGCTATGAAAACCCACAAAAAATGAAGAGACTCGGGGGAAAAATATATATAAAAAAAAACTGAGAGATATGTAAGGGAAAAAAAGTTTGTAGTTACTGCTATAATAGAACAAAAGGAGAGTGTGTGTGCGTCTGTTACTGTGTGTGCGTGTGTGTGTGTGTGTGTGTGTGTCGTTGGGGATGGGGTAGATGTTCTCTCTCTCTCTCTCTCTCTCTCTCTCTCTCTCTCTCTCTCTCTCTCTCTCTCTCTCTCTCTCTCTCTCTCTCTCTCTCTGTCTAGCCTCTCAAACTATTTCACACATTCCCAATCTGGCTCAATAATTCTCCACAGCCCCTCAGGAGACTTCCCGGTCACGTTATAGACACATAGAGAGAGAGAGAGAGAGAGAGAGAGAGAGAGAGAGAGAGAGAGAGAGAGAGAGAGAGAGAGAGAGAGAGAGAGAGAGAGAGAGAGAGAGAGAGGTAGTGATGTCATTTTGTCACTATAGAGATAAAGAGAGAGGAGGAGTGACAATGAGAAATAAAATATATAAAAAATCTAACAAAAAGGAAAAAATATCGAAAAAAGTAAATTCCTCACAAGCATACCCATATAACTACCATACGACACATCAACGACCCTCTAACACACCAAACAACCACCTTTCTTTTTTTTCTTTAACCCTAACACCAGCAACATACCTAACCGTGGTCGTGCTTTGTAGCCTCCAAAACGACCCCCTCTTACGCTGTGTCCACCTCTTCACTACCTGCCACTAGTCGTCCCCTTCCCTCAACACCTGCCCGGTACCTGGCTGTTCCTCCTCCACCAGCCGCCAGTGTCAACATTCCGCGTTGCTACGATTATCATAGGG
>CM035179.1:35305-50305 GCA_020233015.1 Callinectes sapidus | reverse complement strand
AATTAATAATGAAAAGCACAGATTCAAAATAAAATACAACAAAATACACTGCATACAATCACGTCAGGAGTGGAGCCGGGCATCACATTTATTGCCACGGTGTTTATTGTTCTCCTTCAGAGCTTACAGCAAAACCACAACTAAATGACACAATACGTGACATTTAACTACAGAATATTCACCTCTTGTCATTCTCCTCTTTATATAATGTGGGCCTTTTATTGTAATTTATGGGCTAAAGAAAAAATATCTAATAGAAACTTATCTATAAAGAAAAAAACCGATTTTGTAACCATTACCCTGAGTGGATGCCCAATCAATCTCTCTCTCTCTCTCTCTCTCTCTCTCTCTCTCTCTCTCTCTCTCTCTCTCTCTCTCTCTCTTGCCATCCTCCTTACCTTCCTCCATCCAAATTCCCTTCACTCCTTCCAACTCCCCTCGCGTCAGACCAAGGCGGGCGACCATCACACTTAAGGATTAGAGCGTGACAATTCCGTAACAGTTACAAGGAGGCCGAGGCTGATGACTGCGTATGAAGGAGGGTGATTTTTCTTGACGAAGCTGTAGATGGGGACAAGGAGAAGAACAGGGGGGGGGGGGACAAGGACAAGTGGAGGACAAGGAGGATAACAATGAGGGGGGGAACAAGGACAAGGAAGTGGAAAACGAGAAGGAGAACGAAGAGGATGAGGGGAACAAAGAGAAGGTAAAAGAAGGATGACGAGGAAAACGAGTAGGATAAGGTAAATAATGATGAAAATAACAATGATGACAAAGACAAGAGTGCATATTATTGAAGTGTAAGTTACGACTATGAAGAAAAACTCAATAGGTTTAAAGATTTGCATGTTCTCTCTCTCTCTCTCTCTCTCTCTCTCTCTCTCTCTCTCTCTCTCTCTCTCTCTCTCTCTCTCTCTCTCTCTCTCTCTCTCTCTCCTCACTGATGCAGAAGAGGCCACTGTGACATCCAGGTTACCACGGTTTACTTTCAGGTTTGCACAGGTACTCATTTATCGAGCAGCCCGGGGAAAGGATGAACAGCTTGGTGAGCGTTGGGGTGTTATGTGGAGAGGAGAGAGGCTGGCAGGCACTGAATAACTAGGGATGTTCTAGCAACTTGTTAACCGCATCCCTGCTTCCTCTCTCGCTACCTCGCTGCCCTGTGTCCATTGCGCCTTTGTTCTCATACGTCACTGCATCTTGTCTTGACGCATTCAAACAGACTGCAGTGAGATTTATTGTGTTTGTAAAGGATGTTTTTATTCTTATGATTGTCTGACTGAACAAGGACTCTGCAACGTCAATATAAAAAATGATGACAACCACAATGATCATCTGTGTGGTGTTTGAAAAGTTATGATGGTAGAGCAAAACTGTTCAAGAACTCAGGTCTTACACTCATCCCTACGACCTAAAAAAAATGGAATAATTCAAAGACAAGAGTATTAAGACAACCGCAAATTAAATTAGCATACCCGACTGGAGTCTTTTTTTTTTTTTTTTTTTGCGGAACAGCAATTATTGTAGTTTCTTTTAAGTGTTGTAGCCGTTGGCAAAGTTCATTTGCACACAGACGGCCAAGGAAGGCACGGACAGGAAGGCTGGAGATACTTCACGGCAGAACCTCGCTGACTAACAAGCTCTGACCTTCCTGACGCTTGGTGGTGAGCAGGTAGGCCTTCCAGGGGTCGTGGAAGGCTTACTTTTCATCCTTAAGACCACCGCCTTATTGTTTTCCTCTCAATCTCATTTCCGAGTCGCTTTTGATCTCTTTACGCTTTCTTTTGTAGCGAAAAACTGAATCATGTAACAAATAAAAACCTCGGTGACTACCTCACCACACATACACATACACACACACACACACACACACACACACACGCACACACACACACACACACACACACACACACACACCCGCACACCCGCGTACACACACACACACACACACACACACACACACACACACACACACACACACACACACATGCAGCACTGTCCTTCCTAAACTGCATCAAGGTTCACTGAGGCGGCAGCACCGACTTATGCAAACAAGCAGGAGCAGCGAAAGAACCAGCAGCCGTAAATCAGGGCGGGTGGCGGCATGGGCGACACTAACGAAGGGTCGACGGCGGCGTGGGGAGCAGCAGCGTGACCTTTGGGCGGCTAATGACAGAGAACGCACCTGCCTCTATGGGCAGCGGCAGGAACGCCTCGGAAAATCGATTTATCAGACTCCTTCGCCTTAGCATCTCGGGGCAAAGGGGAAGAGTGTTCTTGTGTGTGCGTGACGGTGAAACACCTGCTCATTAAGGTGTACGTGTGGTACGACTCCCTCTAATGAATAAATGTAGTGATAAGATATATCAATTATTTATTTTCCCTAATATATATCCCGCCCCTTTCATCCCTTTATCCTCTCCCTGGTGGCGGCGAGGACGGAGAGTGTTACAAAGCCTACATTGAAGAGGCGAGGCGTCCAAAAAGGCGTAATACCTTCAGTGGGGTAACTCAGTGTAGCGAGATCACGGGAGGGACGAGACTCTGGAACAGCACGATCTTGAACTTTGATGCCGGAAAGTCCGCCGTAAACCCCAAGTTTGGCGAACGGTGCAAACAAACTATCTTTGAGGGAGTTAGTGGAGGGAGTCTGGACGGGACAGCATTGAGGCTGCACTGAGCCGCGGCCGTCCCGCCACTCCTGCTGGTGCCTCAGATCACGGCGCCGCAGGCTAGGGGAGGCAATGCACCACTCTAGCACTCCAGTTTCAGCGGCATCACTAAGGTCCGTACTTTGAAACACTTTCCTCTCTCACCACGACTATTTTCAAAGGACATAGAAACCATTAACCGAGCTTCCAAGAGTGCTACTGCAGTCATTAATGTAGAACTTTGTTAATTTGTCACTGGAATAGTAAAAGCATCCTTAAAAACCCATACAACGTCTTTTGAAAGTAGTGAAGGTGCTGCGCAGAAATACTTCAGCAGAGAGAGAGAGAGAGAGAGAGAGAGAGAGAGAGAGAGAGAGAGAGAGAGAGAGAGAGAGAGAGAGAGAGAGAGAGAGAGACTGCCTTCCTTTACTAACACGCATCTCTTCTTCCTCTTCTTCTCCCACCAGAGGGCAAATCATTAGCAAGAAGCCACGACTGCAAGTTTATAGAGACATCTAGTGGAATACAACACAACGTGGACGAACTGCTGGTGGGGGTGGTGAAGCAGGTGTGTGTGTGTGTGTGTGTGTGTGTGTGTGTGTGTGTGTGTGTGAATTTTGAAGTTCGTAACGTTCTTCCTTTTTTGTAATTTGTAGTGTGTTTTGTTCTCTCTCTCTCTCTCTCTCTCTCTCTCTCTCTCTCTCTCTCTCTCTCTCTCTCTCTCTCCTCTCAAAAACAAGTTATATGGCTGTACCATAAATAAAACATGAGGAATTATTCACGACAGGCTGATTGCGGTGAGGGCGAAATGCGAGCAATAATTATTGTCGCTTCGGTCTGATTGACAAACCCAGAAATTAAGAAGCAAATCCCTGGTGGAGTTGGAAATGAAAGTCGTAATGCTAACAAAACATTGGCGGTGGCGGCGGCGGCGGCGGCGGCGGTGGGGGGCAGCGCGGCTTCAAAAGGCCGAACTTGAAACAATAATTAGCGCTGTGTTGGATTTAGTTACCCGGAGGCTGCGGGTGAGTGGCAACACAAAACTAGTGTATATTTTCCTCGCCCTCATTGTCGTAAAATTTTGCTGACCAATATTTCACAGAGGCAGACTTGCTTGCCGCCACAGGTCAACAACATAAATGTATTCATCAGGTGATGGTGATCTTTGAGTGAGAAACTCCCAAACATGGTGTCTGGTGCCTGGTGCTCGGTGCCAGGTAATTGGTGCCCGCTGGTTGGTGCCTGGGGGCCGGTGCCATAGTACCTGGTGCCCAGTGCTCTGGTGCCAAGTGTTGTGGTTCTTGGTGTCCAATATCTAGCGGCTGTCACCACCCAATAACAAGTAACGAGTAGTTTTTCCCACACCAGGAAAAAGTCAATGAATAAAAATTTCATCTGAAAATACCCTGCAACTTTAAAGGTTTGGAATATAGCTGGTGTCGTTGGATATTTAAGAATCATATATAACATTAAATGACAGCTTACATTTTTACTCTCCTGAACCACGCAGAAATATTATGCCCAGCTATTTTGCAAGTTGAAATTAAATATTTACAAATGTCACTGCTGATGGTTGTGTCAAGACTCATTGGTGATTTAATAAACATAAGCAACACTGCAGCATTATCCTGTCCACCAGTCAACTACACACAAGCTCGCCAAGGCTGCTCGGATCTTGGCGTCAAAACATTTAATATCCCACTGACGCTGGTTTGCTGAGAGTCGCAGGGGGTAAGGCGGCCAGGGAGCGGCGGAGTGAAGCTGAGTGAGGGCCGCGGGAGTGAGCCAGTCAGTGTGATGGACGTGGCGTCGTGAGAACCTTAAATGTTAAACAAATTCCTTACCATCGTGAATACGTCCCTCCGCTACACCAGTGCCCAGTCGCCACCCCCGTCCCCTCTTACAGGTAGAGAGGAGCGGCTGCATGGGGTATTTGACGCCCTCCAGACCATACTACCTCGCCCCGCCCCGCTCCGCCGCCCCAAGAGACATTACTCGCTGGAGCAAAACGCGGCCAAACCTTACCCGTCCATTTAGCTCGAGTTTTATATCCGTTTATATTGTCCACACAGGGCCGAGTGAAGGCAATTTGCATTTAAATTATCAACAATTTAATATGTCCACCAGCTCATTACGTATTCATGCACCTGGCGGCCGGATTATTTACACATGCGTTATATATATGTATATGTAGTTTCCATTCTATTTCCTCCGTAATGAACGCCAATTAACCGTCCTACAAATATTGAAATTATTCATCACAGCGTGACTGACACACAGCCAAACATTGATTATTGACAGAACAAATTACTAATAGGGGAGAGTGGTGTGGTGGTGGCGGTGGTGGTGGTGGAGGTGGTGGTGGGAGAGTACTGTGAAGCTAACACGGATGACTTTCTGAGAACTGTAGTGGTGGTAGTGGTGGTGACAGATGGTGAAGTGGTAAAGATCTTGTACTCAGCATTGTGTATCTTTACCCATTCACTTCTCACTTTGATCAACTTCTTTACTGCTTATCAAATTATTCACATTTAGTTTATTCCCTCAATTTAGAGAAACTCATTTCCTATCTCTTATTTTAGGGACCGGAATTCAGTGGACTTTTCTTCACCATCTATTAATTAGCATTTGACCGCACTGGCTCCCTCATTACATACAAAATAATAGTAATCACTGTACTCCTCACTTCATTATTGGGGTCACACTCACAGGCTCACGAAGCATTTTAATGTTCATGTCACGCACTTCAAATGATTCCTTAGGACGACATGGAATGAATAAAATAATAATAAATAAACTACAGATCATCTTTATAGACAGCATAATGTTACAATCCCAAGCACAGCATACCTTGTCACTCCCAGCACACCGTCACAGCCTCAGTACAGCATACCATCATTTACTCTTCTGTCCAATCACTTACATGGGCCAAGAGAAACCAAAACAATAACAACATTCTCCTGCACCAAAACACACTCTAATCGTCCACACACACACACACAGAGAGAGAGAGAGAGAGAGAGAGAGAGAGAGAGAGAGAGAGAGAGAGAGAGAGAGAGAGAGAGAGAGAGAGAGAGAGAGAGAGAGAGAGAGAGAGCGGGCGAGAGAGAGAGAGAGAGAGAGAGAGAGAGAGAGAGAGAGAGAGAGAGAGAGAGAGAGAGAGAGAGAGAGAACTGGAAATAGAGACATGGTGAAGTATATACATTATTCACGGAAAGATAAAGAAGAACTGTTATGCATACAAAAAAAAAAAAAAAAAAAAAAACGTAACAAAACAGTGGACCAAACAAAAGGTTACATTACATTAATAAAGTGTATTAATTTCTGTGTTCCAGGAAAAAAATACATTACATAAACACACACGGACGCACACACGGATACATACACACACACACACACACACACACACACACACACGCACTAACATTGGTCAAGCCACACCTAATACACGTCTGGTGTGGAAGGAGATTCATCATTACTTCCGATATATACTGCAGTGTAAATCTTACCTTGGGTCTAATCCTATCCTGGCCTCCATGTGTGTGTGTGTGTGTGTGTGTGTGTGTGTGTGTGTGTGTGTGTGTGTGTGTGTGTGTGTGTGTGTGTGTGTGTGTGTGTGTGTGTGTGTGTGTGTGTGTGTGTGTGTGTGTTCTGGAATAACATGGCAACACTGATTTACGACTGACCATGATATAAAGATAATACTTTTAATCCCCTCCCCCTCCTCCTCCTCTTCCTCCTCCTCCTCCTCCTCCTCCTCCTCCTCCTCCTCCTCCTCCTTTCCATCCCCTTTCCCGTCCTCCGTGTCCTCATCTTCCTCCTCTTTGGTATCTTGACTTTTTTTTCTTATCCTCCTCATCTTACTGCCTTCTGCCTTTCTTATTTTTCTCATTATTATTTATATTTCTACTCCTTTTAATGCTCCAGATTCCTGTTTTTTTTTTTCTCATAGACCATTACAACTACCACCACCACCTCCTTCTCTCATTACTTCTCCATCTTTCCTTCCTTCTTTTCATCATATGAGGTCATCTTAATGTTATCCTATTCTTCCAGATCTTAGTTTTCTTCTCTTCTTCCCTCGCGGTTTTCTCATCCTATTCTTTTCAATGTCCTCCCTGACACATCCTATTTGTTGTCTTTCTTCTGCGTTCCTTCACCAAGTCAAGCTGTGCGACGTCTGAATTTCTGTGTGCGGCAGAATAAAGAGAAGCGAAGTACAAACATAAGGAAGGATCAAAGGCAACGCTGGTGTATTTATAGGAGTCTGGAGAGCCTTTCCCAAGACGTCTTCAGTACATCGTATTTACAGTGTCCTTGAGGATTCGACGCCGCAGGAACGTAACGGGAAGATTTATTGAGTGACAGTGACAGGTTTGCAATGCTCTTCTTGCACTCATCAATGCCTCTTTTCCTTCCTCACTCTTCGATCTCAAATGCGGCGCTGACAGTGACAGGTTTGCAATGCTCTTCTTGTACTCATCACTGCCTCCTTTCCTTCCTCACTCTTCAATCTTACATGCGACGCTGACAGTGATAGGTTTGCATTGCTCTTCTTGTACTCATGCACACGACCTTCCTTCCTCACTGGTAGATTTCATACGCGGCGCTGACAAGAAAGGCCTGATTCGTGTCGCAGCTGAAAGAGAAAAGGAAGCACCGCTCATGTTAAACTCATTCACTCACTCGTTCTCTCATTCACGCTCTCTTCACCGCCGGCGTTCATTGGAAAGGATTGATTTGGTTAAACAGATAGAGGAAAGGAAGCAATGGAGTTACAAAAAGGTCACTTAATAGTTCTCTCACTCGCTCGCTCATTCCCTCAGTCGCTCCGTCACTCACTCACTCACTCGCTTCTCACCTCCCGCTGCCGTCGACGCTCCATTCATTTGGGTAGAACATAAACTGAAACTCGACTTAAGGCAATAAATTCATTGATTACCTCGCTGTCTTGCCCTCCTCCTCCTCCTCCTCCTCCTCCTCCTCCTCTCCTTCTTTCATCACCCCCTTTCCTTTTCTTCTTCCTCCTCCTTCTCCTCCTCCTCCTCCTCTCCTTCTTCTTTCATCACCTCCTTCTTCTTTCTTTCACTTTGTCCTCCTCCTTCTCCATTTTTTTTTTCTTTACAAGTTTCTTCTTTCTTCTTTCCCTTTCCCCTTCCTTTTGTGCTTCAGCCTAATGCCTCTTCACACTCTCCTTCTCTTCTTTTTATATCCTCTTAATCTTTCTCTACTTCCTTCATTATTTACTCTTTTCATGTACTCCTTCTCTTTTCTTTCCCGTTATGGATAGATATTCTTTCTGCTCCTCTCCTGCCTCTTCCTTCTCGCCTCGCCGTAAATAAGAAGGAGCAATGCAGCAGTAATATGTTGAGCCCCGCGCCATGAAGAGCCTGCCGTGTAAAGCAGCTCCTAAATAACTCCTAACAATGATGAATATTGTTGTCCCCACCAGTACAAACACGCCGTCCCTTATTTCCTGCGTTCGCTTAGTGGTGTTGGTATTTGTGCGTCCCGCCGTCAGTGAGTGGAGGTCCCTACGTGCATACTAGTGCGTGTATCACCAGGCGCACCAATTACGCTCGACTTGCCCTTGTTAGAGAGAGAGAGAGAGAGAGAGAGAGAGAGAGAGAGAGAGAGAGAGAGAGAGAGAGAGAGAGAGAGTGTGTTCTACCTTGGATTCGTATTTCCTTCCTATAGTTTTCCTTCTTCCTTTTCACTACAAGTCCTCTCCTACAAACACCTCTTATGTGCTCTCACCCTTCTTTATTTGATCCTTTTCCTCATATTTCCTCACACCAAACGCTCCCTTACTTACCATACACCAGTACCCCTTCACCCCAGACACCCCTCCAGTCACCCCAAACACCCCTTCAATCACCCCAAACACCCCTTCAATCCCCCTATACCGGCTTTCCTCATCCCAAGCACCTCTACTCACCCCTTTAGTCACCCCGAAAGGCAATATATCCGGATTAACTTAAGAGGATAAACACCGCCTTCTTTCCCACCCACCGCCCACCAATCACGTGCATTCACTGGACACTCCACGCCCAGATAAGCCTGACGGACTGCCCCTTCACCCACGCCGCCCATCACTACTATTTTCCATCAAAGAATCGCTCATCCTCATCGGTCCGGCATTCTCTAACCACAATGCCACTCTCAGATGACCGTCACCAGGGTAATGCAATGTTTCGTCTCTAAGTTTCTTTGATTTGCCTGTCTATGGTTTCGTTTGGTGGTTTTTTATTTTGTGTAAGAGGTGGAAGCTGGCCAATGTAATGTTTCTTCGTCTATAAGTTTCTTTAATTGTTTGCTTGCTTGTTTATTACTTCGTTTGGTGTTTTTCTTTTTTTTATTATTTATGTAAGAGGTGGAAGCTGGCAACAAAAACAATGAGTAAAAATGCCCACTAAATTTGCCAGTCCCCTTACAGGTCATAAGAGTTAAGTTAAAGTCATGGACAAATGTCTTGAAATCTCCCTGCTAAATAAAGTCAAGTCATAGGAAATACAGAAGCAGGTTGGGAGTTCCACAGTTTACCAGGGAGTACTACTGGTTAACTCTTGCCTTAGACTGAATTTCAAAACGGACAGATTATTTTTTTTAAGGAGTTAACTGAGAGGTTCAAATGTGGCACTGAGTTGCTGGCTCAGAAGCATTAGTGCCGCCCATTGCGCGCCTCGATTGGGCGGGCACGCGGTGACGTCAGCGCGACGCGGCGATCAACCATAATGCCCATTACATGCAGGCGGGTGAGCGATAATCGTCCCCTCACTAATGGTATTTCCGTCCCAATGCTATCGTCAGACAACTCCAAACACACACACACACACACACACACACACACACACACATCCAGGAATGGAACAATAAGAGCCAACGGAGGACTTACTTTTAATCTTTCTATAAACTATGATTGATGTAAACAATCTTAGTTTAAACCAGGATCTTGAAAATCTAATTTCTTAATGTTTTATTTATTTCCTCTTCTTCAATGACACTCATCTGTCTTCTTTGTCACAGTGGACATCTTCCGTCTGTCCTTTGATAGAAAAAATATATATATAAATCTTGAACTCTACATCCCATCTCTCGCTTTTATGGTATTGGTGCAGTGTGAATCTTATCTTGGGTCTAGTCTTGCCCTGGTTTCCTTCTGTGTGTGTGTGTGTGTGTGTGTGTGTGTGTGTGTGTGTGTGTGTGTGTGTGTGTGTGTGTGTGTGTGTGTGTGTGTGTGTGTGTGTGTGCGTGTGTGTGTCTGCGCTTCATCGGTCCCATTCAAGAAAATGCCATGATCCGTATAATTCATAGCAAGCACAGTATATAAGGAACCACACTGCGGCGGAAGCAGAGCAACCTTCCACACAGGCCAGACGAGGCTGGCGCAGGCTCGCCTAAAGACAAGTAGAGGGATCGCTTCTCTCATTGAAAATAATTACTAAGGTCAAACTTTATGACGGACTGATCCTTTCCAGCCCTTCACCTCCCATCCCCTCCTTGCCTGCCTGCCATCCCGGCCTGCCTCGGCCTGCGCCGCCCCGCCCCGCTCAGACCACCAGACTGCTGCCAAGGCCAACGTTTCAGACGCAAAAATACCAAAAAAAAAAAAGGAAAAAAAGGAAAACGCAGACCACTGAACAGAGACAATCAGGGCCATAAGGGCGGTTCCTGGCACGGCCTGTCTTCCGGCGAGCTCACGGCTCATTTAGCAGTTTCTCGAAAGAAATTATTTTTTTTCATTGGGTGCCGCCATCGCCACGCGGGCCAGCACAGCGACAGTGGGTGAGCAGAGGCCAATACGGGTCACCCGCGGCAATGAGCCTGGGCGGCTGGCGACAATGTCACCTAATGGGTGGGACCTGAAGGACTCTGGGAGACTGAGGGCCTCGTTGCGTCGTGGGCCGCGGCCCGGGGTCACCTTACACGTGGAGGTGCCATTAATTTGCAAATCCACGCCATTTACGAAGCCTTGTTCCTTTGGCGCCGCCTCATTAATTCGTGAAACCTCGTTTGGCCGAGAATTATGTGAAGCCGTAGACATAATCGGGAATAATGACCAACTTAACGAAGGAGGAATGCGCGGCAACCGATGACGTGGACGTGAGCAGCGGCCGCCCCTGCAACTCGCGCCGGGAACACCTCTCCGCCTGCCGCCTCCCTTCCCCACCGGTCCCCGCCACGCACCGCTCCACAGCGCGGCCACCTCAATGCCGGCGCCAGGCCCGTCTTGTCCTGTGTCCACCTAACCGTCCTAACGTATACTAAGACTCCCCCTCGTGACGCCCGGCACGCCGCTTCCTCTTGGCCGCCTGGCAAACCCCGCCAGCCGTGCGTCTCGTGTCCATGGAGGACACTCTCATTAAACACCGACCACCAGAGGTCTTGTGCGTCACGTGACCCTCCCTCCTCAGCCACCACTGACGCACGCTTTCTTATCATCCTGACCATGGCCATTACTTTCTATCTCTTCCTCACTCATCTATATCCTTCCCTCAATGACTCTTTAATTCATAAGGCTATTCATACCTCCCTTCTTCACCCAAACAACACCGCCTCACCGCTATACTCCCACACCCAATAACAACAACACACTTCGTAACACTTCCTGCAGCTATCAATGAAGAAACTTATGTTAAACGATCGCTCTCCTTACTTTTTCAGAATCTTCATGTATTAACAAAAGGATGGCGAAAGAAACATAAAGGTATCACTTCCCTGATTAATAAAGAGTAACTCAACACGCCGTGGGAAACAATATTACTTGTGTCTTGAGGTATGATGTGGATTATGTAAGCGGAAAATTGATCTCACTTGAAAACAAAGCGCTGAATGAACAAAATGAGAAAGAGAAAACTGTATTCCGGCTAAAAAGACAAGAAAAAAACGAGTAATGAAAATAAACAAAGCAACAAGTGGAGAACCGAAGAAATTTGTAACGATAGGAGAAACAAATCATACTTAAGGTCGCATTGGAATATAAGCAACAACAAAAAAAAAAGTAAATAAAATGAAAAATTGTAAAAAAAAGAAAAAACACGCTAAAGCAACAACTGCAAAAATATTCAGAAAACTTGAAACAAAAACAGTAAAAAATAAAGAAAAAAACTGAAGAGTAGCAAAAAGAGCAAAGGAATAATTACGAAAAAAGTTAAGTGAAGTAGAGTAAAGAAACTCTCGTAAAAACCTTGCCTGAAGGAGGAGGAGGAGGAGGAGGAGGAGGAGGAGGAGGTAACGAGCGTCTGCTTTAAACTTGCACCTAATGAAGCAATGCCTTGTGTATGCAAATGATCCGTGCATCCCCAGGAGAGAGAGAGAGAGAGAGAGAGAGAGAGAGAGAGAGAGAGAGAGAGAGAGAGAGAGAGAGAGAGAGAGAGAGAGAGAGAGAGAGAGAGAGAGAGAGAGAGAGAGAATGAAAGAAACCAACAAATAAGATGACGGACAGACATATAGACAGACACTATAACGGACAGAGAATATAAGGAGAATAAAAGGAATGAAGAAAATGTAATGGTAACTGGGAGACAAGGATCTACTGGGACACGTGCCTGAAGAAGAAGAAGAAGAAGAAGAAGAAGAAGAAGAAGAAGAAGAAGAAGAAGAAGAAGAAGAAGAAGAAGAAGAAGAAGAAGAAGACGATAATGATGATAATGATATGGAAGAAGAGGATGAACAACAAATGAAGCACACACACACACACACACACACACACACACACACACACACACACACACACACACACACCTTACAGTCATCCTCCAGCTGTTCTCTGTCTGTCATTCATTGTCATCCGTCACCGTCACCCGTCACCTTCTCACATTCTTCTCTTCCTCCCACCCTTCCCCCTTCACCCGTCATCACTAAGCACATTCTTCCAGCCGGCCACCCGTCACTCATTCACCAGCGTCACCCGTCAAATCTACAACAAGGGCCAACATGAGGTGGAAATGACGTCTACTTATCATGTACGAATCATGAATTACAATTATAAAACAGTTTCAGGCGGCCATTTCTCACAGAAGTCTCTCATTGAAGTTACATCGCCTCGCATTCTAAAGGATATCTGTGTTTCACCTCCATTATTTCGAAAGGTTTTGTTTAAAATTGACACAAGTTTTTCAAGGTGCTTCTTTTTATAGTTCAAGAGGCAGAATGACAAGGTTTTTTACATTATTAACTGGAGAAACGCTTGAAAATCTCGCTGATCATTTCTAGGCCTTTGAAAACTAGTGGTGGTGGGACAGCAAAGCGTTTCTGAATACGGACCATTGTCAAATAAATAAAGACACATAAAAAAAAAAAGGAAAAGAAAGGTACAGAGTCAATGAGTTTATTAATGGAATCTCTTTGATTGATCTCCAAATGCATAACTCCTTCTTGCACTAATTTATTCCATGTGTGTCTTGGGTGGAAGAAGGTGTGGTGGGTACAGGTGAAGGAAGAAGGGGAGGGAGAGGGGGCGTGTTCTCGTATACTTTCGGTTTATATGAATTATTCAGCTCTCGTCAATATTTCCTTTTGAACCGCTGTGAAGTGTCCCAGCAGTAGATGATCTGCGTCTCTACTCCTTCACCTTTCCTTGCTTGACGTAAAATTTTTGCCTCATCCACTTGTCACTTAGCTTATTCCCATTCTTGCCTTCGACAACACTAGTTGTGCTGTTCCTCGTTGAAATATTATTTGTACTTTCTTTTTCTGTCTTTTTTTTTTTTTTAATTGTCACACTCACCGCCTCAAGGAAGTGAAGGATAAATAAGAGACATTCAGAGTACTCGTCGCTTTTTACTTTTCTTGCATCACGATCAAATCCAATTATTTAGTTTTTTTTTTTTTTTTCCGTGGTCTTACATAACCTGGAGCCTGTTTCCTCCTCTTCCCTACACCCGACAAATCCATTACCCTCAGAGCAGCCTCCTCCTCCTCCTCCTCCTCCTGCTCCTCCTCAGCCTCACGGTCCGCCAGGCGCTGCTCGCCGCCAGCCATCAGGCAGCGACGTCGACCCCTCAACGGTTCCATCCAAAGTGACGTGTGCGCCGCCCACAAAACCAATATTAAACGGCAACATTAATCTGCCTCCGCGGCTCACCGGCTCCTTCCATCATGCCAATACGTGCCCGGCTCTCCGCCTCGTTTCGCAAAGCCACGCTAAGCCACACCAAGCCAAGCCAAGCCACGCTGCTGCACGCCACTATATCGTCAGGAGCGACAACATGCAGGCGTCATCTACATCACCGCTGAAGACATCCTATCACTTCCAGAGACACACATGTGCTGCACCAGAGAGTCCGCCAAAGCGTCACTCTGATTGGGTTCAGTCGTGTGTTAATACGCTACACCAACATGCTCTGTTTACAATCAACAACGCGAGGAGTGACACCCACGTGGCTGCCTCGACCAGCGTCATTCTGGCTGCGTGTCAAGATCGTCTGGCACTTGATGGGTGTTGTGTTATTTCACGTATTATTGCTTTCCGCACGGAGCGGTACATCTGTGCAAGTCTTTGGTCTGAGCTGGGTTGGGTTTCATTCCCAGGCAGGGACCACAGTTGACACCCGCCACGCTCAGCTATCCGTCCGCCACTCCATGGCAGTTTGGTGTGTGAGTGCCGGCAGTGGGGTCACCTGCACGATAACGGACAGTTCACTCAGAGCAATGAGCGAAAACACACATTAGAGGTCATGGAGACCTAACAGCACCGCGTACCGTGTGCCTCCCTCCTCCCTCCTCCCTCCTCCCTTGCCATACTCTATCTGTTTCCTACGCTAATGTAATTATTAAGCCCATCATGTAAATGGTTTAGTCCTCCAGTAAACCATTTAGTGATGTAAACGGTTTGCTGAGCGCTCGTTGCTGCCTTGACCGTGGACCAGCGCCACCACCACCCAACGGCGGAGGCGGTAACGCTCCCCACCCGACAATTAATGGCGTCGCCAATTACCCCCATCAATACGTAGCCCGTGTTTGCCTTAGTAGTGTAGTGGCGGCGAGTACGGCGCCCCTTGGCAGACCTTGGCATGGAGAGTCCGTGTCTCCGCCCGTCCGTAGTCTGGCCGTGCCTGCTTCCCCGCACTCAGGTGTGTGTTGTCTTCCCGTGTGGCACCAGCAACGCCTCTCTCCGCCATTCCCTCACTCACTCTAACTCAAAGCTGGCGAAGCGGAACCCTTCGTTGCAGAGTAATGACACTTGGTTATTCAGAACAGCAACTGATTCATTGAACACGGCTCTGTTCATCCACAAACCATACGCAGAGAGAGAGAGAGAGAGAGAGAGAGAGAGAGAGAGAGAGAGAGAGAGAGAGAGAGAGAGAGAGAGAGAGAGAGAGAGAGATATATAGAGAGCGAGAGAGAT
>CM035179.1:18934-31232 GCA_020233015.1 Callinectes sapidus | reverse complement strand
CTCTCTCTCTCTCTCTCTCTCTCTCTCTCTCTCTCTCTCTCTCTCTCTCTCTCTCTCTCTCTCTCTCTCTCTCTCTCTGTTTTATGAGTAACACCGTACCTCTGTTGTGTTCTATTGCTTTTCTTTCCATTTCGTATTCAAGACATTACTTAAGCATGCACAGCCTCCCTCGATATAACGCAACGACACACCCCAGATGCCTGTGTGTGTGTGTGTGTGTGTGTGTGTGTGTGTGTGTGTGTGTGTGTGTTGGTGATGTAATAGTAGCGATAACTCCAGTACTAGCACCACCCCCCCACCACCACCACCACCAGTAGTAGTAGTAGTAGTAGTAGTAGTAGTAGTAGTAGTAGTAGTAGAGCTTGCCAAAAGTGTCGCAAATGGAAACTGACGCACGTAGTAGTTACAGGAATGTTGGTGATAGTGAAAGCGCAAGTGGTGATGACATGTAAGAAGTGGTGAGGGTGATGGTACTGGTATGGGAGCAAGCAGCAGCATTAATAAATGGGGTGGTGGTGGTGGT
Source organism: Callinectes sapidus (assembly GCA_020233015.1). Lineage (NCBI taxonomy): Eukaryota > Metazoa > Arthropoda > Malacostraca > Decapoda > Portunidae > Callinectes > Callinectes sapidus. The sequence goes on along the minus strand of CM035179.1, from coordinate 30,709 downwards.
GGTTGTGGTGGTGTCTGGTACGCACATCAGAGTCCCGGCGTCTCAGAACAGTTACACAAGTGAAAGCAAGTGCTGGCTACAACGGAACATGCACGCGGCTCCCCCAGCTCCCACTAAACGTTCTGACCTTAGTCTTCAAATCCATCTTTACCTCCCGAAATTGGTATCATATTTTAGCCATTGCCTCATCAGTAGCTTCAAATTTACTGCTGATGAGATAATGGCTAAAGTACAAGATCAATTTCGAGAGGTTAAGATGGATTTTAAGACTACAAATTCGTCTAAGAGAAAGGTACATGCTCAAGATCATACGAGCTTAGATTCTCTCATGATAAGTTCAGGTGCTCCAATGTATTTCTCCCGTTAATGGTATAAGATTCATGGTATATAAACTATCTGTAGTCTTGAAAACATCCTTGAAGACACTGATGATCTCCACGGAGCCTATTGAACCTAGTCACGCGGCAAAATGTTTAGTAATTCGGAGATTGAAGGTAAGGCTGACACGGAAAGGAATGTCTGACCGCAGTAGCCTATATACTAATCAGGTGATGTTATTGAATGCGAGATCTCAACGGTGGGATTTCTACACAATATTTTTTTAGCGTTTCACAAGAGATATTGACAATTTTAGCAAGGGAAATTTTAAGGACAAAACTTCACACTGATGTTTCACCACCAAAATTTGAGGCCAATATTTCAGCAGTAACACTACAAAGCAAAAATTTCAACTCAACAATGTATTAGAGACTTTATTTCAAACCCAAAACAGCAACTTCAAGACTCCAAGGCAACATTTCATCGACAACATTATAGAACACAGGATTTCATCGGTAAAACATTAGCCTTAACAGTTTCAGAGTGGTAATGGAAACAGAAGCTCGCAACTATTAGATAAAAAAAATATATTCCTTCTAGATGTTGAGTCAAAACAGCTTGAAAAAGAAATGATATTGTTATGCTTGCTCTCTCTTATCTTAACCCTTTGAGTACAGGGACACAGTTCTACCACGAGTTTTTGGGTATGAATAGACGATTTCATTCACATTAGGTAGGATCTAGGGAGGTTAGAAGATTAATGGGCCAGAATCTACTATTTTAATCCCCACAAAAATTTCTAAATTTGTATAAAATCGCCCAATAATAAGCAGAATAAATATCAAAACAACATTAGCATACAATAGCTTCCCTCACAGCTTTACTGGCACTGGTCTGGTTTTGCTCTAAAGTTGCAGAAAAGATAACAAGCAAGGAAGGTGATGTACATATTTAGGAAGCTTATGTCTCGAACGCATTCCTCGCATCCCACAGGCGGCCTAATTCATGCTTCTTGCTACGGAGGATGATGCGAGAAGGCTGGCATGTCTGGCACCCAACAGCCACTGTCTAGAAACTTGGTGAGGCCCACTCTCTCTCTCTCTCTCTCTCTCTCTCTCTCTCTCTCTCTCTCTCTCTCTCTCTCTCTCTCTCTCTCTCTCTCTCTCTAAGTAGTATTAATAGTAGTCGTAGCAGTCGTAGATATAGCATTAATAGTTATTGTGGAAGATTGACTCGTGATGATAGTAATAGTACCAGTAAGAGTAAAATATGCACACTTTTGTTCACACACACACACACACACACACACACACACCGCCTCGTCTCTGCCACGCGCATCACAGAAATTTTCGCCCCTCAAGCAACAAAGGAGAAAAAGTGAGAGTTACTGTACAAGCATACACACAGCGCTGCCAATTCCCGTGGTGGCTGTGTATGCATGTATGTTCTGCGTATTTTTTTCCTCTCCCTGTTCACTATCATGACACTCTCACGGGATTGTGCAAAAATATCAATCAAGGGCTTTTCGTGTAAACTTTTTTTTCCCCCGTTTGGTTTTGTGTTGAATTTGTGGCACTGAATAAATATACGACTATGCGTGTAAAAAATAATAAAAAAGGTGTGAGCGTTACTGTTGGTGGAGCGTCCCTCACCTGTTGCTCCGTCTCTCTCTCTCTCTCTCTCTCTCTCTCTCTCTCTCTCTCTCTCTCTCTCTCTTCTCTCTCTCTCTCTCTCTCTCTCTCTCATGTTTACTTTATTTTCTGTTAACAATTGACACAGTTGCATTACATCTCTTGTGAGGAAAAAAAGATATTTGGTTTTGAAAATACAACTTGTACGTAATAACTAATCGCCTTCAAAGTGTTGTATTTTGCTTCACCCTTAGCATGTGCAAATGTTCCCGAGCAATACCACCCACACACTCGGCGCCTCAATCTCCAGACCGCCACCCATGCTTTGGCCACAGGTCTGCCGCTGCCTCACTTAGCGCAGAGACACGCGGAGACGCTCCTCAGGGAGGGATGAGGACGTCAAGATGTGAACAGATTTCCAGTGAACACGTCTGCAACAACGGTTGGTGATGTGACGGGTCACGCTACTCAATTACTGGCCACGCTCGACACACCATCGCTCGCCGGACTTGACGCCTTGCTCACGAACACACACATGCCAGCCAGCCACTCCACTCCGCCGCTGCTGGATGCATTTACCAACGGGAAATTAAATTCTATGATGGCTTACCACCTCAGCCAAATCCTTCCTCTTTCATGCATGTAAAATGCGTGTCACTTTTACGGAAACAAAGTTCAACTCGCGAATCAAGATAACTCTGTGATTTCAGAATTACACAATATCAACCTGGATGAGCGCACACGTCAGAACAGAATTGTTGTACTCACCTGTGTCACGGCGGGAAGTCAAGAGGAGCAGGTCGACGCTCCGATAGCAGCAGCACCACCACCACCAGCAGCAGCAGCACCAGCAGCAGCAGCACTACAAATCCACGGGACTGGAGATCGCAATGCCACTTGGTAATCCAGTATCTCGCGGCGACTACTCTCCCAAAAGTTACTACACTTGACACCCAACACTCAGGTGACAGAGCACGAGGCAGAAAACACCAGGGGAGTGCGAGCGACGCGTGCTAGGAAAGGAAGGACACGATCCAGTGAACCACGCCGAGGGTAGGTCGTGTGCCCCGTGAGAGAGAGCGCGTCGGGCTACACCAGGACACTCCGCGCGGCACCACCACCACACACCGACTGAGTGGCTCAGTTCTCTCTGCTTCACGCTTACCCGCCATCCGCCCATCCCTCCACCAGCGACCCACACCACCTCCCTGACCCATCCCCCTCCCTACCACTCATCCCTTCTCATCATTTCTTTTGGATTCCCGTCGCCACCGCTACCTTGGCCGTGAAAGTCTCCCTCATGTCTTCCTAGTTGCTATGAAATCTTAAAGACAAACATATATTCTGTGAGTACGTACGGTAACGGAGGTGCCTTATGGAGGGAGGTCAGTCGTCACCTCTTGGTGGGGCGAGGTGAGGGGTTGCCGACGCGGCGGTGAATCTGCCTGTGACCTTCACCTTCGCCTCAGTGCGGATACGCTTGCCATTTATCGCATTCACCGATCACTCATCCCTGGAAGACAAAGATGAAATATGAATGGTAAAAGTGCTGAGGACATTGACACTGGACGCTTTATTAAGTCCATTTGGCGGTGCGCACGACGGCCACGAGTTGCGAGTTGTTAGACGCCGCTGGAGGAGGAACTGACGGAGTGAGAGTCACCTTCTGAGCATCAAGTCTGTGCAGAAGACAGCGGCTCCTATGAATAATGAAGGAAGAAAGTAGTCAGCGAAGACACACACACTCACACACACTCTCTCTCTCTCTCTCTCTCTCTCTCTCTCTCTCTCTCTCTCTCTCTCTCTCTCTCTCTCTCTCTCTCTACCATAGACAACTACTGTAGTCATGAACAGGTAATGCCTCCCCCTCCCCGGGACTGACTCTACTATAGATATGTGCATAGTTAAACCAGGAAACGATAAAGTGGAAACACTGCGTCCAGAGACGAGGAATGTCACTCACCACCACCAGCTCAAACGCCAGCGAGACAGAAACGGGCATTGAAGACACGTGCAAATGTACTGAACACCCTGATTCATTGGAGGACCCGTACATATGCTGTTACAGGGTGCAGCAGCAGCAGCAGCAGCAGCAGCAGCAGCAGCAGCAGTAGTAGTAGTAGTAGTACTAGTAGTAGTAGGAACAGTAACAGTAGTAGCATAAATCGTTGTAGCAACTGTTGTTTTTATTATTGTTAATATTGTTATTTATTTTGTTGTAGTTAATTATATTGTTGTTATTGTTATTGTTCTTTTTGTTGGTGGTGGTAATGCTGGTACTATTGCTGCTGCTGCTGCTGCTGCTGCTGCTGCTGCTGCTGCTGCTGCTGCTACTGCTACTGCAGGAGAGTTTTGCCACGTAGACACACCTGTTCATGATGTGTTAATTAAAGTACCTAATGAGGAAGCGTTTTAATTCAACATGTGTATATTGAATTACATTTAGGAAAGCTGGCAGCCTTTGTGTTGGTAGTGTTGGGCCAGTTTGTGAGGCCAAGCGAGATTGCTTTCCAATAATCTAACAGATCTAGCTAAAGTTAAGTCTTCTTGGGCACAGTGCATGGAAAATTAAGCGTAATGAGAGAGACAAGACTACATGGGCCATGACGCTCAAACCAGACTAATGTACTTTACGAGTCACACGCAAAATAAAAAGATATACATGCTTACTTTATTTTAGTAATCATACCATTGCGTTTTAATATGCTCAGGTCTGGGCAAAATTTCTCGAGTGTTGAAAGCTAACAGAAATACTTACGTATTTCCTGAGTAAATCCTTGCATAGCATCGCCGTATTTACCGTGATGCAGCTGTCCAATTCGACGCTGCTTGTCGTGCTGCGGCTTGCTGTGACATTTCCTTCTGTGTATTTCTGCTACGTCTGTCTTCTGGGATTGTGGCTCGTATTCTCAAACATTTTCGTGCTTCACCTCCACCATTTCAAAAAGTACATGAAACTCTTTAGGTGTTTTTATGGTTCTAGAGGCAAAGTGACAAGATTTTTACATTATAATCAGGAGAAAGACCCTGAAAGACACTGAACCCACGGCCAGGCAACACAATACATTAAATACTCCCCTTTCCCCCCACCATCCCTTCCCCGCCTCCTCGCACCACGTACTCGCCACCCTAACCTGCCAAGGAGTCGAAAATAGCCAAAAAAAATTTTCCAGATAAACGCACGCAGCTGGACAAAGCCACTTGGTTCAGATGGCTAGGTTTTCTCCGCCACGGACATGCAACTCTGCCAAACAGCTCTGGGTCAGGCGAGGCGGCAGTGCGGAATCTCAGGCGCTTATTGATGGCCACCGCTTGCAATTCCCGCCACTCATCTCATCCATCACTAAGAGCGTCCACAAGTCAATGCTTCTGTCCGGCTGAGTGGTTAGACAGCAAGACGGTGGTGATATGTACCGGGAGGTCAGACTGCTATTTATCGTCTGGGTGGATGATGCCTATAGCTCGACACTCTAAGACTAATAAAGACTGCGACATGAAAATTCTCCACTAGGTAATGCACTTCTTGTATTCCAGAGTGTCAACTACCCCGAGTATTTCAGAGACGAGAGTAATATTGCAGCCTTACGGAAATGAAGTTCTCTCTCTCTCTCTCTCTCTCTCTCTCTCTCTCTCTCTCTCTCTCTCTCTCTCTCTCTCTCTCTCTCTCTCTCTCTCTCTCTTAATTTTCGCTTCTATTATTGTTTTATCACTTGTAAGCGAGACCAGAACGGATGAGACTGAACGCAGTGTAGTGTTTTTTTTTTTTTTTTCATTCTTTTATCGTTACGAGTAGATGGAACCAACTTTTTAGCAGTAGCAATGAAGTAAGTGAAAAGTGATCATTATGTATGAGTGACTTCACCAAACTGACACCCTTCTGCCCTCCAGTGTGTCTCCTCGTCAATATTCATCATCCTTACCATCTTTCCCAGGTGTCACGAGCACATTTCTTGACTGAGGTGTGTGCGTGGGCTTATTTGTGTGTGTGTGTGTGTGTGTGTGTGTGTGTGTGTGTGTGTGTGTGTGTGTGTGTGTGTGTGTGTGTGTGTGTGTGTGTGTGTGTGTGTGTGTGTGTGTGTGTGTGTGTGTGTGTCATGAACAAGTAAGGCGGGGGCCAGGACTGTCATTGCTTTCTTTAATTATTATTGACACTGTTATCGTTATTGTTATTCTGTTATATGCAGTGCAGGTTATAGGGGAATTAGAGAGAGAATAGGAGAAATGGGGAGGAGTAGGAGGATGCAGTGGCGTGAAGTTATCAATGATAATGTTTAGTTAAGCCTCCCATTTCAAGCATGCGTTTTCTATGTAATATTTACGGGACAACAGAAAACGACAATATTTTGGTATCTCAATAATTTTTGCAATATACAGCAATTAATAGCATTATAAGCAATATATAAAGTATTTTTTAGTAGCCACTGCTGCTGCTACTACTACTACTACTACTACTACTACTACGTAACATGAACATCTTATCACGAACCCACAACCCCGCCCCAACATGTCTCAGGTCACACACAGGCACACACAGCAGGGCAGCGTGAGGCTTAACTAACATCCACAGCTCGGATGGGACAGTGTAGCGAAGTGAGCCTATAGCAGATCAAATAGGAGACAAAGCACACACAGAGTTCACTTTGGCCAGTTTACTGAGTAAAGCAGTACACATAATGCGATCTGGCATTTTTTTGGGGGAAGGGGGGGAAGATGGACTTTACATAAGTTTTTAACGAGTTTTATATTTTCATTATTTTTTTTCATTTACACATTCATTCTGGTTCTATATATATATATATATATATATATATATATATATATATATATATATATATAAGAAAATGTCGTTAGAGCGAGCCTTGTGTCATCACATAATGGGAGTGGTTTTGTCAGGAACATCATCTTTAGTTACCCATAGGAGACCAATGAGAGATATCACAGAAACTAACTTTTCAAAGGTAAACTATGTTATTTTAAATTGCATACATATAGTTTTGCTTCCATCTCTTCTAGTCTATAGTCAATCAATCAATCCTGGGGGGCATATGGCGAGGTGTGCGTCATCTCGCCTACCCTATGGCGCCACTCGTTGGGGTCATACCTCGCTGGTGTCTATGCAAGCTTCCTTCTCGTACCAAGTAACTCCCAACAGGAGGAATCTACTTGCCGCAGCCATGAGGTCTGTGTGCACCCCACTGGCCTCATTCATGCTGGACTGTCCCTTTCAGAGACAGCCTGATAAGCAGGATCGGTATGATAAACAGGAATATATAAGAAATCAGAGAAGACAAAGACAGGATAAAGAAAAAAAGAAGTATTGCTATTCTTTCTCACGCCAGCACCGCCTCCTGGTTCTTTCTGTATATGTTGTAAGTCTGTCGATGTATGTGCACCGATCATGGTAAAGTAATGTCAAAGTGTATGTAGAAGAATATTTTTAGAGTGTGTGTGTGTGTGTGTGTGTGTGTGTGTGTGTGTGTGTGTGTGTGTGTGTGTGTGTGTGTGTGTGTGTCGCGGATGTCCTGTTGCCACACACCTGACACACTCCACCAGCGTTACGACGTGCATGAAGACACTGTAAATCTGTCTAACAACCATTGACTGTAAAGCTCCAGTGGGTGGGGAGTGTAATGGTGCATGAACAGCACTCACCGTCTGGATAACAAAGCAATGAGTGGCTGTGTCGTTAAGTAGGCCATGCAGCCTGAAAGATCTACCCCTCACTCTGCTTGTGGTTGGCGGCGGTCTGTGTGGACGGCACTACTGCGGCCCGCGGCGGCATCAGGGTGATGGACGAGTGCCACTTTGAGGCTCATCGCTCCGGCTGGGACGCTCCGCTAATGGCCTGTCGCGGCTCACTGTCTCCAAAGCTTTCCGAGCACCAGTGACAGGCAACCATGACCAGACAGCCGGTTCCCCTCCACTCTCGAGTGTCTGCCTCCTCTTTCTCCTGGAAATCTGGGACAAAATCGTCTTCACCTCACCGGCTTGCTATGTTCCTTTCCAGTTGTGTTGTATTGCTTCCTTAGATAAAAGAAAGAAAAAAAGACCCATTAAGGTGCTGGTCTCTAAATGGTTTTACTTTGCAGATTACGACGAAAACAGACTTTTCCCCCAATTACGGTTATCTACTTAGTAACAAACCAAATACTTCTATTATTGAGAGATAATGAAAATGAATAGAATAAATTAATGAAAATTATGATAGTTACTACTCCAGAGGTAATGTTTTTTGTCTGTTTCATGATTGATTAGTTAGTTGTTGGTTTTTATTCGTTTTTATAACTGAGTTCAGACCAAAATATTCTAGACTCTCTCTCTCTCTCTCTCTCTCTCTCTCTCTCTCTCTCTCTCTCTCTCTCTCTCTCTCTCTCTCGTCGGCACGTTGCTTCCCCACATGATCTCTCCACAAACTCACGATCTTTCACCCTAAAACGCACCAACCTCGTGACACCGGCGTCCTTCCCTTACAGACACATCACCACGCCTTTCACCCCGGCACCACCCACCCACCATGCCGCCACACCCACCCAGACACCCTCTCAACACCCAGCGGTATAGGGTTCAATCTCATCCAGACAGCAGCTATAGTGAATTACATGGAGCAGACGTGAGTGAGGGGATGTGATGACGTTGAGAGATTGTGACAAGGATTCTGAAACGCTTTGCTCTCTCACCACCACTACTCTCTAAAGCCTCTGAATTGCAGGTGTTCTTGTTTTTTAAGGGTATTTTTATGGTTCTAGTGATGGATTGGCAAGATTTGTGGTGTATTATAAGGAAGAAAAATATCATGAAAACTGGAATAATCATCTTTGTAGCCTTGGAAAGTTGTGATGGTGAGAGGACAACGTGATTTTTAATACGAACCTTTGCACTCTCATCACAGACCACAGAGATGACTAAAGCCCGGTTGATACAAGTGTTTCTCCCGTTGACAATGTGGGAATCCTGTCAATCTGTCGCTGGAGATATCAAAAGTATCCTTAAAAACACGTGTGACTTGAACTATACAGAGTCCTTTTGAAAGTTGTCTGGACGCGGCGCAGGAATCTTTCGGAATATAGTGTTGTATGGCGAAGTGATGAAGGTGGGACGCAAAGATATGCATAATGAGGCGTGTATGGAAACAGTAATGGTGAAGAACTTGAGAACTTGTAGGGAAGATTAAGGAAGAGAGAGAGAGAGAGAGAGAGAGAGAGAGAGAGAGAGAGAGAGAGAGAGAGAGAGAGAGAGAGAGAGAGAGAGAGAGAGAGAGAGAGAGAGAGAGAGAGTCGGGTGTGTTTGATAATTATTTTTTTTTCTCACTCCTTACTTGAGCAACATCCTATTTTTAAGTGTCTAAATCCCGCAGTATTTCAATTTAAGGCGCTTATTTTTTCCACCGAGGAATTTTTTCTGATACTAAGATATGAAATTAAAAAAGAGAGAAAGGAAAAAGTTATTAGACAAACATTATTCGTATTTTTTATGAATTTCATTAGTGCGTTTATCATAATGTCAATTATTTGTTACCTTATATTGCCCTGCTTTGTTTAATACGAACTGGATTATAATCCAGCTCATTTTATTTGCTATGTTCTATTATTATCATTACTGTTATTTTTTCTGTTATTTATTCTGTATATTTATTCTGTTATCTGTTAAATTTTCCTTGCAATCTTCTTTATATACAGGAATGAAACCCAACTGTATCAACGCTTCATGAATATCTTTTAGAACTTTCACTTCTTTCTTGAACTTATATTTATCAGCCCAAGCGAACAAGTAAGTGGTTTAAATGGGAGCAGCCGTGGTTCAGTGGAGCTGCATGAGCTTTGGGGGCGTGGCGATCCCCGAACACAGGGGCTCGTATCCTGGCCACGGTTTGGTTCGATTGGGAATCCACTCGGGGTAACGGTTACCAACTGGTTTGACATTCAGATAGAAGGTCTCCATTACGTGGTATCCTTTAGCCCATAAATTCCAATAAAAAGCCCACTTTGTATAAATTTCAGAAAATTCTGGAAAACACCACGTGGACCTATAATCTTTGAGAAGGCTATAGGTTGCTGACAGCCATTAATGTAACAAAAGATTAAGATAACAGCAGAATGCCACTAGATCCTTAAATCTTTGCCATAACATGCCTATTGTCTCCTTCACCAAACTCCTCTTTATTTCTAGCTTACTTGTTTTTACCTCAACATGTAAAATACATTGTACAATCCCCGGTACAGACTCTTTTTATGCATGAGGGGAACCGGCCAGGGCCAACAAAAATGCAATGAAGAAATACACTCCCATTGAGGTGCAGGTTCCCAAACATGGTTGATAGAGTTAGCCAAATATATGGGATAAATGTATGAAATCCTTCCTATTTAGAAAGAGAAGCAGACATGTAGTTACGGAGTTCACCAAAGGAAATGATAAATAACACAGTGTATGTAAAATGCATATATACGTGTGTGTGTGTGTGTGTGTGTGTGTGTGTGTGTGTGTGTGTGTGTGTGTGTGTGTGTGTGTGTGTGTGTGTGTGCGTGCGTGCGTGCGCGCGCGCGCGCGTGTGTGTGTGTGTGTGTGTGTGTGTGTGTGTGAAATGGGAAAACTGACAAATGGCACCAAGAACAATAAAAAAAAGCCAACTTAGATACCAATTTACGAAGAGGGTCGAGAGAGTTAGCTAAAAGAATGGAATAAGTGATGAAACCTCATTAGTATATGAGTTTAGGTCATAGGTAGGTCGAAATGCAGAATTCTTTTGCCAAACTTGTTCGGACCTGCACACAGACTGGTAACTAAATGGGCCTTATTTTTAATTCTTCATTTGTCATTCGCCAGTTTTTCCTACTTATATAAAAATATCACCCTATACACTATAACCTTTGAATTCTTTTCCATTTTCTTTTTCATTATTACTCTTCCTTCTTTATCACTCTTCTCTTAATTCTTTCTTTTTTCAACCTTTCCGCTCTATTCCTTCTTATTTCCCTCCAGCACTGCTTGTCTCTCCTTCTCTTCCTTCATCCAATCAGTTTTTCCATCCACTCATGCTCTCAAACCGTCCTCCCATCGTTCTTTGTCCTCCTCTTCTATCACATTGCTACCTCTTCCATCCCTCAACTCTCTCAGTCCGTCAACTCAAATGCTTTCCCTCCCATCACTCTCTAAGCCGTTCCCTTACACTCTTATCCATTCCCCTCCCGTCACTCTTCCAATCCTTAATTTTGTCACCTCCTCTCGGCCTCCTCCCCTTCCTCGGTGGCCTCAAGCAGGAGTGAAATGGTCATAACGCAAACAGATATGTCCAGCCCGCCTCACCGCGCTACAAAGGGCTGAGGGTGGTGTGGAGGGGAGAACAAGGGATGCTTCATACACCGCTCTGAAAATAATTAGCCTTTGTGACGTGTGTGTGTGTGTGTGTGTGTGTGTGTGTGTGCGCGTATGTTAAGATTTTTTTTATCTCTCTCTCACTTTTTGTCTTGTTCATTTCTACTTTTTTTTTTTTTTTTTTTTTTTGAGGGAATCGTTCAAATTTTCCTGTTGCTGTCTGTCTACCTATATTTCTTCCTCCTCTTCCACCTTCTCCTCCATTTCCTCGTCCTCCTCCTCTTACTCCTCCTCTTCCTTCTCCTCCTGCTCATTTTTCATCTCCTCTTCCATTTCCTCCATATATTTTCTATCTGTTCCATTTGTTTTCTCTCTCTCCCTTTTCTTTTTTTTTTTCCTCGCCCTCTCCATTTTCTACTACCCTTCTCTTTCTTAAATGGTCGGAGATAGTTCACAATTTTCCTTCAACTTATCATTATTCTCTCTCTCTCTCTCTCTCTCTCTCTCTCTCTCTCTC
>CM035178.1:5368456-5370972 GCA_020233015.1 Callinectes sapidus | reverse complement strand
CATTGAAAGTATGGTCACAAAACAGGCGGAAACTGAAACAACTTTGGCTTCACTGGTTGACGCTCAACAGGTCATTACAGAGAGCGTCGTCACTTTCACAGAAAAACTGGACATCATTGCCATACGCCTTGACAAACTGACTGCACCATCACAGAGGCCTTCTCCTCCCACTACGTCACGAACCACCGCCGCCGCCACTGCCTCCACCTCCACCACCACCACCATATCCGGCCCCCGTCAATCAAAAAACAGAATACGATAATCAGATGAAGCTGCACATCATTTCCTGGAATGCATGTGGAATCAAAAGCTATGACAAACTTGCTGCCCTCAAAGGTTATGTGGCTATACATACCCCAGACGTAATTCTCATTCAGGAAGCCTTCGTGGGTCGCCCTGCACCTGTGGGGGAGGCACCGTCCCTCAGCGGGTATGTCTCCAATGTGCACATGGTTAGGAACGGCCTGGTCACCTATGTTCACTCCACTGTACAACACCAACTGATCAGAAACTCCTTAGATAATGAGACAACTTTCCAACTCCTGGACGTTACATTTGGACAAGACAAAATCCGCGTGTGCAACGTGTACTCTGCCCCTGGCCGGCTGAACCCAGACACTCTCCCCGCCCCCACAACCCGCGGCGCGATATACATGGAGGACTTTAACGCACGACACCCTGCGTTAGGTGACACATCGAACACCGTGAACCGAAGTGGGACCCTCCTGCTACAATACATCCACCGTAATCAACTCACTCGCTGGGACACTGCTGGTGCCACGCATGCACGAGGAGGAACCTTAGACCACATTCTTACAGCTGGACTCGTGACATCAAAAGTCAATTGTACATCTATACCTACTCTTTTCTCTGACCATATTGCTCTCAGCCTACATTACTGCCTCCCAGCTGCCTCTCCTCCTGTATACACCCGCACACGCATCACAATACCACCTAAGTACTGCCCAACATATATCTCATACATCTCTTCGCTTCTCTCCTCTTTTGATTTTCACTGCCCTGAAAATTTATATACATCTCTTGTCACCTCCACCCATGATTTCTACATTCGATATGTCAGCAGGCCACACATCAAACGCCGCCCCGGGACTCATACTTGGAGGCTGGACAACAGAATCTCTCAAGCAGAGAGACAGGCGCGGGAGGATGGTCTCAATTTCCAACGTCAACCGTGTCCTGAAGCCTTACATCGCTTCCAGTCATCCAGAGACGCACTCGTTGCTCTTCAGCAATGTACACAGACAGACTCGTGGCACAAATTCACAGACAACATCAACCATCAAACTAGGGTTAGATCTATGTGGCTTCTTATCAACAAAGTTCTGAAGAAAAAACCACCAAGCGCCCTTCACCACAGCCCAGCCCAGTACGCCCAAGACCTCATTGACGCCTGGTCGGCGCAATCAAGAGTTGTCAACCTTCCCGAGTGCGTGCGAGACGCGCTCTCCTCCCAGAAACACCAACGCGCGCTACGTTTGGCTGCAGCCTTACTTAGGGCAGATGATGAGGACAATGTGGCCATAACAGAGGAGGAGCTGCGACGTGCTCTCACCAGGACAAAGGCAACAGCTCCAGGGGATGACGGTATAACATACCCAGTTTTGCGGCTTCTCCGGCAAGTACCTGGTAACCCTCTCCTCAGGCTGTATAACCTCTGCCTCCGCCAGGGTTACGTGCCTCAAGCCTGGACCTTCAGTCTGATTTTCCCCGTCCCCAAGCCCGGTACAAACAAATTTAGGCCCATTTCTCTCACCTCCTGTTTCAGTAAAGTCCTGGAACGCGTTCTCCTTACTCGTCTTCTCCACCGGTTACAGGACAAGCTCTCTCCAAGATTATATGGCTTTTTACCACAGCGGAGCACACATCACTGCCTCTTGGAACTGTACTCTCGCCTCAACCGGAACAGCGTCGTAGCCTTTATTGATCTCAAAAGCGCCTTTGATATTGCAAACGCAGAGGTCATTCTTGATCAACTGGTGGAGTTTGGCGTTCAAGGACACCTCCTGAGATGGCTACGAGGATATCTGCAAAAGAGAACTTCTCGGGTGTTATTCAAGAATGCTTGCAGCAACATAAAAAACTTTGAGCTCGGCACTCCACAAGGCGGTGTTCTCAGCCCCTTCTTGTTCAATCTTCTTATTCATCGCCTTCTCTCCCTGCTTCCCAACGTGCCGGGCATTACAATCACTTGTTACGCAGACGACATCTGTATCCACTCAAATTCACCAGAGGATCTACAGCATTACCTTCGCTCGTTTCATCTCTCTGCGTCTTCATGTGGCCTCGTCATTACCCCAGAAAAAGTAGGATTTTTTCTCTTCGCCAACCAAGAACTCTCCCGGTATTTACAATTGGAGACAGTAACATACCTTTGTGCACACAGTATCTGTACTTAGGGGCCCCTGTACACATCATCCCTTACAAGCCTACGAGACAACGCCAGCATCCCATGATTCAAGACCTGTTGACTCAACTAGAGAGGCGCCTGTCTCCTC
>CM035178.1:5350956-5363456 GCA_020233015.1 Callinectes sapidus | reverse complement strand
CTTCCGTGTGTGTTGTGTGTTGTGTTCCTTAAAGCTACGGTCCTTAAAGCTACATTCCTTAAAAACTAGGGTCCTTAAAACTACGGTCGTTAACACTAGGGTTGGAACACTTTCTCCCCAAAAAGTGCCCCTTCCCTGGGTGTTGTGTGTTCCTTAAAACTACCGTCCTTAACACTTGGGTCCTTAAAACTACGGTCCTTAACACTAGGGTCCTTAACAGTAAGGTCCTTAAAACTACGGTCCTTAACATTAGGTTCCTTAAAACTAGGGTCCTTAAAATTACGGTTCTTAAAATAACGGTCCTTAAAACTACGGTCGTTAACACTAGGGTTGGAGAACTTTCTCTCCCAAAAGTGCCTCTTCCCTGTGTGTTGTGTGTTCCTTAAAACTAGGGTTCTTAAAACTACGGTCCTTAAAACTACGGTCCTTAACACTAGGGTCCTTAAAACTACGGTCGTTAACACTAGGGTTGGAACACTTTCTCCCCAAAAAGTGCCCCTTCCCTGTGTGTTGTGGGTTCCTTAAAACTACGGTCCTTAAAACTAGGGTCCTTAAAACTACGGTCCTTAACATTAGGGTCCTTAATACTACGGTCGTTAACACTAGGGTTGGAACAATTTTTCTCCCAAAAGTGCCCCTTCCCTGTGTGTTGTGGGTTCCTTAAATCTACGGTCCTTAAAACTACGTTCCTTAAAACTAGGGTCCTTAAAACTACGGTCCTTAAATCTACGATCCTTACATCTATGATTCTCTTCATGTTCCATCGAAGTGTAATGGACAGTGGTGCGTACGCCTCCAGCCTCTCACAGGGGCACTGCTATGGAGGAGCCCAGTTCTCCCCTAAAGGGCTCCTCAGATGGTCAGAGTGCAGTGTCTGCTGGGGACTGTTCAGTCCCCTTAGCTTCTGTTAATGCTGAACATTTTCTACCTGTAAGGGGCTGCAGGTGGACACTAACAATTTTGTAGCAGCAGGAGGTGGAGCAGGAGGACTTGCCGTGTGAGGCCGGCTAGACCTGGGGCCCGTAGATCTAGCCGACCAGCTCCTCCTCCAGCGCCTCCTGCAAGTCTTTCCCGTGCCAGACGAAATTTAGTTTCCAGAAAAGATTTAATTTTGAAGAGAATATGAAATTGGAAACTTTGTTGGCAAATTAGTGTGATTGAGCCGAATGCAAGAATGAGTGTAGCAACGAGAAGGCAAAGAGAGAACTTTTTGCTGTGAAGGTTGTGTACAGCGTGTCACACTACTAACCTGCATGTAATTCCTCCTTTTGAAGACGTTTTAAAGAAGTAAGCATCTGTTGTTTTTTCACCTTCAAGATGCTCTACACTTGATATTACCTCTCAATACCCCCTTCCCCCATAAACAGCAAAGGAAAAGAAATAGTCTTTTTTAAGCTACATAACCAAACCAACCAACTTTTATGTGTGTGTGTGTGTGTGTGTGTGTGTGTGTGTGTGTGTGTGTGTGTGTGTGTGTGTGTGTGTGTGTGTGTGTGTGTTGTTCTTTATATAGGCTACAATACTAGGAGACTGTAGAAAATTCTCTGAAAAAAGAATGTAGTGATTAAAGAGAAAACTTATCATACTGGTTAGAATTTTTTTCATCATATCCTTATCCATGTAGTGGAAAGCCACCCTAATGTTGTTAATGTTCTGTATGTGGATCCAAATATTTGATTCATATGCCGAGTGTGTGTGTGTGTGTGTGTGTGTGTGTGTGTGCGTGTGTGTTCTCATTTCCCCACTGTTTGTTTAATCTTTGCTGTCTCTACTACTACTGTGGTACATGTCCCACCCTAAACAGAGTGAAGCCTCAAGCCACACCTACTTACACAACACGACACTAATGCATGTACGTATATACAATTTACACGTAGGTACCACAAACGAAGACACACACACACACACACACACACACACACACACACACATACACACACACACACACACACACACTGGCGTTGCTCCTTCACTGTCTTGGGGCCTCTGACGTGAACAATTCCAACACACTTGCCTCTTTCAAAAAACGCTTAAAGGTGTTTTCAGAAGCAAGTGTGTGTGTAATTCACTGTCGCGGTCGCCTGCTGGTCACCTAGCCAGCATTTACCCTACGGAGCGAGCTCAGAGCTCATAGGACGATCTTCGGGTAGTGCTGGAACCACATCACACACTACACACCGGGACGGTGAGGCCACAAGTTACATCCCGTACCTACTTGCTGCTAGGTGAACAGGGGCTAGATACACACATTTGCCCCGCCGCGCCTACACTACGCGGTGTGTGTGTGTGTGTGTGTGTGTGTGTGTGTGTGTGTAACAGTAACAGTAACAGTAAACAAGTTTATTGCCATTAATTATGTACAAAGATATATACACATATATTTACATAACACTTATAAGCATTGGCACAGCCTGCCAAGCCGAACCTTCCCGGCAGCCTGAATTAAATGTCCTTTTTGTTGCATTAACATGGCAAAGAAAGGAAATTATACATTATTGTTATACTTGGAAAATATTTACAAAAACAAACAAACAAGAGGAACATACAGTAAAAATAGTAGTAGTAGTAGTAGTAGTAGTAGTAGTAGTAGTAGTAACAAAAGTCACAATATTTTATATATATATATATATATATATATTATATATATCATATTTTTAAATTTTTATATATATATATGAAATATATATATATATATATATATTATATATATATATATATATATATATATATATATATATCATGAATTTTGCAGCGTGAACAAATAATTTCTAAGAGACCTTTTAAACAAGAATGAATTGCTATTATTGACAAAGTCTTTAATTTCAAGTTATGAACACATTAACGATGTAAATGCGTTCGCCGAAAACCTATCTGATGCCTTATATGAGTGTGCTAGAGGGAGCCACGAGACAGCAGGAGTGATGCCACGTGCTGGTGACGCCGCTGACGCCAACCTTGCTAGGTGGGACAGACTGCTACAAGATACAGATGATAAGCGGGTGTGGCAAGCCATTAATTGGAAAAGATGCTTACAGGATGATACTGATACTGATGTGAAATCCTCTGATGAAGAATTTAGATGTTTTTATGATCATTTAATGAATGTTCCCACAGATGATTTTACCGACATATGTCAAGAAGTAAATGTTACTATTCCGGTGTTAGATAGCCCAATCTCCCCTGATGAGGTCGCTTCCCAGATTAATAAAATGAAAGCCGATAAGTCTTGCGGTCCGGACGGTATAGCACCGGGAGTGTTTAAGTTACTGTCAGCTCAATGGGTATTACTTATTACAACTCTTTTTAATGTGATGTTTGCTACAGCTCAGTATCCCACGCTCTGGTCAAAAGCTAAGTTTCACACAATTTTCAAGAAAGGAATCGCAAAGACGCGAAAAACTACAGAGGTATCAGTGTAATTAATAGTGTGTCAAAATTATTCGATATGGTGCTGTGTTGCAGGTTAGGAATGTGGTTCACGCCGTACCGGGAACAAGCAGGGGCTCAGAAAGGTCGCTGTTGTACCGAACATATCGTAACTCTACGTATTTTAACCGATTTAGCGAGGAAGACGAAGAAAAAATTATTTATTACTTTTATAGACTTTAACAAAGCCTGTGATTTAGTACCAAGGCACATACTGATGCGAATACTGAGACGTTTAGGGTGCGGTGCTGTCATGTTGGGGATCATTGGTGCCATGTATAGCATTACCGAGAGTGTCATTGGGAGTGTAGTGTTCGCAGCCACCATTGGAGTACGTCAGGGCTCTCCCACATCTTGTTTATTGTTTTTAGTTTATGTTAATGACCTAATTAGATTAATTAAGGATAATTGCAGAGATGATGGGTTCCTGAAATGGCTACACGTTCTTATTATGATAGATGATACCATACTGCTATCAACCTCACGAGAGAGAATGATCCATAAGCTACGTCTTATGAAACAATTTTGTGATGAGTATGGTATGAGCATGAATGCGTCTAAAACCAAGTTTTTTGTGATACACGGCACTCCTGAGGATAACGAGGAAGTACACGTGGATGGAGTAATAATTGAACGTTGTGCACAATATACATATCTGGGATCTGTATTCACTGTCGATGGTTCGGTCTCGTCGTCAGTCAAGGCTCATGCCGAATGGCACAGGTTATGAAATTTATTTCCTTTTTAAAAAAGAATAACGACATCCCATTTCAAGTTAAGAGACGAGTATTTGACGCTTGTTTGACGTCTTCAATTTTATACGGGTGTGAGTCCTGGCTGAATGCAGACCTGAGACCAGTTAGAAAATTATATAATTGGTCACTGAAAAATTTATTAGACGTAGGGCTAACGACATGTAGCGATGTATGTTATGTGGAGGCGGGTTATCCACCATTGGACTCTAGTTAGAAGTAAGCAAAGGAGATTTTTCTCTAAGATGTGGTTGGAGAGAGAGAGAATGGAGGATGACCCGTTAACGCTAGCGATAAAAACATCTATGGAAAACAGGTAGGTACCAGACACAACCATACATTGCTGAACTTTTAAGTATTTCGACCAATGATATAGAAAACGGAGTTAGAGAAATGAAAGACAATATTTCTGATTCGGACTCCTCAAAACGCGTTCACGCGTTTTCGCGTGTCTGCACACTCCCTTGCCGTGGAAGTGGGCAGGTGAAATAGGAGAGGACGGGGTAGACTGCCATTAGAGGAGAGACTATGTGCCTGTGGTGAAATACAAACAGAGGTACACGTTGTGCAGCAGTGCACCCTTACACAACATCTGAGAGACAATTACGGTTTTACTAATATCCATGACTTATTCTCTGATATATACAGTGACAATGAAAGATGTCATATTGTGTTCAAGATTTTGGATGTGTATAAGATGTAAATAATCTCTGGTACATACGAATTGTATTCAATACTCCTAAATGTGATACGTTATGAGAAGTCAGAAATTAATAAGTAGATACGTTTTGTATTGTCATTTTTGTACCGTGTTAAATTTTTCTTTCCCTCTGTCTTTCCCCCTTTTCTCATAGTTTACCATGTCTCTAATTTTAGTTAAATAGTTTTATAATTGTTCTTAATGTTTTTAGTTTTTAAGTGTGTTTGTATTTAGTTTTATGAATCTAAATTTTTCCAGCTTTCTGGGGATCAGTTGAGAACAGCATGGTAATACCTAATCTGAAATTTTTTTTTTATATGAATTAGTTTTATATGAATTATGTTTTATCATTGCTTTGCCAAATTTTGCATTTTGGTATTTTACATTTAGTAAGGTTGTAGTATTTACTCCAGTATTTTACATTTTGGTTTTTGTCTGTTTGTTACTACTGATAACGCATCTTAGAGCTTTAACTGTCATTGAATTTGTGTCTTGCTGGACCATGAATTCTGTCGTATTTATACTTCTTATTTGTAATGTTGTCGTGGTTAATAAAAAAATTGAATTGAATTGAATTGTGTGTGTGTGTGTGTGTGTGTGTGTGTGTGTGTGTGTGTGTGTGTGTGTGTGTGTGTGTGTGTGTGTGTGTTTGTGTGTGTGTGTGTGTGTGTCACTTCCCCAGTATAATACACAAACACCACCACCGAAAAAAGGTAAAAAAGAAGTGTGTGTGTGTGTGTGTGTGTGTGTGTGTGTGTGTGTGTGTGTGTGTGTGTGTGTGTGTGTGTGTGTGTGTGTGTGTCACTTCCCCCATATAATACACAAACACCACCACCGAAAAAAGGTAAAAAAGAAGTGTGTGTGTGTGTGTGTGTGTGTGTGTGTGTGTGTGTGTGTGTGTGTGTGTGTGTGTGTGTGTGTGTTATTTGCCCCCATACATACACACACACCACCACCAAAATAAAAAAAATTACTGTGTGTGTGTGTGTGTGTGTGTGTGTGTGTGTGTGTGTGTGTGTGTGTGTGTGTAAGTATGTAGTAAGTAAGTAAGTACGTAAAGGTTTATTGCCCAATAGATTGTACAGTATTCATACATTTGAGGAAGTGAAGTATTTAAGGATTGGCATAGACTGTCAAGCCGAAGCTTCCCGACAGTCATATTTACAAAAATACACATGATTTACGTTTACACAGACACAAAATCGGCAATATTTACATACATTATTTTCTTGAGTAGTAGTAGAATTAATAGTAAAAATACAAAGATAACGGCCATTACAAATTCTAATAGTAATGTTATTAAAAAGGAAACCAACAATACGATAACCACAGGCAAAGGAAAGTATATAAGATAAGAAATAAAGATAGTTTACATAGCAAGGGATAACAATAATAATATCTTTGTAACAGTTGTGAATTGATATTTAACCACACACTAGCTGTTGATACCTTACAACATAAGAAAAAATCAATACACGGTAAAGGAAACAGTATATACAAATTATTGAGAAATAAAAAAGAAAATTTGTTGAACGTTATGGACGTCAATTAGGTAATGTTACATATTTTGGCAATTATATAGGTATGTTTTTAAAGATTTCTTGAAAGTGGGTGTGTTAGCACTATGAAGATTTGTTTTGAGATGTGAAGGCAAATCATTCCATAAATTATTGTGGACCGGTACATAATATACTGTGTTTGAAGAGAGTTGTTCTAAATTGTGAAGGTATCAGGTTAACATCGTTACCTCGAGTATTATAAGGTGTGTTTACACGCCTAAACGGATGACCACCACGATACTGTGTGAAATACTTAAAGATACTGATGTATAGAGAATATTTTTTAATATTGCTGAAAGTAAGAAAATTTTGTGTTTTAGAAATATTTCTTGTTGATTCGAACTTGCTCATAAAAAAATACATCTGAAAATATTATTTTTAGATATAGCAACTTCTTTATGAAAGACTGCCAAGTACATGCCCAGATTACAACACAGTAAGTCAGGTGAGGAATAGCATAAAGTGTAATACATACTCGTAAGAGTCTCCGAAGTAAGATTATTGCGTATTCTGTATAAAATTCCACACATCCTTGCTAATTTGTTGACAACAAAAGATATTGGTTGACTCTAATTCATATTTTCATCTAGACATACTCCCAGAAATTTAGTAAATTTCACTCTGTCTACTGTGTTTCCTGCAATGGTGACAAGGGGAAAGTTATGTTGCACTGAACGGCTTTGGAAAAATATGTAGTTAGTTTTTGTAGTGTTAAGACGTATATTGTTAATTTTAGTCCAATTATTATTTTTTCTAGTTCTATTATTAAATTTATGTGGAGATTGTTGAGATCTGAGTCATCTAATAATAAATTCGTGTCATCTGCATAAATAATGTATTTAAATTTTGAACTGGCGTTAACAATATCATTAATGCAAATAAGGAAAAGTGTTGGTACTAGGATTGATCCTTGCGGAAAACCTTTACATATGGTTCTGAAAGAAGAATGTGTGGAATTGCAGTGTACAGATTGTGATCTATTTGATAAGTAACTTTGGAATAGTTTTAAAGGAATACCTCTAAATCCATAGTGCTAAAGCTTGTTAAGCAAAATTGCATGGCTCAAAGTGTCAAATGCTTTAGACAGGTCCAAAAATATTCCTATTAAATATCGTTTTTTTCTCTAAATAATTATATACATTAGATGTAAACTGTAAAATGACTGTTTCAGTGGAACGACGCGGCCTAAAGCCATGTTAGTAGGTCATTATTTTCAAAGAAGTTAATGAGACGGTAATTAATAACTTTTTCAAAGCATTATTTTTGCTTTTTTTAGTGCGTCAGGAAATGTACCAGTTTTTAGTGAGAGATTTACTATGTTGTGTTAGTAGAGTAACTATGATATTTGCTGTCCGTTTTATAACAACTGTGGAAATGTCGTCATATCCACATGCAGATGTTTGAAATGATATAATACAATTTTCTGTTTCTGCGTTTCTGGCTGGAAACAAGAACAAGGAAAAATTTGGAGAGTGGTGAAAATTATCCAAATGTTCATTCCCTACATTTTCTGTTGTTTATTCTCCTACTTTCATAAAATGTTCATTAAATTTTTCTGCTTTAAGATCAGTTTTGCTACACTCTTCAGCTGTTGATATACCAAGTATGTTATTTTCACATTTCCAATGGGACTTGGGATTACCTTGATTGGCTAATAATTGATCCTCGTGTTACTTTCTCTTTGCTGCTTTTAGAATTTATGTTAATCTACTTCTATAGGATCTATATTGTTCTAAAAACGTCAGTGGCCATTTATATGCTAATTTTTCCAGTCTATATTTTTCTCTGATCCTTTTCTTTAATGGTGGGGTAATATTTGGACTACGATTACTTTTGGTGCTGATCTTGATGTTTTTTTTCAGGAAAACATTCATCATATTTTATATTGAAGTTACTATAAAACATGTTATAGGAGCTATTAGGACAAGTACAATTAATTATTTCGGACCAATCAATTTGCGAGAGTAAAATACTAAATGCATCTAAACCTTCCTGAGTAAATGTTCTTATTGTTTTATATACCAGAGGGAACGGAAGGTTATTGCATTTAAATAGAGAGACAAATGGAAAATCATCAGTGATGTCAGTCTTAATGATGTAATTACCTACGTTATCTTATCTGCCTTATGCTGTGTGTGTGTGTGTGTGTGTGTGTGTGTGTGTGTGTGTGTGTGTGTGTCTGTGTGTGTGTGTTACTTTCCCCGTAACATACACACACACACACACACACACACACACACACACACATACACCACCACCACCACCACCACCACCACCTCCACCACCACCCCCACCACCACCACCACCACCACCACCACCACCATCGAAAGAAATCGATCACCATCGAAAATCACCATCGAAAGAAAAGTTAAAAATAGATACATGAATGAATAACAAAAATATATAAGAAGTATAAAAAACTAAGATGAAATAAAAAAAAAACTATGTGTGTGTGTGTGTGTGTGTGTGTGTGTGTGTGTGTGTGTGTGTGTGTGTGTGCGTGTGCGTGTGCGTGATGCTGTAATACTGTTATATTGGCTCTCTCCATAACTAGCACTGTGAAGCTATTTTTCGGGGATTTTGAGGTGTGTGTGTGTGTGTGTGTGTGTGTGTGTGTGTGTGTGTGTGTGTGTGTGTGTGTGTGTGGGGGTGTGTGTGTGTGTGTGTGTGTGTGTGTGTGTGTGTGTGTGTGTGTGTGTGTGTGTGTGTGTGTGTATGTGTGTGTGTGTGTGTGTGTGTGTGTGTGTGTGTGTGTGAAAAGAACATCCTTGACTTGGTTTTGATCAACGATGATGACCTAATACACAACCATGATGTACTAATAACCAACCTAAGTGATCATAACCTAATCAATATCACCACCAACATTAACTTATCAGTGACCCACCAAACTATAGTAAAGTACCTGAGTTACCTACCAACTTCTCAGATCTCAACTTTTTTAGTCAAGACGTTTCATGGGATGGTATATGTGAACTCCTACACTCAACTGACTGGTCCACCTCCCTAGACCATCTCACCCCTAACGAACAACTAGACTTAATACTCGGCACTCTTCTAAAAGCATCAATACATAATGTACCATTGAAGTCAAGTAGAAATGACAAGACATCAATAATACCAAAAGACAGAAGGCTTCTCATGAGAAAAAGAGGCAAATTAAGAAGGAAACTGAAGAACACTATTAATAATGACAAGTTTGCACAATTAACCCAGCAAATTTCAAGCATTGATGCAGCCCTAGTCATCTCCACCTCATGCGAGCTTGCTCACAAAGAAGCAATGGCCGTGAAAAGTATCAAAGAAAACCCAAAATATTTTTATACATACGCTTTCAAGAAGTCAAAAATAAAGACCCCTGTTGGTCCACTCAAGGACGGTGATAAGATAATCACTGACTCGCATGAAATTAGTAATATACTAAAAAACAATACGAATCAGTCTTTAGCACACCACTTCAAGAAAAAAACATCAATTGTGCAGTAGATCTCTTCATGTCCCCGGAACAGGCGAACCAAGACCAACAACTCCACAACATCACCATTAGCATCACTGATATAACTGAAGCTATAGTAACACTAAGCAACAACTCAGCGGCTGGCCCTGACGAAATACCAGCAATCTTTCTTAAAAAATGTGCAGGTGTGCTGGCAAAGCCACTCCTCACATTCTACCAAAATTCTCTTGCAACAGGTATCGTGCCACATCTCCTCAAATCGGCAAAGATCACCCCAGTTTTCAAAGGGGGTTCACGAGGTGAGGCCAAGAACTATAGACCAATAGCTCTCACTTCGCACATAATCAAAGTCCTTGAAAAAATAATTACCAAGAAAATCACTACGTATCTTGAAGATTCAAACAAAATGAACGACGGACAGCATGGTTTCAGGAGAGGTCGATCGTGTCTATCCCAACTTCTTGCACATCACGATCGGATCATCACCTCCTTAGAATCAAATACTATGATTGACGTGGTTTACTTAGACTTCTCAAAGGCATTCGACAAGGTTGACCACGGGGTTCTGCTCCATAAACTGCACAACTTGGGAATTTCAGGTCAACTGGGTCTTTGGGTCTCTGCTTTTTTAACCAATAGGACCCAATATGTTGCTGTCAATGGAGCCTTGTCATCAGTGTCGTCTGTCATGAGTGGAGTTCCTCAAGGCTCTGTCCTGGGACCATTACTGTTTCTTATCCACATCCATGACATAGACTCAAACATCACCAACTCCACTATCACTTCCTTCGCTGATGACACGCGCATTACTAAAATGATTAATACTGATGAAGATGTTGCCCTTCTACAAAATGACCTCAAGAGAATATATGAATGGGCAGACACCAACAACATGAAATTCAATAATAACAAATTCGACCATCTTAGATATACAACAACACCAACCCAACTAACAAATGCATCCTACAAGGCACCTGATGGCTCCATCATAGCTACCCAGACTAACGTCAGAGACCTCGGTGTATGCCTCTCAAATGATGCTACATTTTCGCTGCACATTACCAATACAGTTAAAAAAGCGCGTGGTCAACTGGGCTGGATACTCCGCACATTTAAAACGAGAGACCCCATTCCGATGCTGACCTTGTACAAATCTCTGGTTGTCCCCCTGTTGGAATATTGCTGCCAGCTGTGGTCCCCTTGGAAACCTGGAGATATCCAAGCACTTGAATCGGTACAGAGATCATTCACCTACCGCCTATCTACTGTAAGACACCTAAACTACTGGGGGCGAATCACTACCCTCAAACTCTACTCTCTGGAGCGGCGTAGAGAGCGATACATGATTATCTACGTCTGGAAGATAATGCGGGGCCTATGTTCAAATGATATAGACATACGCTTCCACGACCACCAACGACTAGGCCGACTCTGTAACATAAGTAGAGTTCACCCACGGGCCCTTACCAGAGTCAAGACTCTAAAGAGCAATTCCTTTGCTATACGTGGTCCAATGCTCTTTAACTCACTACCACCATACTTACGAGCCCTCACCAACGTCACCCTAGAACAATTCAAAGCAAAACTTGACCTGTTTCTACAAGAAGTACCGGATGAGCCGCACCTACCGCACTACTACTCCCGCACCCCAACCAACTCAATACTGG
Organism: Callinectes sapidus; assembly: GCA_020233015.1. Classification (NCBI taxonomy): domain Eukaryota; kingdom Metazoa; phylum Arthropoda; class Malacostraca; order Decapoda; family Portunidae; genus Callinectes; species Callinectes sapidus. The sequence goes on along the minus strand of CM035178.1, from coordinate 5,351,895 downwards.
ACTGGTTGGCTCTTCGACGGGCGGACGGCGACTTCACCTACCCTGGGGAGGCGACCCATCGCGACCCCGAAGTAGAGCACCACATCTAGCGGCGCTGACTGCTTCCAACTACTTCACAGGATTCACAGGATTCACAGGTGTGTGTGTGTGTGTGTGTGTGTGTGTGTGTGTGTGTGTGTGTGTGTGTGTGTGTGTGTGTGTGTGTGTGTGTGTGTGTGTGTGTGTGTGTGTGTGTGTGTGTGTGTGTGTGTGTGTGTGTGTGTGTGTGAATTGCTCCCGTAACATACACACACACCACCATGGAAAGAAAAAAAGAATGGAAAGAAATAATAATAAAATAAAAAGTAAGAAAAAAAAACCTGTGTGTGTGTGTGTGTGTGTGTGTGTGTGTGTGTGTGTGTGTGTGTGTGTAACTTGCCCCCGTAACATACACACACATCACCATCGAAAAGAAAAAAAAGTAAAAAATATATAAATAAAAAATAAAAAGATATATAAAAGTTTTTAAAAAGTTGAAAAAAAAACTGTGTGTGTGTGTGTGTGTGTGTGTGTGTGTGTGTGTGTGTGTGTGTGTGTGTTTGTGTTGCTTCCCCCTAAACACACACAGCCACCATCGAAAAAAAAAAATGTTAAAACAAATATGTGTGTGTGTGTATGTGTGTGTGTGTGTGTGTGTGTGTGTGTGTGTGTGTGTGTGTGTGTGTGTGTGTGTGTGTGTGTGTGTCACTTTTCCCGCAACATACACACACACCAGCGTCCAAAGAAAAAAAAAGAAAAATATAAATAAATAATAAAAAATATAAAAAAGTAAAAATTTAAATTAAAAAAAACTGTGTGTGTGTTTGGTGTGGTGTGTGTGTGTGTGTGTGTGTGTGTGTGTGTGTGTGTGTGTGTGTGTGTATACCACCATCGAAAGTGAAAAAAAGTGTGTGTGTGTGT
>CM035178.1:5229501-5270987 GCA_020233015.1 Callinectes sapidus | reverse complement strand
CGCTCTCTCTCTCTCTCTCTCTCTCTCTCTCTCTCTCTCTCTCTCTCTCTCTCTCTCTCTCTCTCTCTCTCTCTCTCTCTCTTCCACCTTACTTTCTCCACCTTCCACCTGATCTCCACCTTCCCGACTCCTCATTTCCTCCACCTTACTCCATCCACATTACCGCCACTACCTCAGCCCTCCCACCTTATTATCCCCTCCCCCTTACCCCTTCCAGCATTTTTCCATCACCACCTTACTTCCTCTTCCACCTCCAGCACCTATCCACCGCCTCTCACCTCCACACCATTCTCTCCCCATCACCACGCCCCGCCTCGCAACCCTTCGCCCCAATACCCCCCAAAAGTTCACCCACTCACCCCTAAGTCTCTCCCCTCCCCCTCATTACGGTGTGTTTATGTCATTTTTCTTCCCTGGCCGCGTGTTTTTGGTGGAAGGAGAGGTAGGTGTCATTAAAGGAAGATTTCTATGTTACGTATTTGACTTGTTTGTAGTGAAAGAAAGTTGGTATCTTTATTTGGCACTTCGTTTATTATTTTTTTTCTTATCTATTTGTTATATTCTCTTGTGTTAGGTTTACGTTTAACTTTTGTGTGTTTTTATGTATTTACCTTTTTTGTATGGTTTGTTTGTGTGTTTTTTTCAGTTTCACTCTTATACATATTAGTCTGCTTCCCCATAAATTGCTATCTATTCGTATTTCTTTAACTACCTGTACGTCACTCACGCTTTTAGCTAATAGTGCTATGTTATCTTATCTTGTCTTTTCCCCTGCATTCAATCCAATTGATAGTCCATCTTACTGTTTCTAATATAATGTTTTCTTATCTAACGCCATTCTTAATAGTCTTCCCACTATGTTAACAATCTAACAATTAACGGTATCTTGGCTACTTAACAATCATTTAAGCATCATAGACATGCTCAACAACCTATTAACTATTCATCACTACTCCGGCATCTAAACAATCGTAACAACCTCCCTAACAGCCATTGACATTCTCTTAACAACATAACAGTCCTTGTAATATGCCATTTATAGCACTTTAGAGTGCTATGCCATTCTTAACCACTCTTCTTATAAACTTTTCTTTTCTCAGTAGCTCCTAACAGCTATTTAACCAGTCATTCACATTTCCATAACCTAACCGTCCTTGTAATAACATATAGAACCATTCATAGCATCACAACACTCAACGACACTTCTAACAAACTTTCTCCTCCGGCAGCTCATTGGCAGTTCTCTCTTGTTCGTGCACAACGACACCTCGGCGCTCGTCCGCATGATCGACTTCGCCAAGACGGTGCCGCTGCCTCGCGGGGTGGCCATCACACACCGCAATCCCTGGTCGGAGGGCACGCACGAGGACGGCTACCTGCTGGGCCTCGAAAACCTCATTGACATCTTCAGCGCCCTCGAGAAAGTGCTGCCACCCACGCCCAACGGTACTGTCACCCCCAGCAAGCCCGTCACTGCAGCGACCGACACTCCTACCCCAGCCTCACCCGCAGTCTCACCCCCAGTCCCAGCTGCAGTCCCTACATTAGTAACAGCCCCAGCCCCAGTCCCCCAGCAGCTCCCTGACGGTGACGGTGATGAGGTGAAGGTAGTGACGGCTGAACTCAAACCTCTGACTATATCTAGTGCTTCCACCACTACCACCACCTCTTCCACCTCCTCCTCCTCCTCCTCCTCCGAGCATCATCACCGCCCCCACCACCATCTCCACCATACCCCAGCCCCTCCACCCATCGCCCCAGTCCCTGCCCCCACCCCCGCACCCCCCACCTAGATCTGTGCTATAGTACAAGCATAGGAAGTGAAGAAAATGTACAAAACCTCATTTTTTGTGTACACCTTTTTTTTATAAATCAATATATACATAATGTATTTAGTACATAACATGGCATGGTGTGTGTGTGTGTGTGTGTGTGTGTGTGTGTGTGTGTGTGTGTGTGTGTGTGTGTGTGTGTGCGCGCGCGCGCGCGTGAACGTAAACATAAATTAGATGTAGATGTAGAGAGAGAGAGAGAGAGAGAGAGAGAGAGAGAGAGAGAGAGAGAGACGAGAGCGAGAGAGAGAGCGAGAGAGAGAGAGAGAGAGAGAGAGAGAGAGAGAGAGCGTGTCTTCCCGAAACCTTATCGGTATATGGGATCAGAGTAAGGTCAAGAAGACGGGACCAATAATAAGGACCGAGGCAGGACGTGTGTGTGTGTGTGTGTGTGTTCTATAGTTGAGGCGAGTCAGCCACGCCAGACAGGGTTAGAGGCGGTGAGCATGTGAGTGCATGCTTAGGTAAGGTGAGAGGGATGGTGGCAAGTGTGGCATTAAAGTAAGAGAGAGAGAGAGAAGGGGGGGACGAAAATTTGTGGTACTGCTAGAATGAGGAAATGAGTGAGTGAGTGAAGTATAAAAAAGCGAAGTATGGCTGGCATATAAGTATGTATGTATGTAAATTACTATGTGTGGGGGGAGGGGTAAGGAAAAGAGGAGTGTGGAGCAAATAACGGGTCAAAAAGTCCACTTTGAGAGAGAGAGAGTGTGTGTGTGTGTGTACGTGTGTAAGTATGTGTGTGTGTTGATTACCTCCGCCCGGTTCGCGAGACACCACCCCTTGGCGTGTGTTGGGTGCAGACAGCCTTTACTATGAAGTCAGAATAGTCAGTCAGCTTCCATTTAGTTACACTAGTTTATATAGAGAAACAAAGCAGAAGGACAGAAGAAGAAGAAGAAACGTAAGAGAATATCACTACGATATTTATTACAAAAAATGTATTACAATATTAAACTTTAATTTATTATCGTGATCACTTTAGTTACCCTTTCAATTTCCTTCCCTCTATTTGTTTATTATTATTATTATTATTATTATTATTATTATTATTATTATTATTATTATTCTCACGTGCAAAGAAAAGTCCAGGCGTTAGACGTGATAAATTGTAGTAATTTGTTTGTGTGTGTGTGTGTGTGTGTGTGTACTTACATTTGGTTGTAACGTCATTTACATTGTACCCACAACATAAGTCTCTCTCTCTCTCTCTCTCTCTCTCTCTCTCTCTCTCTCTCTCTCTCTCTCTCTCTCTCTCTCTCTCTCTCTCTCTCTCTCTCTCTCTCTCTCTCTCTCTCTCTCTCTGTGTGTGTGTGTGTGTGTGTGTGTGTGTGCAAACGAGATTAGGTGGGATTACTTGAGGATGAGCCAGTGAAAAATAAGATAAATGAATGAGATTTTAAGACAGAGTTACACAAGGCCAATTTCGTCCCTGCGTCACCAAGTCTGGTTGGCTCAGGTAAGTTCCGGAGGACTGCACTCAACTCCCCCCCCCCCCTGCTCTCGCCAACACACCGCTGGAAGTAAGTGTCCCTGGTGAGTATCGTAAACTTGTTCTCGTACTATTGTGAACACTTCAACCTGTTAGAATAAATGCAGAAAAGAACGAAACAATGGTAAGTTGCTTTTACAGCGATAGAAAGATGTTCATCCTCCGATTAAGAAGAGAAATAGTTTATCATTTTCATAACTCGGCATTACTCAAGATTGGGTTTTTTTATTCTTTTCAAAGTTGTGTGATGACGTGGATTAGCATTCAGATTGGTCATTGTTGAGCGCAGTGAGAGTTCGAGGCTCTGAAGCAACCTGAAGTTTCATCAATACGGTATTTTATCCAGCATGATGCAATATTGCTGGTGTGTAGTTGACGTGTCTAATATGTCTACAATTCAATTATTATTTATAGTTGTGAAAGTAATGAGAAATGACCGCAAATTAAGCGCTGGGTGTGTACGTGAGTAATGTGTTAACTGTTTCACTGCTTCATCTCTGGTTCACGACCCCAGCCAACCACCCACCCTCCTTGCCCCTCCTACTTCCCCCCCACTGCCACGCAGACACCAAGCCACAGCCAGTCACTGGCGAGGTAACGAAGGGGGATTGCGTGCATGTGGCGGTGGGACGAGAGGACAAGAAAGCGAAAGGCGATCTACTACTTGACGGAGTAAACAAGTAAGACGAATGGTGAGAGGGCACGAATTCTATTAAGCCTCTAGGAAGGACTATTTTCAAACCCCCAAACATCTAATATGGACGTAGGTAGTACGTGGAAGGGGAGAAAGTGTTAGTGGGAAGGAGACGGGGAAGAATTGAAACACTGATATTGCAGTATAGCTAGCCTTTTAAACATACTAGAATTTGACCACGGAATGCTAAATTAAGAGTACGAGGACGAGGGAAGAGCTAGGTGTAGGAGGGAAGATAATGAAGAAAAAATGGTAACCATGTACTACTGCAGAGCCTATAAAAATAGTGAGATAGAAACCATGTAGTGATTAAGAAAAGATATATCACGGACAAAGATGCAAGGAAGGGGTAATATTGTGGCGGGGAGGGGAGAAAGGAGACACGGGAGGGTACAGACTACAGTACAAGTGGGGAAGGAGGACGTAAGAGAGACTTGTACTGCCGGTGTTTCTAAGGCGTCGGTTTCCTTTTGCTGCCACGGGTATGAGTAATGCAGACACGTCCTCTTAGCTCAACGTGTGTGTCTCGGCGGCTCCAATTCGCGCTGCGGCTGGGTGATGTAGTTTGGTAATGGCGTAGTGGTAAGTCATGGAAGAATTGGCGTGTGCAGGGGGATGAGGAGGGCAGGCAGGCAGGGTGGAGTACATCGGGGAGGGGGTGAGAGACTAATAAGACTGGGTGGAGTGTGGGATGCTAGGGGGAGCGGAGGTTAAGGAAGAAGGCATGGTGAGGACGCGGTACGGGACGGGGTTAAGGAAGAGAGCAAGATAGAGGAAGGGTGCGAGACTTCCAGCAAGGGAGAAGGGCTGTGTAGAGGGCGGAGTCTACGTAGAGGTTAAAGAATCTTATATCCTGCAATGTACTCCGATTACATATTAGTTGTGGGGGGTTTTAGCATCTTTGTGGTTCGTTCCTGGGTTTGCATGGCTGGGATATAATGAAACAAGTTTAGAGGAACTGGTCATTGAAATGCCGTGGTAACTATCGTAGGAAAGACCCTTGATGAGCCGCTTTTGATTCTCCTGTTATAGCGTGCCTTTAAATAGATCAGTGTTCTTATTATCATTCTAAGGCAGTGCATGCTAAACCGGATGAAAAACGGAATTATTTATAAATGAATGGTTAGTTTTGATCCTTTGTGGCATTGTGTGTGTGTCTGGGCATCTTTTATCGTTCTCCTTTCGTTCTTTCCTATATCTCCCTCAATCTCTCCCTACATCTCCTCTTTTTAGCATCGTTTCCCGCTTAGTCTTGTCGGCCATTTCTTATTCCCTTCCAAAACTTTCAACAATTCCTTAGTACTGCATTGCGAACCTCTATATCTTTCCCTCCCTCCCTTCATGCCCACTTTTTATCATTCTTTTCCTCGTACTTTTACCTGCCCACCCACCTACCCACCTAAACTATTCAACAATTCGTTGATAATTTGTTAACCACGACCACGACCCTTTTTCTCTGTTCATTCACTCACTCCCTATTTCTATTAACCTTTCCCTCTTAGTCTTATCCCCCATCCTTTCTCTTCCTTTAACTCTCCCACAATTCCATAGTTCATTGCTCATCCCCAAGTCTTTTCCCCTCCCCAATCAACTCCCCACCCACCCACAGACCCACTACGCACATCCACCTCGCTGAGGGCGTCACTAATTCCACCTGCCATGTGTTTAGAGCAGCGTTTCCATCACAACACATCACCGGCTTAACCGCAACCCGTCTGCGTACACTCTTCTTCACCCTCCTCCTTCCCTCACTAGTCACCACCAGCCTCCCTGCCATCCATCAACCCGACGTATTTTCCTCCATCCTCCCCTACCCTCTCCTCCATCACTGACGTCGGACATAAAGAAGCAATTAACGTGACCAGCAGAGCGTAAGGCGTATAGAGAAAGGTGAGGGATTGCTCATGTGTTACTGTATGTGTACGTACGTATGTATCATCATCCTGTACTGTGCCTTGGTTTGCAGACGATTTATTGATACTGGAAGAATAAATTTCGAAGCTTCATGGATGCCTGTGTAAATAAACTCGTCGTAAATACTTGCCACTGCATAATAACAATGTTCCCCACCGTCCGTCATCTTGTTGGATAAGCGCCGTCTGGTTCCGACTAAGGGGTGGCAGGGCAACTTTTCAGGTTCTCCTTTTAGCTTCGTCCCTTGTGTTGGCTGAAATTGTTGTGCGCGTGAAAATCTTGGTGTTGGACATTTAAGATTCTAGTACGTGGCCAACTGAAGAAGGTTCTACTGTAAATCACAAACTTGACTTGCATTGTATCTTCCTTATAAATCAGGTGTGTGTGTGTGTGTGTGTGTGTGTGTGTGTGTGTGTGTTCAAGACTGCTTTTTCAAGGCGCCCGCAATGACACGAGGGGGAACGGGCTGGGCGAGTCAATGCAGGTGGTCGATCTGGAGCTGCACAACCACACCCCCTACTATAGTTAAGCCTTTGAGGATTGCGGCCTAGTCTAATTTAGGTAGGATTTTATTTATTTATTTATTTATTTATTTATTTTTATTTTTTTTTTTTCTTTTTTTTTTTTTTTTTTTTTGAGGGGAGGAAGGAGGAAGTGTACACGTAACAAATTTGTTGTGATATAGCCCGGCTCATTGTTCGTCTTGTGATGGGTATTCTATTTGTCTATCGTGGGTGGTCGGTCGTTGCTTCGTGGGTGCAAAGTAAATATTCGTGTAGGATTGTGTTCTTGAGAATATACTGTGCGTGCGTGCGTGTAAGTCACCCACTGTCAAAAGGATCAGGTGTTCGTTAGCCAACCATTTCCCTACCTGGAGAGAGAAGCCTTTACTAATCCCATACACGAGTTCTGGTGTATTGGTGAGGCCAGGACTTACGAGACTGAGTGATACGGAGTCATTTCCCGTTTCTCACGTCCTGCCCTGCTGCTCTAAGAATATCAACCACTTTGATTAGACATTTTTGTAACGTTTGGGACGCGAACCCTATGAAGTGATAGCCGTGAATAAGACGAGCAGTGTATGTGGGTGTGTGTGATACCAGAGAGTTTGACAGGAATGGGTTTGTTTGGTGGTTTAAGAACACTACATACGTGATCTGCCTGAACGCTGCACGTGCCACGACTGTCTGGCTCCTCGGGTTCATAAGGTCACCCCCATATTCTGGGTTCCTGGCTGAGGTGCTGCCCTAGTGTCTGGTGGCGTAACCCAGAAGGAACGTGTGGCATTCTTATGGTGGGGGGGGAACGAAGTGGAATGCCTTGTATGTTCCGCTGGTAGGGTCATTGTGTTGCTAGGAAGGGTTGTTGCCGTTGGCTTCTACTGCTTGACATGTCATACTTTTTTTTTCGCGGCAGCTGTCATTGGTTAAAATAGGGTAATTGAGTAGTAACCTGACTGAAGTGTATCATCATGTTTGCCTTCTCCGCACATACCCCTCTCTCTCTCTCTCTCTCTCTCTGCCCCTTGCTATCCTTGCAGGAATCCCAGGGAGATGCAGAAGATCCCTCCCAAAGTGTCTCGATGCACTGAATCAAACGCCTTCTTAAGATCTACATATGCTGCATGCGCTCCATCAGTATACGAAGCCCTAGGATCGGCATCAGCAGCAAATGGGCAAGCACCTTACCTGGTATGATGAATAGTGTTGTTCCTCTCCACTTCCAGATAGGAACAACCAACCACTTTTTCCACTCATGAGGAATGGCGCTTGTATGGAATTCAACAATCAAGACAGCATGCAACCTCACTTGGAGGCCATCTGCACGGCTCCATAGGCAGGTCCGAGGTCATTAGTAAATATTTAAATACTAATACTAGACATCCTCAGCCCCTGATCGTCTCCCTCTCAGGAGAAAGAACTCCACTCTCCTTGATACTCAATCACATTACCAGTCTGCTGGAGATGCCTTCACCTGTAACACTGGTAGGGGTTCCTCACTCCTCACTTCGAGGAAGTCTGGCTAGGTTTCTAGAGTGGTATTTCTGAAGATAGGTCAGGGTATATATAATAATGTACACCTTTACTCCTCCCTTTTAATTCCAAAACCCAGTCACCCTGGCATGGAAATGCATCAGAATCCTAATCCGTTTTTCACATGGTTGCATGTATAACTCACTACTTTTGTTACCTAGAAGAGTCTCCGGAGAAAAAGACATCATATAGGCCAAAAAAAAATTTATTAAAAAAAAAAGAAAAAAAGTCTTTAGACTTAAACTTTGCAGCACATTAACCACACACATGGTAATCAACATGTCTTACACACTCGTATTTGTTCACAGGTAGGGAGGTTTAACTGAAGCTGATGAAGCCAGGACGCTGCCGAGAGAACTTCCAACCAGTCATCATTTGTGTTCATCTACCACAGATCCTGAGAATGGAAGTGAAACTTCATTTAAAATACTCCATGCATAGTGATAAACACTTTCTCCATTTAATGTCCTATAATTCAAATATATCATATGAAGCTGGATCATGCCACATACCTCAGCTTCAAGCCACAAACTCTCATTCCCAAGCAGGTTTCTGTGTAACCCTAGTGAACCCAAACACCAGGGATCCCTGTAAGAGAAACCAAAAAGAAAATTGTGTGCCATTATAAAAGTCTAGTAATTATTGTGAGCCAAAGTTTCACACTAAACTTAACTGGATGGAAGTCTTAACATTGTTAGATTACTAGGGTCATGTAATTGTAGCTTTCATAATTATGTTCAAGAACTTTTCTTTCCTTGGAATATGAAAATAATTAAAGGGGTTCCTCTGTGGTGCAAATTCGAGAATCACTGCAATAACTCCTATCCTTCTCATTACAACCTCGCTTTGGTGTTCAGTGTGGGTGGTGGGTGCTCTGGCAGTGGTGTTCTCTCTGCCTACTGTGGAGGAGAGTCTTGGACCATCCACAGCTGCTACATCTGGGTTCCATTCAGGTCATTGTGTATTCAGAACTCGCTACACATCTATGGTTGAGAATAGATGTATGGCTTAAGGAAGAAAAGGGTGAGGACAAGGGCATGGACTTGCAGTGCCTTCTTTAACAAGTTTGAAAACCGAGGCCCAAATATGCCACCTTATTGAGGTTGTACTGTATTATGTAGTTTCCTTGCATTAGATTACTTAAAATTAATAATCTAATAATTTTGAAGGAACTGATGGAAAAGATTTAGAACCACTGCACTATACTCTTCAGAATAAGAAAACTAGTTAAGTAAATATTTTACTTGGGACTACTCTTATATACATTTCATGCAACTTAATACTGAACTATGACACTAAATGTAGATTAATAAATAAACATTTAACTTCAGCTATAATTGATTATATCCATCAATCCTGTTTGGGCAACTTCAAAGTAGGCTTAAGTCTGTAACACTAATTTTCTAGTAACCTTTTGGGTACAAGACTCCATTCTGGTCATTGTGTCTCTGGGATGGTCAAATCCTTGAATTGAAGTTAAATCCTTGAATTGTAGTTAAATGCCAAGATCGAAATCAATTCGAAAAAACAAAATTTAAGTTACAAGGGAGATTTAAGGCTCAAAGTTTAAAACGAATTAGCATGAAAAGGATAAACCACCAGCGTTTTTATAGTGGCTAAAAACTACCAAATGGTACCAATAATAGAATGAATAATTAAAGAATCGAGCTTTAAACCTGGACATTACTAGATGTACTGCCAGTTTGATTTAATGTAATGCTTTCAAATCTAGAGAAAAGATCACTGGGAAAAAATCTTCACTATAATTTTTCTTCCTACTGGTCTGGCACTGTCATTATGTTGCCCTTCAGGTCAAACAACTTTTGGGAGACAGCATATAGTATAGTAATGACTATTTAAATTTCCTAGGTCAGTACATAATCAAGGAATCTTAATTCTATAAAACAAAGCACCAACACCGAAGCATTACATCAGGTTCATCTAAAAGACTGTATACATGACCAACTTCATCCTACGTGATTTGTTATAATATAGGAATTGCGAAACTATTGTACGGCCTTGCAACAATACTCGTGGGAAGACGTAGATACATTTGGTAAGGGAAAACTTGGGCGAGGTCAGGGATACTCTTTACTCTTAACGTTTCGACAGAAGGTCTTCAGAGAGCGAGTGACAGACACGGAGAAAACAGCTGCTTATATTCACTATGTGTATCCCACTGAAATGAGGTGGGGCATATCCCTATAGTATCAATCGGTGTTTATACAATATCTGGGAACACTCTTTCGACATTAAAAACTCGCCCTTAACCTCTCATAAGGGATCCACAGTACAAGCAACCTCACACTGCTCCCCATAAATCCTCCCTAATCGCGGTAGTGTCCAAGTACAATAAAAACAAGCAAACACGACTTAGTAGTTAACCACATCGGATGGCTATAATCACAAGTATTTGAACCAACACATGGAACTAACATACACTTTGATAATGAAAACACACATCCAGCCTTACCGCTTGCCAGCTCTGTCCGGTAGCCACAGGAGATCTGACCTACGCAGTGAAGGTCTTCATATGAAAATGGTTCGGTTCAGGCTGAACCAAACCATCTAAGAGAAGCTCCGGTCAGAAGTATAAATGATTCGAAAGTTTCATTAATCACCGCACCACTGTCCAAGTGAACCAAAACGAGGGCATCAGTTAGAAAAGCTTCGGTCCACGCAGATAACAGCAATCAAGCTCATCTTTGGAGCACCTTTAGTCAAACATAAATGTCAGGGTTTCCATCTTCCTTAGTCAATCAGTGCTTTCATTATAACAATCAAAGATACGTTTCCTATGATTTGGGTAGAATACAACGCTGAAAAGTCAGTGCTAGGCTCAAGAAAAATACGACTAACTTCTGTTGCCTCGTGGGTATGTTACCAGTCTCATGTTTGACTAGTTGTCTTTTATTCCATTATTCGAGAAATCGAGCTGTTACTGAGCTACTCTCAATGTTAATGATTTACTATTTTAACTTTTCTTGAAATAAGCCTTTCGATCTCCAATTTACTTCTAATTGAGGGACTCTACCATATTGCAAGTACTATTAATCTACAGTTGCCAGACGTCATGAGGAGGAAATGGAACTTGTAGTGAAAAGCATAAAAACTAGTTATCTAAAAATTATGACCATTTCAAAAATTAGCCAAAAAATGTTATAAAGCCCAAATGACAATTATGTGACGACAGATTTGTTTAGTCACTTTAGTAGCCTACGTATATCTCAGAGAATCCTATTTTAGAAGCAAATTTTTTTGATGAAAAGTATGAAAACTAGTTGTCGTGCCCTGCAATTTCCTGCATGCACGTTGCAATTGCATAGTTGTGTAAGACTATAAGAACATAAGAACATAAGAAAATAAGGAAATTACAAAAGGCCGGTTGGTCTACTCGAGGTAGTTCCTGTGAATCTAAAAAGAATGTATCCACTACCATCTATCATCTCTATCCATGAACTCATCCAACCTCTTTTTAAAACAATCAATAGATTTAGCACTCACCACATGCCCGCTGAGCCTATTCCACTCATCTACCACCCTATTTGTGAACCAGTTCTTCCCTATCTCTTTCCTAAATCTGAATTTTTCTAGCTTGTAACCATTCGATCTCGTTCTATTTGAAGTACTAACTATAAGTACCACTAATTACTTTCCTCCAATTTGATTTCTCGCCGTTAACTATAACTCTTTGTTCCCTGTTACTGAGCCATGATTTAATCCAGCTATACACCTTACCATCTATCCCATGTGCTTTGATTTTTCTTAATAGTCTCTCGTGCGGTACTCTATCGAACGCTTTACTGAAGTCGAGGTATATGACGTCATAATTATCATCGTTATCCGCTGCTTCATAAACTGGTCTATAAAAACTCAATAAATTAGTTTGGCAAGATCTACCTTTGGTGAAGCCATGTTGAGAGTCAGCAATCAACCCATGTGACTCTAAGTGTTCGCGGATCCTCTTTGCTACAATTGATTCTAACATTTTACCTATGACTGACGTTAAGCTAATTGGCCGGTAATTTGACATTTCGCTCCTGTCCCCCTTTTTAAATATAGGTACTACGTTAGCCTGTCTCCATAACGTGGGCACCTCTCCTGTGTTTATTGATTTGTTAAAGATATCCGTTAAAATCCCACTAATTATATATTTGCACTCTTTCAGTACCCTAGGATAGACAAGGTCTACCCCAGGTGATTTTGTGCTACTGAGTCTGTCGATCTCTTTAATTACTTCCACCCTGCTTATACTGATGTCCATTAAGCTATTATCTGCCCCTCCCCTGAACACCAGTCGATGCTACGATGGTTAAAATCCCCCATAATACATACGCTTTTATACCTGGTCGCCGCTAGGTTAATCTCTTGAAAAATTAATGTAGATTCATTTCTAGTGAGAGACGGAGGTCTGTAAATACATCTTAATAATAGCTTTTCTCTCCCATTAACCACTTCTACCCATAGTGTCTCGTTGTTTACGCCTGATATAACTCTTCTGCTAAAGTAGCTATTTAAAGAATCCTTAACATAAATAGCTGTTCCCCCACCCGTCCTACCTGCTCTGTCCCTATGAAATACCTTGTAACCTTCTATCTCGAATTCCGACTTGAAATCCCTCCCTACTGTGTCTATCCACGTCTCCGTAATCGCGATTACCTCAGGTCTTTCTACGGACGCAAGACCTCTTAGTAAATCAATTTTATTCCTAATACTACGGCTGTTACAATAATACACCTTAATATTCATTTTACTATTATCGACTTCAACTACTTTCCTATTGCCTTTACTCCTAGTGTTATTAAAATTTCCTTCTATCCTATTTTGCCCTATGCAGGTATCTTTTCTGCTCATCCCAGATCTACTAGCCCTTACACCCTCCTTAGGGGGTGGTGGGGGGAGAGACGTGACCTTGGCCGCTTTATTAGTAATCTTCCTATGCACTCACGTATTAAAAAACCCCACGCCCGCAGGTCCCTCTGAAGGCTCCAGGCCAGACCCCCATACCACGGGGTATGATAATACACACTGCTAACCTTTTCTCATTTAATTAACTTAATAGCTAAGTAAACAAGTTATTAACCTAAGCCTTACTCCAGCAACCAGCTGATGACTTCCAATACACATAACACAATATCCCCAAAGTTGTCTTCAAGTCTCTCTTCACAATTCAACTCAATATACTTCACACACAATATTATCAAAGTTTCTCACCAAATCTCTCATCAAAATTCAGCCACTTGCATTATCTAAATAAACACTAAGCCACGTCATGCAGGATTTTACAAGTGTGTGATTATCATATTTATTTTCTTTAGTGTGGAGTATTATGGATGCCGAACCGAGTGTTCTTGTAATCTTTATTTTAGTTTCTTACTTTAAGTGGTGGTGGTGGTGGTAAATGACATCAGAAATTACAGCGATTGTGGTGGCCGTATGAGTGATGACCTATAACAATGGAAATGACGACGGAAGCAGTAATAACAACTGTGATTGTGATGACGCTAGCGGTGTATGGTTCAAGTTCTTGTGACAGCATGCAGTGATTTTGAAGTGCTGCGATTCTGAGTTCCCGCCACGTCCCTGCAACAACAGGACTGGAGAGGAAAAGAAGTACCTGCTTCATCCTTATTAATAGACTTCCCAGGCTAGCAATAATAATTTCCCGTTGGTTCACAAGTGCACAACCCACACCCTTACATCTCTCTCTCTCTCTCTCTCTCTCTCTCTCTCTCTCTCTCTCTCTCTCTCTCTCTCTCTCTCTCTCTCTCTCAAACACGACTAAAGATTCATTGCATCTAAAACATTCTCTTTTTCTCTATTAACATTTTCAGAGGCCTAACGCAGTGTGGGCGGCGGCGGTGTACTGTTGATAAAGCCGGCCTGCACACGAAATGACGACGCTCAAGGTCATCTCCGGTACCCATGGGTCACCTTCCCTCCGCCTGCATATAGACTCGCGAGGCGTGACTGCCAGGGGTGGCGCCGTAGGGTAGGCGAGGCAACGCGCCCCCCGGCGTATGCTCCCCATGATTGATTGATTTATTGGATCTTGCAAGATTCACTACTTTTCTTGTGGACTAATGTTACATTTTGATAGTCAGGCTTGAATACTAAAATTACACTCAATCTTACACATTTTTTATGATTTTGGAAAACCAACAAATCTTGTAAAACTGCATGTTAGCCAAATAAGGAGTTTCAGTTACCTATTTGCTCAACTGGCTGTTATCACTGTACATGAACAGTAAATGGAATATATATATATATATATATATATATATATATATATATATTATATATATATATAATATATATATATATATATATATTATATATATATATCTATATATATATATTATATATATATATATATATATATATATATATATATGTTTCATGTTTTTCACCTTCAATTAAAGTTTTACACTGATGCTCATGTTCAAAAAATGTACTGTAACCCACCTTACTTTTAGAAGGTTACTTTGTGCTTTACACATACCCTAGCATGCTGCAAAGGTTCTTACACTACCAATCATCTTCCCAAATAAATTACCACTGAATACTTGAATCCCAATGTAGAAAAATGGATATATTTGTCTTTTTTACCCTTAATCACTTATTACTACACCAATTGCAATATAATGATGAATCCTACATGTACTTTAAACTCGTAATGACCACTTCACAAACTTTGCCTTGATTCTAAACTATAATGATTCAAGCCAAATGTAACACCAGCTCTGGCCATAATAAAGTTACTACAACATCATGTCACTACTCACTACAACACTGCAGTACGTACAACATAGGAACCATATTTGGTACATAACAAACCATACAACACTACAGTACTACATAGGAACCATATTTGGTGCACAACAAACCATCAAGTAACAAAACCTTGCAATACTAAAACATTACTCTACTAAATACGAGGTCCCTTAGAACAGTATCCGACCTTATTTGTTTTTGCGAAAACTTGATGGGTTTGAATCAAGCACACTTGCATGAGCCAACCTCAATTTTTTGCCAGAAACTGGGTGACAGCCTGGTGGAAACCATTCAGAAGATTCAGATGGCTTTCAATGACGATGCTATGGGCACCACACAGATTAAGGAGTGGTACAACTGGTTTAAAGACGGCCGCACAACAGTGGAGAGTGAGTCATACTTCGGTTGTCCATTAAATTGCTGAAATGACCAGGTCATTGCCAAAGTGAACGCTGTGGTGATGCAAGACCATCGTGCAACTATCAGTGAAATTGCGGAAGAGGTGGACATCGACATTTTTTCGGTACATTCCATTATGACCAAAGATTTGGCCATGAAGAGAGTGGTGGCAAAATTCGTGCTGAAGCTGCTGACAGTGGAACAAAAACTTCGTGTTGAAGTCTCACAGGACATGCTGGACTCCACAAACAGTGACTCCAACTTCATGAACAACATAATCACTAGTGACGAGTCTTGGGTGTACGGATATGACCCAAAAACCAAATCGCAGTTGTCACAGTGGAAGCATTCCACGTCACCAAGATCAGAGAAGGCCCGCCAAGTGCGCAGCAACATCAAAGTGATGCTGACTGTTTTCTTTGACTCCCACGGTGTGGTACACCACGAGTATCCACCACAAGGCCAAACAATCACCAAAGAGTACTATAGGGATGTCCTCCATCTCCTACATGATGCTGTACGGCGCAAGAGACCGGAGTTGTAGTCAACAGGAAATTGGCGCCTCCATCACAACACTGCTCCAGCACATTCCTCGCACTTGATTCAGACTTTTGACGAAAAACCAGACTCCTTACTCTCCTGATATGGCCCCTTGCGACTTCTGGCTGTTCCCCAAACTCAAGAGGCCATTGAAAGGAATGCGATATCTGACAAGAGAGGACATTATGGCTGCAACAACAGCTGAGCTGAACTCCATTTTGAAAGAGGCTTTCTCGGAATGCTTTCAACAATGGCAGCACTGCTGGGAGAAGTGTGTGGAGTCCCAAGGAGACTAATTTGAGAGTGATTAGGTTTCCAACGCTCCAGGTAAGCCAGTTTTTTTCCCCCGGCCAAAGTATTTTTCTAACAGACCTCGTACATAAAGAAACTAACATGCATCTAACTTTGCTACTACTAAATGGCATCTGCATCAGCATTCCTCTCACCTCTTAACAGTTGGAGTCCTATCACAATGGCCTCTCACCTTACCACCACACTCCTAACTCTTCTCTGCCTTTACTGACCTGGATGAAGACAATGAAGGTCAATAAAATTATGGAAAAAAGATAATGGTGAGCTACTTCCTTTACATGATACTACTAGAAAGTGATGCTCCCACCAGTACACTCAAAATAGCAAGATGGTGAGGTCCTTGACAGCATATGGATTCAGATTACATACCCACTGAATGATTGACTTCATCACTAACAAAATACTTCATTAAATAACTAACAAAACTGCTACAACGTAGAGCTGCTGCATCATTAGTACACTTACACTCAGGGATGCATTACTCATATCTTTTGTGTTTTGTCTCTCTCTATACCTTACAGTACCCTCCTTCCACCTCATCCCAGTAACAATTCATTACCTTCCATCTCCAAACCTCATCCCAGTGACAACTCACTTGCCTCCAACTCCAAAAATAATCTTATTATTTCCTCAGAATGAATGCAATGTTTTCCACATGTTATTTGTTGTGGATAGTGAACAAATTGCACTACAAACAGCTTATTCACAAATTATTCTGTCTGGGACCATACCATACCTTTGACTATTTAGGTGTTTGGTATTGTGATGAAAACTACAATCACTGTACATATGAATTTGGAGATTAAACTTTACACTTCATCTCACACTAAAACAGCTTCTACAAAATTAGTTCCGAGTTGTCTCTGACAGTCTTTTTCATCCTCCCAGCTGCCAATTCTGTACTGAAACCTTATTAATACCTATATATATATATATATATAGAGAGAGAGAGAGAGAGAGAGAGAGAGAGAGAGAGAGAGAGAGAGAGAGAGAGAGAGAGAGAGAGAGAGAGAGAGTGAGAGTGGGGGGAAGGAAGGGTTTGTAAGATGACATTAAACAAAGAAAGAAGAAATGCCAAATCAATGCAGTGGATTACAGTATCTCTAAGGGTAATGACAAATATGAGAGAGAGGAGTGTGCTCAGCAAGATTCATCCATCATGGCTCAGTTTTGACACTTTCCAGCCACATCTTCACAACACTGAAAACCTCCTCTACTCCCCTCCATCACTATCATTGCATTCCTGCAACACTGCATTGGCATTAAATACCTATCTAAGTAATCTTTTATTTCTACTCTTCCATCCTTACTCCATAATGAGCAATACCTATTTACCTGTAATTTCCTTTAAAATTACTATAACTCTTCAACTAATATGCCACCATTGAGACATATTAATCTTAGTAAAACAGGAATCTAGCTGCAAAATATTATATACTTCCATCACAGTCTTCCTTCGAAATCTCCTGATGATGACTAAACTAGATACAAAATACTATACACTTCTATCACACTCCTCTTGAAAATCCTCCTGGATAGAAACAATACATTTCTTTTTACTCCAAGATACTTCCCTGATTGTTTTGCATATGTACACTAGATGACGTACATAGTGTCCTAAAGTCTATAATCTCAAGGTCTTGTCTAAAAAAAACAGTGACCTACGTTATGAACCACAGTTATTTCTTGTTCTTTTTCATACTGCAACAATCACTACTCTCACTCTCACTTAATGTCACCAACTGCTCTAAAACAAAACTGCACATTTCTACTGGACTTCAGATTGACATGCAAGTCCAGTCCACCCACCTTAGCCTTCACATTCCCTACTACAGGCACCCCCACCATCACTCCATCACTTATAACTTTCTCTTCGTTGTGATGTTCTCCAAGTATGTCTCTTGTGTGGCTCAAAACAAAAAGCTCTGATATATGATATATGGGAAGTGGTAGGTTCCTGTTCAATGACTAGGCAATAAAGACTATTTGTCCTCCAATGACAGGAATTCTATTCATCCTAGCAGCTAGCTACAGCTAAGCTAAAATTCTAAGGCCTGCAAAAATATACTGCATATAAATGTTCAATTTTTATCTTGATACCTCTTTTCCTTTGACTTATATTAAATTGTCACAGCCAATGAGTTTACACCTCAACTCTAAGTTACTACTAGTAATAATGATGATAAAAAATCTTTTTGGTCCAACATCAACCATTGAAAAATTCACATCTCCAAGAACAAGCTCCTAAGAACACAACAGCTTAGGTGTTGACCATCACTAAAAAAGAAAAGGTGAAGTTTACATTTGTACTATCACTCCTACTTTCCCTCATCATTCGCCCTCTCTCTATTACATCATAACTCACAACTGACTATCCTCTGTCATCCCTCCTCCAAATGATGCACCACTGCCTGAAAATCTAATCATACACTTGCTGCCTACCTGCCCCTCACTATTGGATTCTTCTCCCTCCTTTCCTTCTCCACCTTTCTGACATCTTGAAATCCCTCATATCCTTCTTTCTTTTCTTCCAACGACATACAAAATTTCCCTCACCCATCAAATTTCTCCACAGCCTGCTGAAGAAAGTTGAAGTAAGCAAACTCAGTAGGATCTTGGAAGCCCTGGAACACCATGTTTGCGTCAAGATCAACATCAAGAAGCTGATTGGCGTTGGCTGAAGCAAGGACTGACCCTGTGGAAGCATCCTGGATCAGCACCTGCACAGGGAAGCTGTATGCACTCTTTGCCGACCTTGCTGCATCACTAAGCCCTGGTGCGGCAATCTGGCTGTACCTCTGTGGGAGAAAAGACTAGTCATGATGGAGAAAGGAGAAAAGTAAATATGACAAGACAAAAAGGAAAGGATTAATGCAAAACAATGCATGCAAAGATGTACTTCAAGAGAATATATTTTAGTGACTCACCTCCACCTCCTCTAGCAAGGCCCAACAGGAAACAAAATGTTCCTGCAGCAGTGCCAACACCCTGGGGGAGGCCAATGGTCCCTCCCGCAGGGTACGACCAGAGCCTCAGCAAGATTGGTCACTCAGGACGCCCCACAACACCACTGTGTGAACGAGCTTCTGCTTCTTCCCTGCTCCTCCACTGCCATGGCTGAACACCTCACTGAAGTTGTGGTATTGCACCTGTCAAGTAATTGTATGCTAATATGTAAAACACTTTTTTTTTTAGAAAACATACAAAGAGAATAAGCAAATAAGGAAAGCATTTTTTATATTATCAAAAAGAGAAAAGTTCTTAAAAGAAACAACTAATTTAACTAGAGATCATTTGTAAAACTTCTCATGAAAGAGAGGAATAAGAGGGAAGTCAAGAAGACAAAAACAGTACGCCTAAGTATTCTTCATTTATTTACCCACTCATTAATGCAGATAATAGACCAAAAGCTTGAACTTCACAGACTGGTTATTCCTAATATTCATACCAAGGAAAGCAAGAGCTGCTATGCACACCATGACACACTAATACAGATGCTACTTCTTAGTACTGTATAGCATCAACATACCGCTCATACAAGTACTGTGACTTTTGTATAATTAATTCATCATTGGTTTATTATACTACTCCAACTATTACTATTTATCCTCTTTCACATTACCACTTCCACCTCTGATAACTATTAGCACAAATTACTCACTCAAAATTCTCAACAATCTGCCTACCAGCACATGCATACAGATGTCCATGTGAGCACTCATTCACACACACACACATGCAACAACACATACACACCTCCATGAATCTGTACATTCTCTTCTCCAGGAGTGACAAAGCCTCCTTCTCAGGGATCTCCTCAGTCCAGCCAGGGATAGGGGAACTGAACATGGAAGTGATCCTCATGTTGGGCAGATGTGTGATTGTCACTTCCATATCCTCTGCCTCATTAGGGCCAGTCAACCACTCCAAGTCTGAGTGGATAAATGATAGGTAACAAGAAATATTCAAGAATTTACATGGTGGAATCAAGAGTTTTCATGCTATCAAATCCTCCAACTGATTGTCTTCAGCCTCTTTCTCACCACCACAAAGTTACATCTTTTGCTATCCTCTAGTATTTACATGCCAACTGCTCTTCTGATACAATCTTTCACTCATACAATGTCAGCAGCATATATTTACACAGCATGTCATTGATGCGAATTTTGCTACCAGCATACTGAATATGTATTTACGTCAGGCTATTGGTGGTTCAATCGCTCCCACATGGAGCAGTCAACATCCAATTCTAAGCATGTCTATGTATAGCCTGACTCTTGTGCATCATTTTTACCACTTTCCAAGCATCACCAGACTGACCCAGAGAAAGTGGGTGACCTATGATGCATCAACATGTCAAATGTGCATTTTACCGGGTTTGACGAGTGAAATTGATCACACGCTAGACAATACAGTATGGATATTATTGAGCGGAGAGGATAGTGGATGGTTTGTGAATCGTGATGCATCACTATCATCGTCATATTCACACAATGAGATTCATAGACCTCATAAGGGAGAGAATGAGTGACACTGAATTTTCTGATTCTGGGAAAGGGTGAGTGCCAAATAGAGGGGAAATAACTCTCCCTGAGCATGATATTAGTGATGGTGATAGTGGTAATGATGATGAAGGTGATGAAGATGATGCTGGTGATGGTTACAATGGTGTCCAAAATAGTTTTTTCAGCAATTTTTTAAATTGAAACTAACTCACTCTTGGGCACTTGAGACCCCATACATGAGGTTCGATTCTTGTTTTCATTCCAAAAATGGAGAAAAAATTTATTCCAGCACCAGTGACAAATGCATTTTTTGTTATGATGCTGCACAAATTAATACAGTATATTCAATCTTTATTTAAATCATGAGTTTTCTCTATTCTGATTTAAATCAATCTAAATAAATAAATAACAATTTTTCTTCCTACAGAAGGTACAAAACTGATTTATATGTATTTCATACAATACTCCTAATGAAATGTCTTCTGTTCAAAATTTGCTGGAGACACTATAGCACAGCCATTCAACAGCATAAAACTTGAACTTAAGTCAACATGGCAAAAGTACAAGATACTGCACAATCAAGATCTATAAACAGTCCTTTACAAGATAGAAAATATATCATTATACATATTCCTATCCTCTGACATAGCCATGTTGGTCAACACTGCTAGCTTGTCTTGCTTCACACTCACCCAGGTTGAGTGGGCGAGCAGCAGGAACGTGCAGGTCACAATGAACCACCGTCATGTCAGAGGTGTTGATTATTGCCTGGCCCAAGAAGGCTGCTGGGATGAACCACAGTGGGAGTCTAGGAGGAGTGTTGAGTTGGAATTCAGCATGAACCCTACACAGCAAAGTCAAAGAGAAAATAGAGTTGTAGGATTATTATTGCAAAAAAGAGATCATGTCTCTTCACACAGAAACCTGCACACATGAATATCAGTAAAAGAATACACTTTCAATCCAACTAGCACATAAACACAGCCAAACTGGAGCAGAAAAACTCACCTGAACCAGACCTCCAGCAAGTGTCCTGTCTTGGCCCTCACCACTGCTGCTGCTCCCCTCGGTCCATACCTGCAACACACACACTTCTTCATCAGTAGCTGTGCATATTCATCATCTACCATACCATATACCAAACCTCTATACATAATATGAGCTATTTTCTATTGGTAATAAAAATAAATTTCTTCTATACCCAGGTTAAAACCTCTGTTACATAATGAAAAAACCCAGGAGCTCACCATGAACTTTAAATCAATTCAGAACATGTAATATCATGAAGTTTCTAACAGGTACACTATAAATTTAGTAGCAAAATTATTACAGAAAAAGGAAGCAAGCAATTTCATAAAAAATCCATGATGCACTATAATCTTGCGAGTGAAATCACGACCCCATATTACGTATTCAATAGAAAAGGAAGAATTTATAAGTAAAACGTCATCCCAACTTAAAACAATACTTTCTTACATCAAAGTTTCTCAAATTCAGACAATTTGGTGTAAGGTATAATAATCCTGCTAGCTTGGTGGTGACACTGAATTGATGTACAGCAACTCACCTGGACTGAAGGAAGGGCTGGGGATGCAGAAGGGACAGTAAACGGAACAAGAGGTCTTCAATAGCTGTAGCAGGTAGTGGTGGAACATATCTGGAGCTGCAGGACATGACTTAGTATTCTCATTCTCACTCTGTTTTAAATATTCTATCCATACATATTATATCTTATGTATAATACGACCACTCTAAAACCAGAGTTTGGGTGGAGTCTGGGAGGATATTGTCCTACTACAGCATTATCATGCTTCCTCTGCTCTGATTGATGAAAGATGAGCTCACACAGGCTTCACAGATACATTACATGAATGGTTAATGAATGAAATGGACTCTGTAATCATATTGTTTGTGTTGAGATTAGATAGGTTTATGGATGGGGATGACGGGTGGAAATAGGCAGTATTATTCATACAGGGATTGCCACAAGTAGGTCTTGAATCTCTATCTCAATCACAATCTCTCTCTCTCTCTCTCTCTCTCTCTCTCTCTCTCTCTCTCTCTCTCTCTCTCTCTCTCTCTCTCTCTCTCTCTCATTTATTTTGTTACATTTATATTATCATTTACAGCTGCAATGTATAGTGTGTTTCCACACCATTCAAGAGGTAAAAGCCAAGGTACATTTTTCAAGAGGTTTCCCCAATAGGCCTATTCTTCTCCTGCTAACACACAAGGAATTAGGAAGAACCATCTTCTTCATCAGATGTGATATTGATGAAGGAATCATTGAAATTGTCAATTGCCACATCCCTCTCCATCATCTGTCTGGATTTTCTTTGCATAAAAGACAGCACTGCTCCAGTTTTCTGCAATAGCTTTTGTCACTGCTTCATGAATAAGTGACTTCATACCAACTTTTTTAAAATTGTTCTTTTTGTCAATTTAACCTCTCACTGTATCTCTCTCTCTCTCTCTCTCTCTCTCTCTCTCTCTCTCTCTCTCTCTCTCTCTCTCTCTCTCTCTCTCTCTCTCTCTCTCTCTCTCTCTCTCTCTCTCTCTTTAATTGTACATTCCTGCCTTCCACCTTACTCACCTCACAAGATAAGCCCCATGGGTGGTGTCAGGCAGAAGGGTCCACACTTGACCAGGCCTACTTGACTGATGGTTGAGGGGAAGGAGGGCTGAGAAGCAGGACATTGGCACCCACCCCCATGACACTGCTGCCACCTGCCACCCCAGCAACCCAGACAGGCTCTCCTTAGACACCTAATTAAAGGAGAAGGTAGAAACTTAGAGAAAAATACTGTAGTATAGAGTAGTGAAGGGAAAAACACATTTAATACACAACTGAATGTATATAAATTTTGTTGTGCTAACCTTTACTTGTTACATTTTTTATCTATTAATTTACCTGTTGCTGCTTTTATTTAGTTATTCTATTCATTTCATTCACTTCAGTTGTCTATCATCATTACTTCTTTACTTTATGATCTACAGTATTCATTCTTCTAATTTATCAATTTTCATACTTTTATTTTGATTTATTTTTACATTTTCCTAAGAATAACATGTGGGGAAATTAAATGTGTAACTTGCTGGTATGAGGCCCTTACCTTACCTTGGAGTCCAGGAAAGGGCTGAGGGCTCCTAGGTCTGGTGGGGTGAAGGACGTGTACATCTCCACCACTCTCTCTTGGGAATCTTGGGAGCACCTTGGAACAGTATTTGTTTGACTTAAGGAATACTGTTTGCATAACATCAAGATAGTGAATACACCTGAAAAAAAGGGATGCCTTTTAGTATTACTTGTTCATTTCTAACACTAAAGTGGTTGATACCATGGAGGAAGTGTTGGCAACTCTCAAAAGGTTAAATCTATCAGTAGAGACCTGCAAACACTTGGAAAACAGCATATAACATTTCGAAATTTGAAATAATCTTTTGCTCTATGAGCTGCAGTAGTTTAGACACTTAACATGGAGGAAATCTGACCATGATCAAGTCATTCTTACTATCCAGATCTTCCTTCAAATCTGATGGATGTCTGGGAGCATGATCCATCATGAGATGAGATTATCAAGCTACTTTCTCATCTTTGAGATATCTTTTGACAGTTGGAGCAAACACTTTTGTCAACCTATCCATAAATAAAGTCTGCACTATCCATGCCTTGCTATTTGCCCTCCATAACACAGACAGTGTACCCTTCAACATATTACTGTGCTTAAAGACACACAGCAACAACAACAGCAATAGCTTCCATTCATTTTCACAATAAGGGGTGACCCTCTTTTAGTTTTCCACCTGAAAACTCCCCATTCTCATCAGGATCCCAAATTTGTTGGGGTAAGAACCAATAATATTAGTAAATAGAACTATGTTTTGCCTTAATATATACCACAAAACGTATGGACTCACCAAGCATGCCAAGAGGCAGCCATACGAATTGCTGCCGGGGGAAAGTGAGCTGGATGACACTGTGTCTGACTCCTCCACCACCCTCTCTACAACCCTTCCTTGGACCTCCATCACATTTTGGCACTTCTTGAAAGCTACCTGTGGTCGTGTTTACTACTGTTGCCAAAGCCATATTATCTTCTTCCTCCTCCTTCTTTTCCTCTCGTTTGTCATTTCCTCTTCTCCAACGTACCAATGTCATGGTTCAGGTTTTCTTCATCTGGGGACCAAAAATGAAATCAATAAAAATTTTATATAGCTGTTAATACTGCTGACTATAAAAAAAAGCATGTTATTGTCTATTATAAAAGTAAGTCACTAAGGCATAGTGTGGAACAGTCTCATCCATATCCATCACAAATTGATTTAAATGTTACCAGAGATTTTACAAAAGTTAGGGGAACTCGCCTAATAACCTTCCACTGTAATGTTTTTGAACTAACTGATTATTTTCTTTAAACTCACTGGACAGCAGTGGGGTGCTATGTTGCCAGTATAATATTTACCTCTCCATCTTCTAAGCATATAGAACCAATGATGCATTCTAAACCTAACCTAACTCAAGGCAGGGTTTTTTTTGTGTTCACAAAAAGCTTATTTAATAGTACATATTAATATTAAATGAGTAAATAAATTTTATGTAGAACATGAAAACCCATGCATTAAATTAGGTTAGGTTTAGTTAGAATCATCATCATCATTGGATGATAAACATTATACTGGCAGCACAGCACTACACCAATGTCTAGTAACTGCTGTGTTCAGTGACCAATTGTGGGGAGTATGCATTGCAATCACCCTTCACCATTCCAAACCCCGTGCAATGACACGTACCATCATACATTGCTTATCACCTTCGATGCCACACTCCCAATATCATCCACGAAATATCATACCAACGCTCACTTATCACACTTGTTACTAGACTATGTCTTGACACACACACACACACACACACACACACACACACACACACACTATACCAGCAAGTATTGACAGCACCACATCTGCAAATGCCAACACACCCAATCAAAAGTAGTGGCATGTGTTCGAAGAGTAGCCGGCAGTCTTCTCGGGGCAATTCCTGACAGATGTGTTGGCCGTATGAGAGCAGCGGTTCCCTTCCGCTAGATGCCCCGGGCCGCTGCCTGTACAACGGTGCCCGCTATGTAATACCTTTTTTGTTTGTTTGTTTGTTTGTTTGCTTTTTCAAGGTCTCGTTTGTCTTAAGATGTATTCCACTGCTGAACCTGAGTGTATGCTGTCCTGGTCCTGGCCTATCAGAGTGGCACCTTGTTTTCCCCACAACTCATCAAAATTCATAGATATCGTTCATTTTTTTGAGAGTATAAAGTAAACACAGACATGAAATGCATAAAATAAAAATAAGAAAAAACAGGCATAGCAAGACTTATTTACTATGGTGTGAAACTCACACCAAAGTCATTGTGGAGCATCTGTCGGCAATACCAAGATTACAGATCTTGTTTTTGCTGATGATGCAGCAATCTTCGCTGAATCACTGGAGGTTCTGGTAATGGCTCTAGAGGCACTGCACGAGGAGGTGAAGCCCTTGGGACTTAGATTTCCTAGGCCAAGACCAAGGTCCAGGTGTTTGGAGGCGTGCTGGATGAAACAGTACAGTCTGTCCATGCGTGTGGCGAGGACATTGAGATCTTGAAAAATTTCACACACCTTGGTAGTGTAGTACATAACGATGGTGGGTCGAGCCAAGAAGTCACACGGCGGATTGGCCTGGCCCACGGCGTTATGGATTCGCTAAACACGAGTATTTGGCGTTGTCGATACCTGTGCAGACGGACAAAGATTCGGATCTTCATCGCTTCGTCGCTGGTGATCCCTGTCTTACTCTATGGTTGTGAGACATGGACAATGAACACCGACCTGAAGAGGGAAATTGATGTCTTTGGTACTAGATGCCTTCGCAGGATCATGGGATACCGCTGGTATGACTTTGTGTCAAATCAGCGATTGTTCCACGAGACCGATTCGAGGCCTATTACTAGCATAGTCCGTCAGCGCCAACTGCGGCGATATGGGCATGTGGCGCGATACCCGGAAGCCGACCCTGCTTGTCGGGTTGTCTCCGTAAGGGACAACCCAACCTGGAGGAGGCCTAGGGGACGCCCACAGAACTCTTGGCTGCGGCAAGTCGATGCCTCCTGCTGGGAGTTACTCGGTATAGGAAGGGAGCCTGCATGGAGACTCGCGAGGCGTGGCCGCCAGGAGTGGCGCCGTAGGGTAGGCGAGGCAACGCGCCCCCTGGCGTATGCCCCCCATGATTGATTGATTGATTTTCTTTTCATTTCCATGTTTTGAATGAAAATGAATGGAAAGCAAGAAATATACTAACTTTTCATGGCAATTAATTTTTTTCTCTCAAAATTCCATAAATTATCCCCTTTCCAGCGTTTTTAGGTTAATTAACATCTTTTCTAAGAAAGACCATCTTTTTTTTAGTTCAGAAAAAAGGAATATATGAGATTTCACGAAAAAAGATTCTTTTAAACGAAAAAGTGAATTTTTTGATGATTTTCTTCTTATTTCATTGTTTTCATGAAAAAATAAACAAAAAACAATGAATATTGCTACAATATACTTTTTTCTGAAAAAAAATCATAAATGACGTGTTATCCAACGTTTTTAGGAGTATTAACGGCATTTTAAACAAAACACTTTTTTACAAGTATAATATATGCAATTTGAAAAAGAAAGTAAATTCAGCCTAAAAACTGACTTTCAAGTTTTTTTTCATATTGGTGGAAGAAAACCAAAAAAAAAAACCATTCTCTTTCTCGACAACATTTTTTTTCTCTAAAATTGCACAAATTACCTATTATTATGCTTTTATTCTTATTTTACGATAATATATTTTTTTCTCTAAAACTGCATAAATGACCCTTTTTTCAATGTTTTTCGGAGATTTACTACTTATAAAGGAAAACCAACTCTTTTACGAAAAAAATATGATTTTACACCAAAAGAAATTTTTTAATAATTTTTTATTGATTTAAATGTTTTGATTAAAAACAAGAAAATAAACACTCTATACATTTTATTTCTCTGAAACTGTACAAAGTACCATTTTTTAACCTTTTTGGACGTTTAAACACATTTTGTAGAAAACAACTTTTTCATTTTACAATATAATTTTTCTATCTAAAACTTCAAAAATTACGTTTTTTTAAAGTTTTTAAGAGTATTAACGGCATTTTACGTAAAACCCTTTTTTACAAGTATAACATATGAAATTTGAATTATCCATTTTTCAGCGTTTTTAACGGTTTTACAAAATTTATAATACAAATACAACTTCCCTTAGAAAAAAAAGTGTTTTTACCTCCAAAAAAGAGTTTTTCAGTATTTTTTTTTTAATTTCCATGTTTTAATTAAAAACATGAACAATACGCTATAGCGTATTGTTTTTCTCTTTAAAATTGCATAAAATACCTTATTTAAACCTTTTTATTTGTTTCAATAACATTTTGAGGAAAATATCATTTTCATGTTACAAAAATTGTAATACAAACCATTTCAAGCAAAAAAAAATGTATTTCTTTGAAAAAAAGGATTTTTCAGTGTTTTTTTCTTTTCATTTCCATGTTTTGAATGAAAATGAAGGAAAGCAAGAAATATACTAACTTTACATGGCAACTAATTTTATTCTCTCAAAAATGCATGTATTATCCCCTTTCCAGCGTTTTTAGGTGAATTAACATCTTATATAAGAGAGACCATTTTTTTTAGTTCAGAAAAACAGGAATATATGATATTTCACGAAAAAAGATTATTTTAAACGAAAAAGTGATTTTTTTTATAATTTTCTGCTTATTTCATTGTTTTCATGAAAAAACAAACAAAAAACAATGAATATTGCAACAATACACTTTTTTTCTGAAAAAAATCATAAATGACGTGTTTTTCAACGTTCACACACTAACAACTCTTTATTAGCACAATAATGATAGGGGCGCGTTAAAATACTGTAAATGTTCAAATGTTCACTTTTACTACTAACGAGTTTTAGTTAGTAGAACAGAGCACAGTGCTTCATTGGGGTAATGGTGTTGTTGCTGTTATTGTTGGGGTTGGTTTGGTTGTTGTTGCTGGTGGTGGTGGTGGTGGTGGTGGTGGTGGTGGTGATGGTAGGGTGATGCTGATGGTCGTTGTAGTAATGGTTGTAAATGTCAAGGTTATGATGGTGGTGGTGGTGGTGGTTAGGGGAAGATAGATTCACATGTCACCGTTCTTCACAATA
Source organism: Callinectes sapidus (assembly GCA_020233015.1). NCBI lineage: Eukaryota > Metazoa > Arthropoda > Malacostraca > Decapoda > Portunidae > Callinectes > Callinectes sapidus. The sequence goes on along the minus strand of CM035178.1, from coordinate 5,242,256 downwards.
AAAAAATTAAAAAAATGAATAAACAAACAAAAATATAAAAAAAGAAACGCACTCATTCCAAACGTTCTTTCCAATAGGTTACATTTCTTCAAAGCCATCAAGAAAAATACCACAGCTTGCGCTGCTCAGTGATCGGAACTCCCAAAAAGTGGAATGACTGGGAGAAGAAGGGCACAGTAAGCCTGCCGCATGCCACTCCCCCGCTCTCTCCCGCTCGAAATGATTTTTTTATTCTTTTTTGCCGATACCTTTGAATGAAAAGGTTTTTTGAACTCTCGCAATCTTTGTTTCTCGCTGATTCTTTGTTTTTTTTTGGGGGGAGGTTGTTTGTTTACATGCCACTTATCGCTGTAAGGAAAGACGGAATGGAAAGGTTTTTGTTCTTTGGAGTTGATTTGGAGTTATGCTGATGTGGCAGAGTGAGTGAGTGACTGGTTGACTGACTGGTTTAGCACATCATACTCAAAAGAAAGACATAAGGACCATCCTCCATAACGTATGATGATACAAATAACACGTACTTCATAGCATATAAAAAAAACTAAACCACCAATAAAAAGCTGTCGAAGTGCCAGATTATGTAACTCGCTCTACACACAAAAAAGGAGGAAACCATTCAGAATGTTCAGCTCATCATGAACAGACACAGTGGACGGATGAAAACAGAAATGGACAACATACATAACAAAGCAGAAAGATTTAAGATGTACGTGTATGTGACTGATGTTTTTATGAAAGTTACAAGATCATACGGCGCTGTGTGGGAAAAAAGAGATAGAAGAAACATTGTTCAAGCATTGGATGACACCTATTACACAGACTTTTCAACCTATACAGAGGAGACGTACAAGATGATACGGAAAATGATTAAAAGTCCACTTCATACCTTTTCACTGCAATATGCAAAAAATTCACGGCACTAAAAGCAATGAACAAAATCTTGATAAAACGAAAAATATGAGAGATTTTGGAATTTCTGGGTAGAATGTTTGAAGGTAGCTGGAAAACAAGAAAAGGTAGTTAGCAGTACGGAAAAAATGTGCCAAAAAGCAGTGAAATTGTTTATTGTAACTAATAAAAGCGAAATAATTATCATGTAGATCAACTCTTGAATTGTGTTCGGCGGAAGAGACACAAGGCCGCGGCACACACACACACACACACACACACACACACACACACACACACACACACACACACACACACACACACACACACACACACACACACACACATACACACACCTGGCTACCTTGTGTACTCTCCCAGATTCACGTCGTTCATTGCTATTGTTCTTGCTGCTGCGCTGCACTTCTAATCTTTCATATCCTCCAAAACAGATTGCAGTATAAATTCAACTTTATTTCAGCATATGTATCTTATAATTTTATCAAAATGTTGTTAAAACAAATAAAAAGGTTTAAATAGAGTAGTTTATGTAACTTTAAAGAGAAAAACAATACGCTATAGTGTATTGTTCATATATTTAATTAAAACATGGAAATTCAAAGAAAATTACTGGAAAACTCACTTTTGGATGTTAAAACATACTTTTATTTTCTAAGGGAAGATGGATTTGACATAAAAATATTGTAAAACCATTAAAAAAGTTGAAAAATTTATAATTCAAATCGCATATGTTATAATTGTAAAAAGGGGTTTTATGTAAAATGACGTTAATAATCTTAAAAACCGAAAAAAAACGTAATTTATGGAATTTTACATAGAAAAAGTATATTGTAACATGAAAAAGTAGTTTTCTACAAAATGTGTTTAAACGTCCAAAAAGGTTAAAAATGGATACTTTGTACAGTTTCAGAGAAAGAAAATGTATATAGTGTTTGTTTTCTAGTTTTCAATCAAAACATTGAAATTAACAGAAAATTATTAAAAAAGTGACTTTTGGTGCAAAATCATATTTTTTTTTTTTCGTAAAAGAGATGGTTTTCCTTTAAAAGTAGTAAATTTCCAAAAAAACATCGAAAAAAGGGTCACTTATGCGGTTTTAGAGAAAAAAATATATTGTCGTGAAAGAAGGATAAAAGTATAAAAATAGGTAATATGCGCAATTTTAGAGAAAAAAAATATTGTCGAAAAAAACAATGAATTTTTTGGTTTTCTTCCACCAACAAATTAAAATATGAAAAAAAAAAACTTGAAAAAGTCACCTTTTAGGCAGAATTTTTTTCTTTATTCAATTTGCATATATTATACTTGTAAAAGTTTTTTTTTTTTTTAAATGCCGTTAATACTCCTAAAAAGTTAAAAAGCACGTCAGTTATGATTTTTATCAGAAAAAAAAAGGATATTGTGGCAATATTCAATGTTTTTTGTTTATTTTTTGATGAAAACAATTAAATAAGCAGAAAATCATCGAAAAATTTACTTTTTCGGTGAAAAGAAACTTTTTTCGTTAAATGGCATATATTCCTTTTTTTCTGAACTAAAATAAAGATGGCCTTTCTTAGATAAGATGTTAATTCTCCAAGAAACACAGGAAACGGGATAATTTATGCAATTTTGAGAGAAAAGAATGAATTGCCATGAAAAGTTAATATATTACTTGCTTTTTCCTACAGTTTCTCTCAAAACATAGAAATGAAAAGAGAAAACACTGAAAAATCCTTTTTCTTAAAGAAATATATATTTTTTTTTGTAATGGCTTGTATTACATTTTATGTAACATGAAAAAGGGATTTTCTTCAAAAAGTTGTTAAAACCAATAAAAAGCTTTATATAGGGTAGTTTATGAAGCTTTAAAAAGAAAAACAATACGTTATAGCGTATTGTTCATGTTTTTAATTAAAACATTGAAATTCAAAGAAAATTACTGAAAACAAACTTTTGGAGGTAAAAACATACTTTTTTTTTTGTAAGGGAAGATTGATTTGTCATAAAAATATTATAAAATTCTTAAAAGTGTTTAAAAAATGGATAATTCAAATCGTAAATATTATATTTGTAAAAAGGGGTCTTCTGTAAAATGCCGTTAATACTTTTAAAAACTGAAAAAAAACGTAATTTATGAAATTTTAGATTTAAAAAGTATATTGTAACATGAAAAAGTTATTTTCTACAAAATAAGTTTAAACGTCAAAAAAGATTAAAACTGGATACTCTGTTCAGTTCCAGAGAAAGAAAATATTTCCACCAAAAAATGAAAGAATAAAAAAAATCTTAAAAAGTAACTTTTTAGGTAGAATTTTCTTATTTATTGAAATAGAATATATGATATTTAAAAAAAAAAGGTTTTGTTTAAATAATGCCGTTAATACTCCTAAAAACATTGAAAATTACTTCATTTATGATTTTTTTCAGAAAAATATTTATATTGTAGCAATATTCAGTGTTTTTTGTTTATTATTTGATAAAAACAATGAAATAAGCAGAAAATCATCGAAAAATTTACTTTTTCGGTGAAAAGAAACTTTTTTCTGAACTAAAAAAATGATGGTCTTTCTTAGAAAAGTTGTTAATTTTCCTAAAAACTCTTGAAAGGGGATAATTTATGCAATTTTGAGAGAAAAAATGAATTGCCATGAAAAGTTAATATATATCTTGCTTTTTCCTTCATTTTCATTCAGAACATGGAAATGAAAAGAAAGAAACACTGAAAAATCCTTTTTCTTAAAGAAATATATATTTTTTCCTTGAAATGGCTTGTGTTATATTTTATGTAACACGAAATAGGGATTCTCCTCAAAATGTTGTTAATACCAATAAAAAGGTTTAAATAGGGTAGTTTGTGTAACTTTAAAGAGAAAAACAATATGCTATAGTGTATTGTTCATGTTGCTAATTAAAACATGGAAATTAAAAGAAAATTACTGAAAAACTAACTTTAGGAGGTAAAAACATACTTTTTTTCCTAAGGAAAATGGATTTGACATAAAATTATTGTAAAACCCTTGAAAACGTTGAAAAATGGATAATTCAAATCGCATATGTTATACTTGTAAAAGAGGGTTTTATGTAAAATGTTGTTAATACTCTTAAAAACTGAACAAAAAGTAATTTAAGAAATTTTAGATAGAAAAAGTATATTGTAACATAAAAAAGTTTTTTTCTACAAAATGTGTTTAAACGTCCAAAAAGGTTAAAAATTGGTACTTTGTACAGTTTCAGAGAAAGAAAATGTATATAATGTATATTTTCTTGTTCTTAATCAAAACATTGAAATCAGTAAAAAAAAATTTTAAAAGTGACTTTTGGTGTAAAATAATATTTTTTTCGTAAAAAAGATGGTATTCATTTAAAAGTAGTAAATCTCCGAAAAACATTGAAAAAACGGTCATTTATGAAGTTTTAGAGAAAAAAATATATTATCGTAAAATAAGGGAAAAAGTAGAAAAATAGGTAATTTGTGCAATTTTAGAGAAAAAAAAATATTGTTGAGAAAAAGAATTTATTTTTTTGGTTTTCTTCCACCAACACATGAAAATATAAAAAAACCTTTGAAAAGTCACTTTTAAGGCAAAATTTTCTTTTTATTCAAATTGCATATGTTATACTTGTAAAAAGGGATTTTGTTTAAAATGCCGTTGATACTCCTAAAAACGTTGTAAAACACGTCACTTATTCTTTTTTGAGAAAAAAAAGAGTATATTTTGGCAATATTCAGTGGGTTTTTTTTATATGAAAACAATGATATAAGCAGAAAATCATCGAAAAATTCACTTTTTTAGTGAAAAGAAACTTTTTTCGTGAAATGGCATATATTCCTTTTTTTTTCTGAACAAAAAAATAGACGGTCTGTCTTAAATAAGATGTTAATTCTCCTCCTAAAAATTCTGGAAAGGGGATTATTTATGCAATTTTGAGAGAAAAAAAATGAATTTATATGAAAAGTTAATATACATCTTGCTTTTCCCTTCATTTTCATTCAAAACATGGAAATGAAAAGAAAAAACACTGAAAAATCCTTTTTCTTAAAGAAGTATATATTTTTTCCTTGAAATGGATTCTATTACATTTTATGTAACATGAAAAAGGGATTTTCTTCAAATTGTTGTTAAAACCAATTAAAAAGTATAAATAGGGTAGTTTATGTAACTTTAAAGAGAAAAACAATACGCTATAGCGTATTGTTCATGTTTTATTTAAAACAGATTCACTTTTTTAGTGAAAAGAAACTTTTTTTCGTGAAATGGCATATATTCCTTTTTTCTGAACAAAAAAAAAAAAAATAGATGGTCTGTCTTAAATAAGATGTTAATTCTCCTCCTAAAAACGCTGGAAAGGGGATAATTGATGCAATTTTTAGAGAAAAAATGAATTGATATGAAAAGTTAATATAATTCTTGCTTTCCCTTCATTTTCATTCAAAACAGGAAAATGAAAAAAAAACTGAAAAATCCTTTTTCTTACAGAAATATATATTTTTTTCTTTGAATTGGCTTGTATTACATTTTATGTAACATGAAAAACGTATATTCTTCAAAATGTTTTTAAAACCAATAAAAAGGTTTAAATAGGGTAGTTAATGTAACTTTAAAGAGAAAAACAATACGCTAAAGAGTATTGTTCCTGTTCTAATTAAAACATGGAAATTAAAAGAAAATTACTAAAAACTCATCTTTGGAGGTAAAAACATACTTTTTTTTCTAAGGGAAGATGGATTGGTCATAAAAATATTATAAAACCCTTACGAACGTTGAAAAATGGATAATTCAAATCGCATATGTTATTCTTGTATAAGGGGGTTTTATGGAAAAAGCCATTAATAATTTATGAAATTTTACATAGAAAAAGTATATTGTAACATGAAAAATTTGTTTTTTACAAAATGTGTTTAGACGTCCAAAAAGATTAAAAATATGTACTTTGGACTGTTTCAGAGAAAGAAAATGTATATTGTGTTTACTTTCTTGTTTTTAATCAAAACATTGAAATCAATAGAAAATTTTTAAAAAGTAACTTTTGGTGTAAAATAATATATTTTTTTCGTAAAAGAGAAAAAGAGTTTTACTGTAAAAGTAGTAAATCTCCAAAAAATATTGAAAAAGGGTCATTAATGCAGTTTTCTGGAAAAAAAATATTATAATAAAATAAGGATAAAAGCATAAAAATAGACAATTTGTGCAATTTTAGAGAAAAAAAATATTGTCGAGAAAAAGAATGTATTTTTTTGGTTTTCTTCCACCAACAAATGAAAATATGAAAAAAAACTTGAAATAGTCACTTTTTAGGGAGATTTTTCTTCTTTATTCAAATGACATATATTATAATTGTAAAGGGGGATTTTGTTTAAAATGCCGTTCATCCCCCTAAAAACGTTGAAAAACACGTCATTTATGATTTCTTTCAGAAAAAAAGTATATTGTAGCAATATTCTGTGTTTTTTGTTTATTTTTTGATAAAACAATTAAATAAGAAGAAAATAATCGAAAAATTCACTTTTTTAGTTAAAAGAAACTTTTTTCGTTAAATGGCACATATTCCCATTTTCTGAACTAAAAAAAAAAAGATGTTTTTTCTTAGATAAGATGTTTATTTTTTGACAAAACAATGAAATAAGAAGAAAATAATAGAAAAATTCACTTATTTTAGTTAAAAGAAACATTTTTCGTGAAATGGGATATATTCCCATTTTCTGAACTAAAAAAAAGATTGTCTTTCTTAGATAAGATGCTAATTTTCCTCCTGAAAACGCTGGAAAGGGGATAATTTATGCATTTTGGAGAGAAAAAAATGAATTGCCATGAAACGTTAACATATTTCTTGCTTTTTCCTTCATTTTCATTCAAAACATGGAAATGAAAAGAAAAAAAACACTGAAAAATCCTTTTTCTTAAAGAAATGTATATTTTTTCCTTGAAATGGCTTGTATTACATTTTATGTAACATGAAAAAAGGATTTTCTTCAAAACGTTGTTAAAACCAATAAAAAGGTTTAAATAGGGTTGTTTATGTAACTTTAAAGATAAAAACAATACGCAATAGCATATAGTTCATGTTTTAATTAAAACAGAGAAATTCAAAGAAAATTGCTGAAAAACTCACTTTTGGAGGTAAAAACATACTTTTTTTTCTAAGGAAAAATGGATTTGTCATAATAATATTGTAAAACACTTAAAAACGTTAAGAAATGGATAATCAAAATCGAAAATGTTATACTTGTAAAAGGGGGTTTTATGTAAAATGCTAAAAATGTAAAATGTTAATACTCTTAAAAACTTTAAAAAAAACGTAATTTATGAAATTTTAGATAGAGAAAGTATATTGTACCATGAAAAGGCTGTTTACTACAAAATGTGTTTCAATGTCCAAAAAAGTTAAAAATGGGTACTTTGTACTGTTTCAGAGAAAGAAAATGTATATAGTGTTAATTTTCTTGTTTTGTTCACTTTTTCGGTGAAAAGAAACTTTTTTCCTGAAATGGCATATATTCCTTTATTTCTGAACTAAAAAAAAGATGGTCTTTCTTGGATGAGATGGTAATTCTCCTCCAAAAAACTCTAAAAAGAGGATAATTTATGCAATTTTGAGAGAAAAAAATGAATTGCCATGAATAGTTCTTACTTTTTCCTTCATTCTCATTGAAAACATGGAAATGAAAAGAAAAAACACTGAAAAATCCTTTTTCTTAAAGAAATATATATTTTTTTCCTTGAAATGGCTTGTATTACATTTTATGTAACATGAAAAAAGGGATTTTTTTCAAAATGTTGTTAAAACAAAACAAAAAAAGGTTTAAATAGGGTAGTTTATGTAACTTTAAAGAGAAAAACAATACGTTATAACGTATTGTTCATGTTTTTAATTAAACTTGGAAATTCAAAGAAAATACTGTAAAACTCACTTTCGGAGGTAAAAACTTTTTTTTTTTCTTAGGGAAGATGGATTTGTCATAAAAATATTGTAAAACACTTCAAAACGTTAAAAAAATGGATAATTTAATTCGCATATGTTATATGTGTAAAAGGGTTTTTTTATGTAAAATGCCGTAAATACTCTTAAAAACTGAAAAAAAAAAACGTAATTTATGAAATTTTAGATAGAAAAAGTATATTGTACCATGAAAAAGCTGTTTACTACAAAATGTGTTTGAATGTCCAAAAAAGTTAAAAATGGGTACTTTGTACAGTTTCAGAGAAAGAAAATATATATAGTGTTAATTTTCTTGTTTTTAATTGAAACATTGAAATCAATAAAAAAATATTAAAAAGTGACTTTTGGTGTAAAATCATATATTTTTTTCGTAAATGTGATGGTTTTCATTTAAAAGTAGTAAATCTCCGAAAAGCATTTTAAAAAAGGGTCATTTATGATGTTTTAGAGAAAAATATATATATTATCGTAAAATAAGAAAAAAGCATAAAAAATATGTAATGTGTTATTTTAGAAAAAAATATATATATTGTCGAGAAAAAGGATGTACTTTTTTTGTTTTCTTCTACCAACAAATGAAAATATGAAAAAAACCTTGAAAAAGTCACTTTTTAGGCAGAATTTTCTTTTTTATTGCATATATTATACTTCTAAAAGGTGGTTCTCTTTTAAATGCCGTTAATACCCCTAAAAACGTTGAAAAACACGTCATTTATGTTTTTTTTCAGAAAAAAAGTATATTGTCGCAATATTCAGTGTTTTGTGTTTTTTTTATGAAAACAATGAAATAAGCAGAAAATCATCGAAAAATTCACTTTTTCGGTGAAAGGAAACTTTTTTCGAGAAATGGCATATATTTATTTTTTTTCTGAACTATAAAAAAATTTGTCTTTCTTAAATAAGATGTTAATTCACCTAAACGCTAAAAAAGGGATAATTTATGATATTTTGAGGGAAAAAAATGAATTACCATGAAAAGTTAATATATTTCTTGTTTTTCACTTCATTTTCATTCAAAACATGGAAATGAAAAGAAAAAACACTTAAAAATCCTTTTTCTTAAAGAAATATATTTTTTCCTTGAAATGGCTTGTATCACATTTTATGTAAATGAAAAATGGCCTTTCCCAAAATTTTGTTGAAATTAATAAAAAGGGATTTTTTTTCAAAATGTTGTTAAAAAAAAAAAATTAAAAATATAGTATTTTATGTAACTTTAAAGAGAAAAACAATACGCTACAGCGTATTGTTCATGTTTTTAATTAAAACATGGAAATTCAAAGAAAATTACCGAAAAAACTCGCTTTTGGAGGTAAAAACATACTTTTTTTTTCTAAGGGAAGGTGGATTTGTCATAAAAATGTTGTAAAACCCTTAAAAACGCTGAAAAATGGATGATTCAAATCGCATATGTTATACTTGCAAAAGGTTTTTTTTTTGTAAAATGCAGTTAATACTCCTTAAAACTAAAAAAAAAAACAATTTATGAAATTTTAGATAGAAAAAGTATATTGTAACATGAAAAAGTTGTTTTCTACAAAATGTGTTTAAACGTCCAAAAAGGTTAAAAATGGGTACTTCGTACAGTTTCAGGGAAAGAAAATTACTGAAAAACTCACTTTTGGATGTAAAAACTACTTATTTTTATTTTCTAAGTACTTATTTTTATTTTCTAAGGGAAAATGGATTTGACATAAAAATATTGTAAAACCCTTAAAAACGTTGAAAAATTGATAATTCAAATTGCATATGTTGTACTTGTAAAAGGGGGTTTTATGTAAAATGCCGTTAATACTCTTAAAAACTGAAAAAAAACGTAATTTATGGAATTTTATAAAATGTGTTTAAACGTCCAAAAAGGTTAAAAATGGATACTTTGTACAGTTTCAGAGAAAGAAAATGTATATAGTGTTTATTTTCTTGTTTTTAATCAAAACATTTAAATCAATAGAAAATTATTAAAAAATTTCTTTTGGTGTAAAATCATATTTTTTTTCGTAAAAAAGTTGGTTTTCCATATTTGTAGTAAATCTCCGAAAAACATTGAAAAAAAGGTCATTTATGCAGTTTTAGAGAAAAAATATATATTATCGTCAAATAACGATAAAAGCATAATGATAGGTAATTTGTGTTATTTTAGAGAAAAAAATATTGTCGAGAAAAGAATGTTTTTGGGGTTTTTTTTCCCAACAATATGAAAAAAACCTTGAAAAAGTCACTTTTTTGCCAGAATTTTCTTTTTTATTGAAATTACATATATTATACATGTAAAAGGGGATTTTGTTTGAAATGCTGTTAATACTCCTAAAAACGTTGGATAACACGTCATTTATGATTTTTTTCAGAAAAAAAGTATATTGTAGCAATATTCATTGTTTTTTGTTTATTTTTTCATGAAAACAATGAAATAAGCAGAAAATCATCAAAAAATGAACTTTTTCGTTGAAAAGAATCTTTTTTCGTGAAATGGCATATATTCTTTTTTTCTGAACTAAAAAAAAAATGGTCTTTCTTAGAAAAGATGTTAATTAACCTAAAAACGCTGGAAAGGGGATAATTTATGCAATTTTGAGAGAAAAAAATTAATTGCTATGAAAAGTTAGTATATTTCTTGCTTTCTATTCATTTTCATTCAAAACCTGAAAATGAAAAGAAAAAAACACTGAAAAATACTTTTTTTCAAAGAAATACATTTTTTTTGCTTGAAATATCTTGTATTACATTTTATGTAACATGAAAAAAGTATTTTCCTCAAAATGTTGTTGAAACAAATAAAAAGGTTTAAATAAGGTATTTTATGCAATTTTAAAGAGAAAAACAATGGGTTATAGCGTATTGTTCATGTTTTTAATTAAAACATGGAAATTCAATGAAAATTACTAAAAAACTCACTTTTGGAGGTAAAAACACACTTTTTTTTCCTAAGGGAAGTTCGATTTGTCTTATAAATGTTGTAAAACTGTTAAAAACACTGAAAAATGGATAATTCGAATTGCATATGTTATACTAGTAAAAATGGGTTTTACGTAAAAAATACTCTTAAAAACTGAAAAAAAAAACGTATTTTATGAAATTTTGAATAAAAAAAAGTATATTGTGACATGAAAAAGTTCTTTTCTACAAAATGTGTTTAACGTCCTAAAAGGTTAAAATTTAGTACTTTGTACAGTCTCAGAGAAAGTAAATGTATATAGTGTTTATTTTCTTGTTTTTAATCAAAACATTGAAATCAATAGAAAATTATTAAAAAGTGAATTTTTGTGTTAAATCATTTATGCATTTATAGTAATAAAAAATATATTATCGTAAAATAAGGCTAAAAGCATAAAAATAGGTAATTTGTGCAGTTTTAGAGAAAAAAATATATTGTCGAGAAAAAGAATGGATTTTTTTTTGTTTTCTTCCACTAACAAATGAAAATATAAAAAAAAAAAACTTGAAAAAATCACGTCATATATGTTTTTTTTTTCAGAAAAAAAGTATATTGTGGCAAAATTCAGTTTTTTTTTTATGAAAAAGAAATAAGCAGAAAATCATAGAAAAATTCACTTTTTCGGTAAAAAGAAACTTTTTTCGTGAAATCGCATATATTCCTTTTTTCTGAACTAAAAAAAGATGGTCTTTCTTAGATGAGGTGGTAATTCTCCTCCTAAAAACGCTGGAAAGGAGATAATTTATGCAATTTTGAGAAAAAAAAATGTATTGACATGAAAAGTTAATATATTTCTTACTTTTTCATTCATAAAAAACAGCTTTTTCATGTTAAAAGATACTTTTTCTATGTAAAATTCCATAAATTACGTTTTTTTTTCAGTTTTTAAGAGTATTAACGGCATTTTACATAAAACCCCCTTTTACAAGTATAACATATGCGATTTGAATTATCAAGTTTTCAACGTTTTTAAGGGTTTTACAATATTTTTATGTCAAATCCATCTTCCCTTAGAAAATAAAAGTATGTTTTTACATCCAAAAGTGAGTTTTTCAGTAATTTTCTTTGAATTTCCATGTTTTAATTAAAAATATGAACAATACACTATAGCGTATTGTTTTTCTCTTTAAAGTTACATAAACTACCCTATTTAAACCTTTTTATTTGTTTTAACAACATTTTGAAGAAAATCGCTTTTTCATGTTACATAAAATGTAATACAAGCCATTTCAATGAAAAAATATATATTTCTTAAGAAAAAGGATTTTTCAGTGTTTTTTCCTTTCATTTCCATGTTTTGAATGAAAAGGAAGGAAAAAGCAAGAAATATATTAACTTTTCATGGCAATTCATTTTTTTCTCTCAAAATTGCATAAATTATCCCTTTCCAGCGTTTCTTGGAGAATTAACATCTTAGATAAGAAAGACCATCTTTATTGTAGTTCGGAAAAAAGGAATATATGCAATTTCACGAAAAAAGTTTCTTTTCACCGAAAAAGTTATCTTTTTGATGATTTTCTGCTTATTTCATTGTTTTCATCAAACAATAAACAAAAAACACTGGATATTGCCACAATATACTTTTTTCTGAAAAAAATAATAAATGACGTGTTTTTCAACGTTTTTAGGAGTATTAACGGCATTTTAACAAAACCCCATTTTACAAATATAATATATGCAATTTGAATAAAGAAGAAAATTCTGCCTAAAAAGTGACTTTTTCAAGGTTTTTTTCATATTTTCATTTGTTGGTGGAAGAAAACCAAAAAAAATCATTCTTGATCTCGATAATATTTTTTTTCTCTAAAATTGCACAAATTACCTATTTTTATGCTTTTCCTTATTTTACCACAATATATTTATTTTTCTCTAGAACCGCATAAATGACCCTTTTTTCAATGTTTTTCGGAGATTTACTACTTTTAAAGGAAAACCATCTTTTTACGAAAAAAACTATGATTTTACACCATAAGTCACTTGTTTTAATAATTTT
>CM035178.1:5191133-5201233 GCA_020233015.1 Callinectes sapidus | reverse complement strand
ACACAGGAAAACAATAATTGAGAAATGAGAAGCGTGTGTGCCGAAGCTAAAAACGTCCATTTTCTTTAATATATAGAGTTAGCCAAGGGAGGAGGAGGAGGAGGAGGAGGAGGAGGAGGAGGAGGAGGAGGAGGAGGAGGAGGAGGAGGAGGAGGAGGAGGAGGAGGAGGAGGAGGAGGAGATAACTAGCAACGCCTGGTGAATTATGGGAAGAAAAATGTGTGTGTGTGTTTGTGCATGGCGAGTACACACACACACACACACACACACACACACACAAACATACACACACACACACACACACACACACACACACACACACACACACACACACACACATAATTAATACATTTCAACCAAGTTACTCCTCGATTAAGAAAAAAATTCATTAAAATATTCTCCTATTTTATTTATCTTTCATTATTATTATTATTATTATTATTATTATTATTATTATTATTATTATTATTATTATTATTATTATTATTATTATTATTTTTATTATTATTATTATTTTCGTCTTCGGCTTTAAGAAACTAAGTAAATTTATTCCCCGTATGAAAGTTAAGGAAGGAAGTGGGAGGGGGAGAAGGAAGAGAAGGAAGAAAGGAAGGAAGAAAGGAAGAAAGGAAGGAAGAAAGGAGGAATGGTAAGAGAATAAGTGAAAGGAAGGAAGGCAAGAAAATAGTTAAGAAGACAGAAGACAGTGAAGGGAAGAAAGAAAGAAAGAAGAATGAAAGAAGGAGAGAAAGAGACAATAAAGAAGGGAAGAAAAGGAGGAAGGAAAGGAATTTATTTATGCGTATATTGCAAAGAAAGATGGAAGAAGAGAAAGTGAGTAAAACAGGAGAAGAAAAAAAGAAGAGAAAGAAGAGGAAAAAGAAAAGGAGAAGGAGGAGAAGGAGGAGGAGGAGGAGGAGAAAGAAGAAAGGAAGGAATGTGTTTATACGTATGATGCAAAGAAAGATGGAAGAAGAGAAAGTGACTAAAACAGAAGAAAGAAGAGGAAAAAGAGGAGGAGGAGGAGGAGGAGGAGGAAGAAGAGGAGGAGAAAGAAGAATGTGTTTATACGTATGATGCAAAGAAAGATGGAGGAGGTGATAGTGAGTGAAACAGGAGGAGGAGGAGGAGGAGGAGGAGGAAGAGGAGGAGGAGGAGGAGGAGGAGGAGGCGTACAGAACATTTAATAAAACTTGTCCCACTATTGAGGAAGTGATGCGTGTGTTGCTCTTTCGATAACTGACGTCTCTCTCTCTCTCTCTCTCTCTCTCTCTCTCTCTCTTTCACCATCGTCCTCCTTTTAACGTCTATGGTTATGCCTTCTCGGACTTACTCTCCTCCTCCTCCTCTTCTTCTTCTTCTTCTTCCTCCTTTTCCTCCTTCTCCCAGACTTCCTTCTCTACCTTCCGTTATAGCACACTTTCTCTTTCCTTCTTTCTCTTTCCTTTCCCTTTTCTCTCCTCCTGTAGGGCTATACACCATTTCTTTCCTCTTCCTCCTCCTCCTCCTCCTCCTCCCTCCCACCCACATGGCTATTTATATCGTTCTTCTCTTCTTCCTCTTCTTCGTCCTTCTATTTGCATATTTTCTCCTCCATTATTCAGTTATTGACGTTATTCTTTTCGTTATTTACTACTACTACTACTACTACTACTACTACTACTACTACTACTAGAGTTATCAAAGTCACTATTTGTTGTTGTTGTTGTTGTTGTTAGCAGTGTGCACCAATCGCCCCATCGACAGCCAATCATATTTCCTGATTACTGTGACGTCACGCTTCCCTCGGCTTCCTATTGGCCAGTGCAGCATGACGTCCCCCATTAATATGACCGATGATGCCTGAGAGAGAGAGAGAGAGAGAGAGAGAGAGAGAGAGAGAGAGAGAGAGAGAGAGAGAGAGAGAGAGAGAGAGAGAGAGAGAGAGATGGCAAAGACAGGATGGTAGTGGCGGTTATGTCGATGGTGACAGTGATGGTGGTGATGGTGACGGGAGGGCAGGCAGGGAGGCAGGGAGGCAGGGAGGGAGGCAGGGAGGCAGGGAGGCAGGGAGGGAGTCCGGATGTTGTCACCCCCCTGTCAACCTTTATCAAGATGGCCTCCGTGCACTAGCTAGGGAGGAGGGAGAGGGGACAGAGAAAGAGAGAAGGGGAGAGGGGAGAGAGAGAGAGAGGGAGAAAGAAGGGGAGAGGTTGCCATTAACACACGTGGCGGTTTGAGTTACACCGCCACGCCACTGCCACCGCGCACAGTAAGAGGGTTATAATGGAGAGCAAAAAGCGCCTTCCGTCATTAATGCACATCGTAGTCAAGTGAAATTCAGAAGCAGGAGGTGGATGGGATAGAGTATTAAATTGAAGTGGATGGGTCAGATTAACAACCCCTTCAGTACTGGAACGCGTTTTTATATTTATTCTGTTTATTTGGTGACTTCAATACAGCTTGGGATACTTATGAGAGGGTTGAAATAGTGAAGACTCTGGCCATTATTCCTTTGACCTTCCTAACGTCAATAAAATCGTCTAATCACACCCAAAACTCGTGATAAAAATGAGTCCCAGTACTGAATGGGTGAAGACATTTTTCCCGTTCTTTCGGTTAACTCTCGGACCTGCAGAGGATTAAATAGAGGAACAGAGGAGTAAAGAACAGTAGGTGAATAAACAAGAGTAATTTCTGTGTAGGATAAAGTCACTTCTGGACATCGTATGCAAGTCAATTGAAGAAGAGACTGATAGCGAGTCACTTCAGCAGATGGTACTGGAGTAACTTACACTGAAGAGCAGGGAAGGGAGAGGTTGCTCATCTGTGTGTGTCGTATTGAAGTACATTGACACAGAAGATAGAAAAGCTTAAAGTTACTTCTCAAATCGTATTGTAGTAAATAGAAATACGACCGTAGGAACACAGGAAAAGTTAATGAAAAAGAAGAAAACAATAATAGATCTATACATAAGCGAAACAATAAGCAGCATCAGAAACAAACTTAAAACAAATAAAAAAAAGACTAGTGGATTATTAAATGCTTTGTTCTCTATATTCTGACGAAGGAAAGGAAAAGGGGAGGGGGGGAGAAGAACTAAACATACAAGCAAACAATAGATAAAACAAAGCAACAATATTAGATCTGACACTAACAAATTAAAACATGAAGATAACAAACATGAGAAAGTAAATACTCTCTCTCTCTCTCTCTCTCTCTCTCTCTCTCTCTCTCTCTCGTGAAAGAAGTGTATAATGAATGAAGGATGAAGACCCTCACCAGATAACAAAGACAGGACGAGGGGGTGACTGTTAGCATTTTTAGCACATCCTTCCTGTTCATGCTCTCTCTCTCTCTCTCTCTCTCTCTCTCTCTCTCTCTCTCTCTCTCTCTCTCTCTCTCTCTCTCTCTCTCTCTCTCTCTGCACCATCCACTCCTCCCCCCCACAACACACACCTGCACGCGAGGGAAGGAAGAAAAGTTTTGCATAACGTCAAAACATGCAGTTCGTTCGCCTAATATGGTGTGTGTGTGTGTGTGTGTGTGTGTGTGTGTGTGTGTGTGTGTGTGTGTGTGTGTTCTGTACGACCAGAAAAACTTTCACGATGCATTATAGGTTAATGTGACGTGAAGAGAGAGAGAGAGAGAGAGAGAGAGAGAGAGAGAGAGAGAGAGAGAGAGAGAGAGAGAGAGAGAGAGGGAGATTGCTTCATATATCAGCCAGTTCCTCCCTTATAAAAGAAGGAAACAGTTTTCAAGGAGCAATTGGAGAAGAGATGATGCGTGGCGTGGTTAACATATACGTGTGGAGGGAAGGAGCTCAAGAAGAAGAAGAAGAGGAGGAAGAGGGGGGGGGGAAGAAAAGAAGAAGGAGGTTGTGGAGGAAGAAGAAGAGGGGGAGGAGAGAAAGCAATTAAAAAGAAGTAAGATTATTCATGATTTCGTAAGGAGAAGATGTACATGAAGAGGAAAATGAAAGGAGATCAAGAGAGAGACAAAAAAACAAAGAGAAAGAAACAGAAGTAAGATATGAGAGGAAAGGAAAAGTAAGAGAGAGAGTAAGAAACAGAGTAATTGCTGTGAGAAGTCTTGTTAGCCAGTAAAGGGTTGGATCCTCTATATTATGCTTAACAAGACTTGAATCCTTTATTATGCGTATTAGGTGGCTGGGAACAATATCAGTTTTCTAGTGAAGCTTTCAGAGTGTTGCTATTGAAGAGAAAGAGAGAGAAGAGAGCAGAGAAGAGAAACCATGAAGATTCTATTGTTCTTGTTATTAATACTTCATCTTTTCATCTTCTTATCTCTTTTCATCTCATTCTTAACTTTTTTTTTCTTTTTTGTTCTTACTTCTCTTTTTCCTTCTTTTTTTTTAACCCTTTCATTTTTCCTTCTTGCTCTTTCTTTCTATCTTCTTCTTAATCTTTCCTTTTCCTTCTTTCTATGTCTTTCTTAAGCTTTTTTTCCATCTTGGTCTTTCTTTCTATCTTTTATTTAACCTTTCCTTTTTTTTCTTCTTACTCTCTTCTTTCTTTCTTTCTTTCTTTATTTATTTTACTTATTCACGTGCTTCCTCCTCCTCCTCCTCCTCCTCCTCCTCCTCCTCCTCCTCTTTCTCCAGGGTCTGTTGCTGTTTGAATCTCCTTTGTATTCCTCTGTGTTCCTCCTCCTCCTCCTCCTTCCTCCTCCTCCTCCTCCTCCTCCTCCTCCTCCTCTTTTTAGCCAATTAACTGATGATATTGATGCTTTTATCCAGCCGGTTGATGTGTTTCTCAAAGTGGCGTGTGAGTGACTGTCAAAGAGAGCTGTAAATGAATTCCTTTTTCCAATTAAATGTTTTGTAATTGTTCTCTCTCTCTTTTTATTTTTTGTGTGTTGGTTGGGTCCAGAGTGGAGAGTTACGCATGTTGTTGTTGTTGTTGTTGTTGTTGTTGTTGTTGTTGTTGTTGTTGTTGTTAGTTGTTGTTGTTTTATGCGCTTGACGACATGGCGGTGTGCGCTTGACGACATGGCGGTGTAAGTTATTGGAGTGTTGTAACGCACGCACGCACGCACTCACTCACACGCACACACTCACACGCACATACATACACTCCAACTCTCTCTCTCTCTCTCTCTTTCCTCCATGCATCATTACAACTAACTCCTCTTCTTCTTCATCATCTCTTCTTCCTGCATTCCGCAAACTTAATATCGCATAAATTCTCGTGTATAATAATATCCCAACGCATTTTCATTTTCCTACTTTTTTTTCCCCATCCCATCTTATTATTTTTTTTCCTTTTATTTCCTAGAGGCCAGCCGTTCTTATTTCCACATGCCCCGGCGCACTTGCACTAATAATGGGCCCTTTAATTTTCATGACACCTTGAAATTCCCTCACATAACCTGATCTCTCATATTTCCTTCACTGTGCAAGGACAAAGAAGCGTTGGTGAGCAGGAAGACAGACAGACAGACAGATAGACAGACAGACAGACAGACAGATAGACAGATAGACAGGAAAAGGGGTAAAGGAATGAAGGACTTAAAAAAGGAACAGGAGGAAGTAAAAGAAGAGAGAATGAGAAAGAAAGGACAAAGAGAATAAAAACGAGGAAAGGAGAAGGGAGGGAATAATGCATGGAAGGAAGAGAGAGAAGAAAGAGAAGCGATTCAGAAAGAGGTGACTGAAAGGAAGTTAAAATGAGAAGAGGAGGAGGAGGAGGAAGAAGAAGAAAAGAAGGAAGGAAGAGTGGTGTGAGGAAGAGAATGCGAAGGAAGGAAGGAAGGAAAGAAGGAAGGTGGAGAGAGAGGAAAAAACGCTAAATGTGAAAGAGAAGAGAGAGAGAAAGGAAAGGAAAGTGTGAATTAAAGGAGACGAAGAGAAGGAGAGGAGAGGAAGGAAAACTAAACTAGAAAACAATAAATAGACAAACAAAATAAACGTTGCAATTAGACAAACAAACAAACAAACTTAAATATATAGAAATTAAGTCCAAACCAATATAAACAGACAGACAGACAGACAAACAAGCAGAAAGTTAAACAGACAAACATTTAAACAGACAGACAGACGGACAGGAGGAGAGAAAGTAGAAAATATGAACAGACAAGATGAAAGAGACAGAGAGAGAGAGAGAGAGAGAGGGGGGGGGGGGATTTAAACTGAAAACATTGTCTCTTCTCGCTTCAGGTTGTCTTCATTTCAGTCTGTCTCTCTCTCAGTCCTTTAATTCAGTCACTCTTTAACTCTTCAGTCTGTCCTCACTTCAGGTTTGTTCATTATTTTCACCCTGTCAGTCTCATTACATTATCATTTCAGGCTTGTCACTGTTCGGCTTTTCGCACTTCAGACTAATTGAAGGCTAATTAACCCCTTCAGTACTGGAACACATTTTTATCACGAGTTTTGGGTGTAATTAGATGATTTTATTGATATTAAGTAGGGTCTATGGAGGTCAGAAGATTAATGGCCTGAGTCTGTTCTGTTTTAACCCCTTCACTACTGGGACACATTTTTACCACGAGTTTTGGGTGTGAGTATGTGATTTTATTGATATTAAGTAGGGTTTATAGAGATCAGAAGGTTAATAGGAAGAGTCTGTACTATTTTAATCCCCACATGAGTTTTTTCAAGCTGTATAAAATCAACAAATAATGAGCAGAATAAATATGAAAATGCGTGAAGGCTAATTAATTGAGGGATGGAGAGATAAGTTAACTGACTGACTGGCTTAACTAACTGACTGGCTGGCTGATTCATGTACTGACTCATTAGCTAATAGAGTAAATGACTGGCAAGATGATTACTGATGGACTGACGGCTCTCATTAAGTGACTGATTAAGTTAACTGTTGATAAATGGATTAAAATGATCCACTGACTGTCTCTTGTTATTGAAAAAGTGATGGATTTCAGGTACTATCTTGTTATATAAAAAAAGGAAAGAAGGAGAAATGATAAACAGAATGAATAAATGAAAATAGAAATAATAATGAAGGAGAGGGAAAGATGAATAAGAGAAAGACAAGAGAGAGAGAGAGAGAGAGAGAGAGACAGAGAGGGGAAGGGAGAAGGGGGAGGATGAAGAGGGAACAGTAGAATAGAAAAAAAAACGATAAAGGGAGACTTGAGGAAGGGTTGAGAGGGGAAAGGGAGGGGAAATCCTTTATAGGCAGGCAAACAAATGCTAACAAACCTAATTATATCAAGTCATTTTGCACCGAAGTTAAAATGAAAGTTTGAAATAATGTTGAAGTTGTTAATTTTTATCCTTGACAATTATCTCTCGTGACTTGTCTCTTTCTCTTCTCCATCATGTTGTTATCCACGTCTCTCTTTTCTCTCTCTTCATTTACTCTCTTCGTTATATTCTTCTTCCTCTCTCTTTCTTGCCTTTCTCTTATTTATTCTCTATTTCTTTCTTTATTCCTACTTTTCCTCTAGTGTCTTTTCTATGTCTCTCTTTTCTCTCTTAATTTACTCTCTTCGTCATATTCTTCCTCTCTCTTTCTTGCCTTTCTCTTATTTATTCTCTATTTCTTTCTTTATTCTTATTTATTCTTTCTATTATTCTTCCTTTTCCTATAGTGTCTTTTCCATGTCTCTCTTTTGTCTCTCTTAATTTACTCTCTTCGTTATATTCTTCTTCCTCTCTCTTTCTTGCTTTTCTCTCATTTATTCTCTATTTCTTTCTTTATTCTTATTTATTCTTTCCATTTATTCTTCCTTTTCCTTTAGTGTCTTTTCCATGTCTCTCTTTTGTCTCTTAATTTACTCTCTTCTTTTTTTACTCTCCCTCTTTCTCTTTCTTCTTTCTCTTATTTCTTTTTTTATGTTTTCTTTTTTTATCTTCTTTCGTTTCCCTCTTTTCCCCCAAATTATTTATACACGTCTTTCTATTTTCGTCTTTTCTTGTTATCTTGCTTTCTTAATTATCTTCATTTCTTTCTCTTCTGTCTTCATTGATTTACTTTTTCTTTCATGTTATCCCTTTTTGTGTCTTTCATTAATTCTTTCACCTCATTATTCTTTTTTTCTTTTTTCTTTTTTTGACTAATTATAATTTCTTTCTCTCTTTTATCTTCCTTGACTCTTCTTGACTTCTCTATCCTTGCTCTTTGTCTTCATTGAATTACCCTTTATTTCCTCTGTTATCACTTTGTTTTCTCTTTCATTAATTCTTTCACCTCATTATTATTTTTTTTCGTCTTTTTTTTTACTTCTAATTATTCTTTCTTTCTCTCTTTTATCTTCCTTGACTCTTCTTGACTTCTTCTCTCTATCCTTCCTCTCCTCCATTTCTCTCCTCCACTTCTCTTTTTCTGCCACTCAATTATTCTTCTCCCTCATTATCACTTCCACACATCTTCATTTGTCTTCTAATTATCTCTTCTTTCCCTATTTTGCGTCTTATTTCTGAGTAAACTATTGTATCCATTGTTATTCTTTTTAGTATTATCGCCTTATCTTTCTTCTCTGTCTTCTGATCATTCTATTCTATCGTTATTGTTTTGTTTTTTTGTGTTTTTCTAATCATTCCTTCTTTTTTCATTGTTTCTACGAGTTTTCTTTTTCTCTTGGGTGTTCTTAGTCTTCTCTCTCTCTCTCTCTCTCTCTCTCTCTCTCTCTCTCTCTCTCTCTCTCTCTCTCTCTACTCACCCTGCTGTCTTTCACTTGTCTTCGTTCGTCTGTCTTCCATCATTATTCTTCTTCCCTTTGTTTTGTATTTCTTTTCTCTCTTTTCTTTGTCTCTATTTCATCTGTCTCTCAATATGTCAATCTGTGTGTCTGTGTGTATCAGTGTCACTCTCTCTATCTGTCTGTCTGTCTGTCTGTCTGTCTGTCTGTCTGTCTCCCACTGTCTGCATCTCCTTTTTCATTCCTCTTTCTTTCTTTCTTCTTTCTCTCTGTTCTTTGTCTTTCTCTTCTTTCCTCTCTTCCTCTTGTCTCTGTTTTTGTCTGTCTGTCTGTTTGTTTGTTTCTTCCTCCTCTCCAACTGTCTGTATTTCCTCTTCCTTCCTCCTCATTCTTCCTCCTTCCTTATTTCTCCTCTTCGTCTTTCTCTTCCTTCTCTTCTTTCTGTTTATCTGTTTTTCGTCAATATCAGTGTGTCTATCTGTCTATCTGTTCCTCCTTCCACATTGTATATCCTCTTCCTTCCTCCTCATTCTTCCTCCTTCTTTCTCTCTCTTCTTCTTCTCTGTTCTTCCTTTTCTTCCTGTTGTCTATCTGTTTTCAGTATGTCTATCTGTCTATCTGTCCCTTCTTCTAAATCATATCTCTTCTTTATCATTCTTCCTCCTTCTTTCTCTCTCTTCTTCTTCTCTCTTCTTCCTTTTCTTCCTGCTGTCTATCTGTCTTCAGTACGTCTATTTCTGTCTATCTGTCTGTGTGTCCCTTCTAAATTATATCTCCTCTTCCTTCTTCCTCATTCTTCCTCGTACTTTCTCTTCTTCTTCTTCCTCCTTCTTTCTCTCTCTTCCTCCTCCTCCTCCTTCTCCTCCTCCTCCTCCTCGCCAAGTCTTTCTGCGCGTGGGGAAGTTTGGTCGGCAAGTTAACGCTACGATGAGAGAAGGGATGGGCGAGTGGGTTGATTAAGGAAATTCCTACATAGTTCCCCCTTCATCGCTGCACGGGATAGAAAACGAACAGCCGGAGTGAGTGAGTGAGTGATGGGTGGCGGTGGTGGTGGTGGTGGTGGTGGTGGTGATGGTGGTGGTTATAATGTATTTTGTTTCTTTTTTCTTCTCCTTTTCGTGTGTTTTTTTTTTTTTTTTCTTTTCCTTTTCGTGTTTTTTTTCTTTTCCTTTTCGTGTTTTTTTCTTTTCCTTTTCGTGTTTTTTTCTTTTCCTTTTCGTGTTTTTTCTTCTTCTTCTTCCTTCTACACCTATTTGTTTTGTTTTTTCTTCCTTCCTTCTTCCTCGTTCTTCGTCCTATTTTGTCTCTTCTCGTCTTTCTCTTCCTCTTGTCTATCTGTTCTCCTCCTCCCGAGAGGGAGAGGGAGAGGGAGAGAGGAGGGGGAGAGGTGTTGAGGTGTGGGGAGAAGAAAAGAGGAGTGATAACAGGCAATAGAAAGAGAAATGGAGGAGGAGGAAGAGAAGGAGGAAGAAGAGGAGGAGAAGGAGGAGGAGAA
>CM035178.1:5070962-5082571 GCA_020233015.1 Callinectes sapidus | reverse complement strand
TGTGTATGTGCGTGTGCGTGTGCGTGTGTGTGTGTGTGTGTGTGTGTGTGTGTGTGTGTGTGTGTGTGTGTGTGTTCTGTGTGTGTGTGTGTGTGTGTGTGTGTGTGTGTGTGTGTGTGTGTGTTCTGTGCGTGCGTGCGTGCGTGTGTGTGTGTGTGTGTGTGTGTGTGTGTGTGTGTGTGTGTGTGTGTGTGTGTGTGTGTGTGTGTGTGTTGTGTTGTGTTGTGTTGTGTTGTGTGTGTGCGTGTGTGTGCGTGTGTGTGTGTGTGTGTGTGTGTGTGTAGGCACATATATGCACATACACATACGCACATACATACATACGCACACACGCACATACACTAGCACATATAGACACATACATATACGCACATACACATACATACATACGCATACACACACGTACACATATACACATGCACATATATATAGACACACATACACATACGCACATACACACGCACACACGCAGATACAAACATGCGCACATACCTATGCACATATGGACACATACACACATACACATAGACACATACATACATACACATACATAGCTACACATACATACATCGAAACATACACATAAATACACAGATACCTACATCTTCAAGTAGGTACATACACACATACTATGTATCACACATACACATACATACTACATACATACATGCACACATACATACATACATACATGCATTCATCAGTTCTGTACAAAGTGCCAGCCAATGAATGCCTTGTACCAGTGCCAGGCTGGCAGGCTAACATGTCACCAGTGTTTCGTGACAAGACAGGACATGAGTGCCACGTGTTCACACCATCTATGTACATAGCTTTTTAATGGCACAGAGATGGTCACCAGTGTTGTGTGTTGAGATGCCAGCTGGCTGAGAGCTGCCCGCCCTGGCGCCGGGGTGGACAGCTGTGCTGAAGGCGCGGGGCCCTCTTCTGGACTCCTTCACCTTTTGTCTCGCTGGCATCGCCGCCGCACACGGACTTGTGCACAAGCGTACGCCAGCAGGATGACCACGGCCAGTCCACAGAGCAGCCAGTGCATGGACGGCGTGGCCTCAGGCCTGGCCACCAGCGTGCCAGTTGGCACAGCCAGGCTTCCTACCAAGGCGAGCGCCAGCCGTCCGTGCCTCCTCATGCCGTGGTGCCGGTGTCCCTCCTCTTTCCCCTCTTCAGTCTGCCGCCGCGTCCTCCTCACCTCCGCGGCCAGCAGCAGGTCGTGCTCCCGTATTAGCTCGGGGAACACCGCGCCAGAGTCGGGGAATCTTACTGGTGGAGGGAGTGGAGGCGGCCCAAGGTGCTCTTCCCTGGCGCCGCTGGGGGTGGCTGGGGTTGGGGCTGGGGCGTCCGGGACTGGAGCTGCTACACTGGCCAGAGGGGCTGCCTTGTACAGGGCAGGGGTCCCTGAGGCAGGGACACTGCGCCGCCACATGTCACCCAGGCTGCCCTCTCTGGTGCAGCAGCCGCGCTCGTCACCGCCGCCACCGCCGCCGCCACCGCCGCCACCGCCGCCACCGCCTTCCACCACCACCGGCACCTGCACCGGCATCACCTCGTCCTCTGCACCCTTGCAGCAGCAGCAACTGCTGCGGAAGCAGCGGGCGAGGCAGTGCCACCAGCAGGTCGCGGAGTAGTGCATGGCCAGGAACACCTCGTCCTCCTGCTGGTGCTGAGCCATCAGGCGGCGGAAGTTAAATACGCCCTTGTGTTTGACGTCACTTCCGCGCAGGCAATACAGCTGCAGGGCGAGGTTCCTGTAGCTGAGCAGCTTGGC
This sequence comes from Callinectes sapidus, assembly GCA_020233015.1. Lineage (NCBI taxonomy): Eukaryota > Metazoa > Arthropoda > Malacostraca > Decapoda > Portunidae > Callinectes > Callinectes sapidus. Next base: position 5,080,788 of record CM035178.1, on the reverse strand, counting down.
CATGTCCACGGGCACCGCCATGGCCTGCTCGTTGCGCCACAAGTTGCCGGGCAGGCGCGTCCACCTCGCCTTGTACAACGGGATGGAGGCCAGCTTGCAGCGGTAGGGGAACACCAGTGCGCCGCGGCCCTTGGCAACCACATGCACGCGCTTTGGCCTTTTCCCTCCATAAGGGATGGTCACCTCCACGCGCAGAGTCAACATTTTTTTGTTCCCAGTCATTTTTGTTGGTGAGGAGTAATTAAAAAGGTCCTCACTTCTGCTTTCTTGCCCGTCACGAGTTCCTGGATGTTCCTTCTGTGGAACCTACCACCACCACCACCATCACCACCACCACTACTCTCGTTTTTTGGCCGTCACGAGTTCCTGGATGTTCCTTCTGTGGAACCTACCACCACCACCACCACCACCACCACCACTACTCTCGTTTTTTGACCGTCACGAGTTCCTGGATGTTCCTTCTGTGGAACCTACCACCACCACCACCACCACCACCACCACTACTCTCGTTTTTTGACCGTCACGAGTTCCTGGATGTTCCTTCTGTGGAACCTACCACCACCACCACCACTTAGTCAATATTTTTTTATCAGAGATAGACCATTTGAAAGGTGTTCCAGAGGGCAGTAACAAGAAGATGATAGACACGGTCAGCACAGTTGAACGTTCTTGGTTAGATCTGAAGAAGCTTGACAAGGAAAGGGACATTGAGAATGCAATAACCCTATCGAAGGTAGAACGTATTCTTCCTGCTAGTTAAAGAGAGATTAGTTAATGAAGAATGATGAGAATCATAAATTTGAAGAAATGGTTAAATTCTTAGTGAAAGAACGTAATGTCATTCAATATGATATGGAGGTAGAGACTCTTCATATTAGTTGTGGTAATGTCGCAGCTCACAACAACCTTGCACAAAATGTCCGTGAAGCATCAATAGGCTTGGCTTTCACTATTGAGAATTTGACCCGTAACCAGGATAATGATTGACACCGTGCTATTTTGAATTGGCGTAATGTTAAGTCGTGCATATCAGGGAATCTCTGTGTAGCCATTAAGTTAGTTGGTGTGTTAGCAAGCAAAACACTTCATCATTTCAGCCATACTGTCGGTTACTCGTACTTCACAAGTGCTATCCAGTCCAGCATTTTATTAGCCAGCGAGTAAAAATTCAGCAAGTGAGATTGCGGCAACGTCAGCAAGTGGTGTCAGCCTCGAGGTGTTATTTTGCAGTTAGAGAGGCAGAAAGGTAGATAGACAAGCCCCCCCCCCTCCCAAAAAAAAAGGCGAACAAGCCGACATAAAAACAGAAAGACAGATAGACAATCTGAACCACGGACTGAACAATTCACACACACACACACACACACACACACACACACACACACACACACACACACACACACACACGTAAACAAATGGACGCTCTGGTAGAAAACAAACAAAGGATGAAAGTGTGACAGAATAAAGAACACAGGGCACAGTTACACAGTTAGATAAATGGACGAACGAGAAGGTAAACAACAGCTGTCACTCGCAGACATTCTAAGCCTGTAGGAGTCGTGGTGGTTGTGGTGGTGGTGGTGGTGGTTGAAGCCTCGTCACTGTTTATATACATTATACTGGTGTTGTGGTATTTACAATCGTTATCTCTCTTGGTTTATCTTTCGCTCCTACTTCCCTTTTTTTCTATTCTAGGGATTAATAGGGATAATCGTGTTTGTTGCCTTTCTTTCAAGTGGTCCACATTTCTTAGTATCATTCACTTTTATTCATCTTTAATCTGAATAGACGATTTTATTGACATTAATCTTCTAACCTCCACAGATTCTCCTTAATGTCAATAAAATCGTCTATTCATATTCAAAAGTCGCGGTAAAAATATTTCGTAGTATTGAAGACGTAAGTTTCAGGTTTCTTCTTTCCCTTCGTTCGTGCGATTGTGAAAATGGTTATCTTTAATTTCCATTTGATTTGAGAGAAAACACCACATCTTTCTGTCTCGTTTTCTCTTTTTCCTCACGTTACGTCAAGAAACGAAACTGGAAGCGTAGTTTTCCTTTACCATCCTTTATTATCACCAGGTAGACAACAAGAAATCTACGAATCTTGACATTGGCTTCTCTTTGCTCCTTATAATTAATAGAAAACGTGTAAAAACCGCGGACTTCTTTGACATGAACTGAACGGGAAAACAGACCGCTGCTATGATGAACGTGAAGCACCATCTCGTCTGGCGTAGTGACATGCAGACGTTGTTAGGTGAAGGGATGGCAGTAGCAGCGTGAGCAGTGACAAGTCCCTCAATCGTGCATCAAGGGAGGCGAACCGGCCCTCGAGCGCCGCGCACTGAGCCTGTAGGGAAGTAACAGCCTTATGGACGGCAGCGTCCGATGGAGAAGTCGAGGAAGTGGCAGGAACTGGCCGGGGAAGAGGCGGCGGCGGGACGGAAGCGGCGTCACGAGACTGGGCGCGGCGTCGGCCACAGCCGTGCCACACAGTGACACCCGGCTGTAGCCAGCAGAGGATCTTCCGCCGCGACGAGTCCGGCGGAGGCAGAGGTTCAGAGGTGGAGGTAGAAGCAGCTGGAAGCGGCACACGCCGGTCGGGACACTCCTTGGATTCATGGGCAGCAGCACACCAGCCACACCTGGGTGAGGCAGAACAGTACCTGGAGATGTGGCCAAGACACCAGCATCTGAAACACCAAGGCTTGTCATCATGGAGCCGACGCACCTCACACGGCGGCAGAAGGGGAAGGAAGTCAAAGGCAATGGTGGGTGGGAGCTGCTCAGGGAGGCTCCACACAATAACAATGCGGTTGATGGGCGAACCATTCTGGATGAAGCGGCGGGATGAGTACACCTGGATACTGCTCAGCAAGACGCTGATCAACATCAACAGGATAGCGGGCGAGCAGGTAATGAGGGTACTTACGGGGCCGCTCAGGGGAGTCATGAGGTACGAGAGGCAGGGACAGGAACTCACCCGACCGAACACGCTCCACGATGTCCGAACGCCGTCTCGAAACATAAACGAAACGGGAGGTGAGAGCCGCCATCTTGACCTCAGCCGCATCCCGCGGAAGATGGAATGCTCTGGAGACAGCAGACAGCCACCGCAGCTTAACGCCAGGAGACGGATTGCCATCGAAGGAGAACTTGACATAGTCGTCCCGAGGAGCAAACGGGGGAAGGGCAGGCGAGGGTCGCGAAGGCACACTGGGAGAAACACCACCTGGAGGCAGAGCAGAGGCAGACTCACCACATACAGCAGGAGCACCCTTGGCAGTCTTGGCAGCTGGTGGCAAACAGTCCTCGGGAGCAGGGTCTTGCGCAGGCCGCTTGGTAGAGGAGGACGAGGTGAAGGGTCGTTTGCCAAGCGGAGGAGCGAGTGACGGCAGCGAAGCACGCTCGGGCAGTTCGGGCCAGTGGTCTGTCACAGGGGAATACTCGTCCTCGGACAAGGCCAAGTCATCCTCCAGGGAGGAAGACCTCTCTGACCCCGAATACTCCATCGAGGAGGGCGGGGCCCCAGCAAAATCGCGACCCAACAGCAAACACCCAGGCAGAGCGAAGCCGGCAGGAAAACGAGACTGGGCAGGAGCAAGACGTCTGACCACTGTGGTGGTTAGACAGGGAATCAGAGAGAGAGAGTATAATTGGAGGTGTCATAATTACTGCTAGTCTTCCAAACGCCTTGTGTTGTGGTCAATTGAATAAAAGCTATCATAATAAGGCTGATTCTTTGACAGACAGACATAATGGTTATGTTTGTTACATTGAAAAGTAATAAGCGTAAACAACAAGCTTGTTTAAGGTTGGTATTTAGAAGCACAACTGTTTTCCAAGGCCATAGAGATGACTGGTGGTGTTTTCAAATGTTTTTCCTGCTTATTATGTAGAAGTGTTATCACTTTGCCTCTAGATCCATAAAAACACCTTAAAAAAACTCGTGCCAAATGAAGTAAAACCTTAAGAAATAGTGGAGGTGAAACACAGAAGTGTTTGAGAAATGATCGCAACAGTGATCGAGGAACCAGCAGCAGGATTCACATTACAGTGTACTTACTTAGCTACGTATATCATTGCCATTACTACGAATATAAGTGTACAGAACAAGTTGTATTACTTATATATCTATGGAGTAATATCAATATCACTCTGACAGCAAAGTTTCTTTTGAAATAATAAGCTAGTTATATGTGGTAACTGTTTCTACAGTCCTGCCACCTGTGGGGCCAGCCAGCCAGTAGTGGACCATCACTGGTGTCGAATCTTTCGTGACGGAAGGAGGTATACGAGTTAGCAGATATTACTACATTGAAAAGCCTCTGGTTGAACTGAGAGAGGCTTTTAAAAGTTTTTTTTTTACGATTCTATTGTCATATTAACAAGATTTTCACACTGGAAAGGCTGTGGTTAGAAGTGACACGGAAAGGTTGTATATAGTGAGCGAATAACAAGACTGCGCATTGGTGTCTCAAGCAGATTATGTTATTACTGGACAAGAGCTACGAAAAAGAACCACAGAGGCAGGACAAAGTAATCAAGTGATTAAGGAAGGCCTTACTGTGTCTCAGTGTTTATTGAAGGCCAGTCAGGCAATGGATAGCTCTGGAAAAAAATATTAAATGGTTTCTATGCCATTTTAAATATCTGAGGCACGATGTTAATTAAAATTTATCATTCGTTATTTGAATATTTTCGACGTTATTTATGCATCCTCTAGTTTTTTTCAATCGATATTTAGGAAATGATCCAGACAAAGCGGCAAAGATAGCCGCTTATCCGCCCTTATTTATCAACCTAACCTGCCGTATCTCTTATCATTATAGGTCAGCCTGCCTTGCCTTAATATGCAGCCACGTAATTAAGCTTTCATATCCAGCGTTCAGACACACATGCCATTGCCAGGTTTAAGTGTTATAAGGGTTTAAGTGAGGTAGATAAGAGGGCCGACCCCCTCCTCCCACCCGCCGCCATCTTAGATATTCCTCCGCCAGCCTGCCCATATTTCAGGATTTTTTCCTTACTTCCTGGACAGTTTTTTTTATTGTCCCATAGTAAGATGTTATGCTTTCTACAAATATGTAATTGTGTTTTAAAAGATTTTATTGTGTGTGGGGGTGTGGTATGTTGTTGTTGTCCTTGTTATTGAGTCAAATATGCGTCTGGGCCGGTATTTATAGAAATATACTTCTCGAAATATTGACTTCAATCAAATCAATTAATTCCTGTGGCACCCTGAGGGATGCATAGGGCCTCAATGAATTCACGCCACCACCATCAATCCTGTGCCAACTCCTCCAAATCCTCCCAACACTCTTCACCAGCTTCCCGCCTCATTGTGCGCATCCACGTCTCCTTCGGCCTTCCTCTCCCTCTTCTTCCCTGCACTTGCCAACCGGGTGTTCCCAGTACAATCACTCCCTCCCTTCTGAAGACGTGTCCTAGCCATTTCCATCGAGACAATCTAACATATTCATCTACCGGTTGCATACCCGTAATTTCTCTCGCTATCATTTGAAACCCTATGCCACCACTTAAATCCTAAAATCCTTCGCAAAGCCTTATTTTCGAAAACCACGAATTTCTTATCCGATGTTACTGTACTATATCACGATTCATGCCCATAAATCAAAATAGTTCTAACCATAGTTTTATAAATTTTCATTTTAATGTGTACCGAAAAATTATTATTCCACACAGTTTTTAACTTGCCCATCACTTGATTCGCCTTCCTTAACCTTTCTTCTCCACTTTTAACGATCCATCCATAGACAAAAGCGTACCAAGATATTTAAACTTTTCTACTTGTTTCACAGCTCTTCCCCCAATCACGCAAGCTCTTGGGGTAGCAATATTCATATTAATCATTTCTGTTTTTGCACAATTAATAATCAAGCCAACTTTACCCCCCTCTCTCACTTTACAATTTAAGACCCTTTGCATCTCATCTGTTCCTTCGCTAATAAGCACAATGTCATCTGTATAATCAAAATCTGCTAATTTATATCCATCTCCCTATACAATTCCAGCATTAGTTTCCTCTGCAACCCTCCTCATCACATAATCAATAACAAGGACAAACAACAAAGGGGAAAGAATCCCTCCCTGAATCACACCCGACTTAACTTCAAAAGCCTCACGCAAGGACCCATCACTCATAACCTTACAAAACGTACCCTCATGCAAATCTTTAACCAACTTCACCAACCACTCTGGAACACCATAATACCTCAACACTTTCCCCATCGCCTCTCTAGAAACACTGTCAAAAGCCTTCTCAAAATCAATAAAACACAAGCTTAATTAAACTAGCCTTCATTTCATTTGCCTATTGCATCAAATGCTTAACAACAAAGATCTGATCATTACATCCCCGACCTTTTCTGAAACCGGGTTGTTCCTCCCTCAAAACACCATCTAACACCAGCTCAATCCTATTCAACAGAACTTTACATCCAGGATGACTTGGCCTTGTCCGAGGACGAGTATTCCCCTGTGACAGACCACTGGCCCGAACTGCCCGAGCGTGCTTCGCTGCCGTCACTCGCTCCTCCGCTTGGCAAACGACCCTTCACCTCGTCCTCCTCTACCAAGCGGCCTGCGCAAGACCCTGCTCCCGAGGACTGTTTGCCACCAGCTGCCAAGACTGCCAAGGGTGCTCCTGCTGTATGTGGTGAGTCTGCCTCTGCTCTGCCTCCAGGTGGTGTTTCTCCCAGTGTGCCTTCGCGACCCTCGCCTGCCCTTCCCCCGTTTGCTCCTCGGGACGACTATGTCAAGTTCTCCTTCGATGGCAATCCGTCTCCTGGCGTTAAGCTGCGGTGGCTGTCTGCTGTCTCCAGAGCATTCCATCTTCCGCGGGATGCGGCTGAGGTCAAGATGGCGGCTCTCACCTCCCGTTTCGTTTATGTTTCGAGACGGCGTTCGGACATCGTGGAGCGTGTTCGGTCGGGTGAGTTCCTGTCCCTGCCTCTCGTACCTCATGACTCCCCTGAGCGGCCCCGTAAGTACCCTCATTACCTGCTCGCCCGCTATCCTGTTGATGTTGATCAGCGTCTTGCTGAGCAGTATCCAGGTGTACTCATCCCGCCGCTTCATCCAGAATGGTTCGCCCATCAACCGCATTGTTATTGTGTGGAGCCTCCCTGAGCAGCTCCCACCCACCATTGCCTTTGACTTCCTTCCCCTTCTGCCGCCGTGTGAGGTGCGTCGGCTCCATGATGACAAGCCTTGGTGTTTCAGATGCTGGTGTCTTGGCCACATCTCCAGGTACTGTTCTGCCTCACCCAGGTGTGGCTGGTGTGCTGCTGCCCATGAATCCAAGGAGTGTTCCGACCGGCGTGTGCCGCTTCCAGCTGCTTCTACCTCCACTTCTGAACCTCTGCCTCCGCCGGACTCGTCGCGGTGGAAGTGCCTCTGCTGTCTACAGCCGGATGTCCCCGTGTGGCACGGCTGTGGCCGACGCCGCGCCCAGTCTCGTGACGCCGCTTCCGTCCCGCCGCCGCCTCCTCCCCGGCCAGTTCCTGCCACTTCCTCTCTCTGTCATGGTGTCGACTTTTTTACCCTTCAGTCAGCTGCTCCTGGAATTCTCCTAGTATAGTAACCCTCCTAGAACGCCTACGAGCCTCCTAGCTACACTACGGACTACGTAAGCTAACAGTGCATCGCCAGGTTAGACTTCCTGAAATAGGATATTGTGGACTTAGTATATAAGGCCTGCCGAAAATAAGCCTTAACCCTACAAGTCCCCTTGGTTAGTGTGGCCATTTCTGGTGCATGCGCACTGAGGCTCTGACGTCATCTGACAAACTCATCAGGAAGACAATATGGAACCCTCACTCTTTCAGTCTATGCTCGAGGCACAGGAACGTGCTTTCAAGACAGCGCTGGATGTTGTAGTCAAGCGTCAACCAGCTCTGTGCAAAGAGGAACAACTAGACGTGATGCTACAGATCGACGTGGAACATCCAATGATGAAGAAGCAAGCAACACTCCTCAGCACAACATGAAGACTGCCTTACGTAAGAAAAAGTAAACGTTGTCGGTCTCCAATTATATAGCAATCCTATTAACAACCATCATACTCTTTTCATGGACTTAAATCTGTTTCCCTTCCACAGTTTTAGTAATCATGAACTCGCATTGCTAAACAATTCTGACCATAACTACCCTCTATCCGTTATAAGTAAAATGTTATACAATCCCTTTCAGTATATATCAGATAACGAACACAACAACAATGTCTGAATTAGTTGTAACATTAAGATACCAGATAGTAAATACATATTATGTGATACTATTGATTTTGAATTCTAATTATGTTAACTTATTTTCCTTCAATATAAGTAGTTTACCCCGCCATCTAGACGGCTGTATTCACGAATGTATAAATGTTATTTATGCTAGGTTTGATGTATTGGGCTTCTGTGAAACACGTTTAGATAATGCCATTTGTAATCTTTACCAAATTGAGGGATATAATAATTACTTCAACAACAAGAACACTCAGGGAGGAGGTGTAGCCCTATACGTTAGGGATACCTTCCAAGTCAAACACCTTACTAACTTATCAGTACAATTGCCACACATTCAGTCACTATTTCTACAAATAACCCATCCATATGCTTTTGTTGTTGGAATGCTCTATAGACCACCAAACTCCAATTTTGAAGACTTTATTTCCTCTGTTATCGATATGATTAATATTGCAACGTCCCTACACCTACCTGTATATCTGATGGGAGATTTTAATGTAAATGTCTTAGATTATAGAAATAGGAATTCCCAGGATTTAGTTAATTTATTTCATAACAACTACTTTTTCTCTACCATTAACAGACCAACAAGAGTTACCAACCACTCAGCTACCATTATTGATAATATCTGGACGAACAACATAGATAATTATGTAAGCAGTGGTGTATTGTATTTTCCAATTATTGATCATTTCCTTCTTGTTAGTTCTTTCTCCAATAATAACACTAACACCCCACATTTTACAACAGTTACGAGAAGAAATTTCTCCGATGATAATATAACCAAATTCAAACTTGATATATCACAAATAAAGTATGACAATCATGACTCCGGGGTTAACAATGATGTTGATCTACAATTTGATAATTATTTATCAAAGTTCGTATTTCTGTACAACAAACACTTTCCTAAATACCAATATCACATTAAAGAAAATCACATTAACAAACCTTACACCTTACATAACAACAGCTATCCGAAACTCCATAAAACAAAGAAATAAATTACAGAAACTCTATAGCAGATAGCCAATTACCTATGAAGTAAGATTTAAAAAATATAGAAATGAGTTGACAAAAGTAATACGTACAGCTAAAGAAAATTATTATAAAAATGAATTAAACCAAAATTTTGGAAATTCAAACAAAACATGGAAAACAGTTAACACATTACTTGGAAAAAAGAAGAATAAGTTACCATCTACTTTGATTCACAATGACACCACAATTAATGACCCTTTAGAAGTTGCTCAAGCATTCAATAACTACTTCAGCAATATTGGTATCAATATGGCCAACAACATACAAGAAACTCAGCACTCCTATCACAACTACTTACCTCCACCTATTCCGTTCTCCTTTTATTTAAGACCTACTAATTTGTCAGAAGTAAAATCGGTTATACAAATATTAAACTATTCCTCACCCGGCCATGATGATGACATCAACATTAAAATAATTAAACAATGCTCAGAAACAATCTTTCCGTTCTTAGTTCATATTATAAATAAATCCTTTGAAATAGGGACATTCCCGAAGCAACTTCAAATCGCTCGTATTGTCCCA
>CM035178.1:5057006-5068442 GCA_020233015.1 Callinectes sapidus | reverse complement strand
CCTATACCTTTTAAAACAAGAATTATAATAGTTGCCCATACAGAGCTTTGCTCAATGGGAATGTGACCCTCTTTCATGTTAAACCTTATAATATACAGTTATGTAATGTACTATAAGAGGTCAATGAATTTGTCAATTTTGTCAATTTGTCAATTTTGACTTCTCCATCAGACGCTGCCGTCCATAAGGCTGTTGCTTCCCTCCAGGCTCGGTGCGCGGCGCTCGAGGGCCGGTTCGCCTCCCTTGATGCACGATTGAGGGACTTGTCACTGCTCACGCTGCTACTGCCATCCCTTCACCTAACAACGTCTGCGTGTCACTACACCAGACGAGATGGTGCTTCACGTTCATCATAGCAGCGGTCTGTTTTCCCGCTCAGTTCATGTCAAAGAAGACAGAGGTTTTTATACGTTTTCTATTAATTATAAGGAGCAAAGAGAAGCCAATGTCAAGATCCGTAGATTTCTTGTTGCCTACCTGGTGATAATAAAGGATGGTAAAGGAAAACTACGCTTCCAGTTTCGTTTCTTGACGTAACGTGAGGAAAAAGAGAAAACGAGACAGAAAGATGTGGTGTTTTCTCTCAAATCAAATGGAAATTAAAGATAACCATTTTCACAATCGCACGAACGAAGGGAAAGAAGAAACCTGAAACTTACGTCTTCAATACTACGAAATATTTTTACCGCGACTTTTGAATATGAATAGACGATTTTATTGACATTAAGGAGAATCTGTGGAGGTTAGAAGATTAATGTCAATAAAATCGTCTATTCAGATTAAAGATGAATAAAAGTGAATGATACTAAGAAATGTGGACCACTTGAAAGAAAGGCAACAAACATGATTATCCCTATTAATCCCTAGAATAGAAAAAAAGGGAAGTAGGAACGAAAGATAAACCAAGAGAGATAACGATTGTAAATACCACAATACCAGTATAATGTATATAAACAGTGACGAGGCTTCAACCACCACTACCACCACCACCACCACCACGACTCCTACAGGCTTAGAATGTGTGCGAGTGACAGCTGTTGTTTACCTTCTCGTTCGTCTATTTATCTAACTGTGTAACTGTGCCCTGTGTTCTTTATTCTGTCACACTTTCATCCTTTGTTTGTTTTCTACCAGAGCGTCCATTTGTTTACGTGTGTGTGTGTGTGTGTGTGTGTGTGTGTGTGTGTGTGTGTGTGTGTGTGTGTGTGTGTGAATTGTTCAGTCCGTGGTTCAGATTGTCTATCTGTCTTTCTGTTTTTATGTCGGCTTGTTCGCCTTTTTTTTTGGGAGGGGGGGGGGCTTGTCTATCTACCTTTCTGCCTCTCTAACTGCAAAATAACACCTCGAGGCTGACACCACTTGCTGACGTTGCCGCAATCTCACTTGCTGAATTTTTACTCGCTGGCTAATAAAATGCTGGACTGGATAGCACTTGTGAAGTACGAGTAACCGACAGTATGGCTGAAATGATGAAGTGTTTTGCTTGCTAACACACCAACTAACTTAATGGCTACACAGAGATTCCCTGATATGCACAACTTTAGATTACGCCAATTCAAAATAGCACGGTGTCAATCATTTTCCTGGTTACGGGTCAAATTCTCAATAGTGAAAGCCAAGCCTATTGATGCTTCACGGACATTTAGTGCAAGGTTGTTGTGAGCTGCGACATTACCACAACTAATATGAAGAGTCTCTACCTCCATATCATATTGAATGACATTACGTTCTTTCACTAAGAATTTAACCATTTCTTCAAATCTATGATTCTCATCATTCTTCATTAACTAATCTCTCTTTAACTAGCAAGAAGAATACGTTCTATCTTCGATAGGGTTATTGCATTCTCAATGTCCCTTTCCTTGTCAAGCTTCTTCAGATCTAACCAAGAACGTTCAACTGTGCTGACCGTGTCTATCATCTTCTTGTTACTGCCCTCTGGAACACCTTTCAAATGGTCTATCTCTGATAAAACAATATATACTAAGTGGTGGTGGTGGTGGTAGGTTCCACAGAAGGAACATCCAGGAACTCGTGACGGCCAAAAAACGAGAGTAGTGGTGGTGGTGGTGGTGGTGGTGGTAGGTTCCACAGAAGGAACATCCAGGAACTCGTGACGGGCAAGAAAGCAGAAGTGAGGACCTTTTTAATTACTCCTCACCAACAAAAATGACTGGCAACAAAAAAATGTTGACTCTGCGCGTGGAGGTGACCATCCCTTATGGAGGGAAAAGGCCAAAGCGCGTGCATGTGGTTGCCAAAGACCGCGGCGCACTGGTGTTCCACTACCGCTGCAAGCTGGCCTCCATCCCGCTGTACAAGGCGAGGTGGACGCGCCTGGCCGGCAACTTGTGGCGCAACGAGCAGGCCATAGCGGTGCCCGTGGACATGGCCAAGCTGCTCAGCTACAGGAACCTCGCCCTGCAGCTGTATTGCTTGCGCGGAAGTGACGTCAAACACAAGGGCGTATTTAACTTCCGCCGCCTGATGGCTCAGCACCAGCAGGAGGACGAGGTGTTCCTGGCCATGCACTACTCCGCGACCTGCTGGTGGCATTGCCTCGCCCGCTGCTTCCGCAGCAGCTGCTGCTGCTGCAAGGGTGCAGAGGACGAGGTGGTGCCGGTGCAGGTGCCGGTGGTGGTGGAAGGCGGTGGCGGCGGTGGCGGCGGTGACGAGCGCGGCTGCTGCACCAGAGAGGGCAGCCTGGGTGACATGTGGCGGCGCAGTGTCCCTGCCTCAGGGACCCCTGCCCTGTACAAGGCAGCCCCTCTGGCCAGTGTAGCAGCTCCAGTCCCGGACGCCCCAGCCCCAACCCCAGCCACCCCCAGCGGCGCCAGGGAAGAGCACCTTGGGCCGCCTCCCCTCCCTCCACCAGTAAGATTCCCCGACTCTGGCGCGGTGTTCCCCGAGCTAATACGGGAGCACGACCTACTGCTGGCCGCGGAGGTGAGGAGGACGCGGCGGCAAACTGAAGAGGGGAAAGAAGAGGGACACCGGCACCACGGCATGAGGAGGCACGGACGGCTGGCGCTCGCCTTGGTAGGAAGCCTGGCTGTGCCAACTGGCACGCTGGTGGCCAGGCCTGAGGCCACGCCGTCCATGCACTGGCTGCTCTGTGGACTGGCCGTGGTCCTCCTGCTGGCGTACGCTTGTGCACAAGTCTGTGTGCGGCGGCGACGCCAGCGAGACAAAAGGTGAAGGAGTCCAGAAGAGGGCCCCGCGCCCTCAGCACAGCTGCCCACCCCGGCGCCAGGGCGGGCAGCTCTCAGCCAGCTGGCATCTCAACACACAACACTGGTGACCATCTCTGTGCCATTAAAAAGCTATGTACATAGATGGTGTGAACACGTGGCACTCATGTCCTGTCTTGTCACGAAACACTGGTGACGTGCCTGGCACTGATACAAGGCATTCATTGGCTGGCACTTTGTACAGAACTGATGAATGCATGTATGTGTATGTATGTATGTATGTATGTATGTGTGCATGTATGTATGTAGTATGTATGTGTATGTGTGATACATAGTATGTGTGTATGTACCTACTTGAAGATGTAGGTATCTGTGTATTTATGTGTATGTTTCGATGTATGTATGTGTAGGTATGTATGTGTATGTATGTATGTGTGTATGTGTATGTGTGTATGTGTCCATATGTGCATAGGTATGTGCACATGTTTGTATATGCGTGTGTGCGTATGTGTATGTGTGTCTATATGTGCATATGTATATGTGTACGTGTGTGTATGCGTATGTATGTATGTGTATGTGCGTATATGTATGTCTGTATGTGTCTATATGTGCATGTGTATGTGCGTGTGTGCGTATGTTTGTATGTGTATGTGCGTATGTGTATGTGCATATATGTGCCTATACACACACACACACAAACACACACACACACACACACACACACACACACACGCACACACGCACACACACACACACACACACAAAACACAACACACACACACACACACACACACGCACGCACGCACGCACGCACGCACGCACAGAACACACACACACACACACACACACACACACACACACACACACACACAGAACACACACACACACACACACACACACACACACACGCACACATGCACGCACGCACGCACAGAACACACACACACACACACACACACACACACACACACACAGCGGTTGAACGTCACAGCAGCCAGCGGAAAGGTGGGGGCAGCTGCCATCACACTTGGTGATGCCTGGTTCAATAAATACAGGTGGAGACGTCACTAATAACACACACACACACACACACACATACACACACACACACACACACACACACAGACACACACACACACACACTGAGGTTGGAGGTCACAGCAGCCTGCGGAAAGGTGGGGGCAGCTGCCATCACACTTGGTGATGCCTGGTTCAATAAATACAGGTGGAGACGTCACTAATAACACACACACACACACACACACACACACACACACACACACACACACACACACACACACATAGGTTGGAGGTCACTGCAGCCTGCTGAAAGGTGGGGGCAGCTGCCACCACACTTTCCACAGAGAAGTAGCAGGCCAGCGTCCCAGTACTGAAGGGTTAACAAAGAGAGAAAGATAAAAACGATACCCGGTGAGGATAATAATCAATGAAGGAGCAAGAGTAAGTTGAGGATTAGGAAACATGTATGAAAAAAAAAGGTGCCAGAAAAAAACTAAATGAAATAAAATGAAAATCAAATAAAAGTAAGATAAATGGAAAAAAATACATAAAATAAGAATAATACTGAATAAATGGAAATAAAGATAAATTGAAATATATATATATATATATATATATATATATATATATATATATATATATATATATATATATATATATATATATATATATAAACTAGGAATGATACTAAATAGATAAAATAGAAGTAAGATAAATTGAAAAGAATACAAACTAAGAATAAACATGTATGAAAAATGCGTATAGCAAAAACCTAAATGCAATAAACTAAATAAATAAAACGAAAGTAAAATAAAAGGGAACGAAAATACATAAACTAACAATAAACACTTATGAAAAAGTACATATAGGAAAAAAAGTAAATGCAATAAACTAAATAGATAAAACGAAAGTAAGTGAAACTGAAAAACAAAACAAAAAATACACAAACAAATTGCCCCCATAAATCGTTGCAAATGTGTCTCAGTACTGAAGCGGAGATTATTTGGAACTCTGCCTCAGCACTGATAGGCAACAGCACCACGGTACACACTTTGAAGCACACACTGAACAACCATCTCTCTGCCCCATCAATTCACCGAATTACGTACTCCGCTTATGCTTTTTTCCTCCCTTCTTTTAAGCAATGTTAGATAAAGTTGCATGTTTCTCTTTCAACCTTTACCATCACACTTTATGACTGTTTCTCCCTCTGCGCTACAAAGTGTTCCATCCCTGACCCTTGCTGTTGTATTGCCATTCACTTCACTCACCTCGAATCTGTAGTGAGTTATTACTGTTCTTTCCTTTGTATCCCTCCTCCTCCTCCTCCTCCTCCTCCTCCTCCTCCTCCTCCTCCCCACATTATAGGAAGGATATAGATCTACTAGAATCAGTGGAAAGAAGAATGTCTAAAAGTATACAAGTGTTGAGGAATATTCCGTACGAAGCGAGATTAAAGGCACTAAATTTGCATTCCTGAGAGAGACGTAGGTTGAGGGGCGACCTGATTGAAGTATTTAAGTAGTATAAGTATAAGGGTTATAATAAAGGAGACATTAGCAGGGTTCTTAGGGTCAATAATCAGGATACACCAAGAAATAACGGGTTCAAGGTGGGGAAAATTTAGGTATAGGAGGGAAATAGGGAGGAAATTGTTTTCAAATATGGTAGTTGATGAGTGGAACAGACTCAATAATCACATTGATAGTGCTCAGACATTGGGGAGTTTTCTTAAAGAAGATTGGACAAGTTTATGAATGAGGATGATAGGTGGAAATAGGCAGAGGTGTTCACACAGGGACTAACGGCCTCTTGCAGCTTCCCTCATTTTCTTATGTTCTTTTGTTTCTCCTCCTCCTCCTCCGTTGCCTCCAAACTAATCTCCGGCACATTTTCTAAGGGCACTGCATCACTTTTCTCTCTATAATTGAGATGTTCCTTCTCTCGTGATTAATTAGACCACCTCTTGTCATGCCTCCCTCCCTTCCGCCCCCATTCCTGTGTGAGAGAGTGAGAAAGGAGGGAATGGAGAAGGAGGGGGGAGGGGAACGAGGAAGCCAAAGGAGGAGGAGGAGGAAGGTAGGAGTGCATGAATGAGGCGGAAAGAAACAAGACTAATGAGCTTTGGAATCACAAGGAAACACTGCAACGCTGATCAATGTGACACGGAAGAAAGGAAGGAAGGAAGGAAGGAAGGAATGGTATGGAGGTGAATGCAGAGAGAGAGAGGGGGGGGGGGAAGAAGAGGAGAGGGCAGGAGAATAATGGCTGGAAAGATGGAAAGAAAGAACAAAGTTGGAATTAAAAGTAGGAAATCGAAGGACAAGTAAGATAAGAAACTTTCCCTCATGAAAAAAAGATAAAAATACGAGAAAAGAAAACTTGAGAAGATACGCGGAAAAAGAAAAAAAAAAAGAACAAAAGCAAACAGATATATTGAGTAATAGTAAGAGAAATGAGTGTAAGCCCAGGTTTTCCTCACCATCTTAAAAATACATATAGCACGAAAGGTTGGGGAGACGGAGAGGGAGGAAGAGGGAAAGGGGAGGGGAGGGTAAAGCAAGGGGAAGGGGAAGAAGAGGGGGAAGGGGGGGGAAGGAACCAAAATATCGACTAAAGCGAAATTTATTGAAATGTATCGTTAGAAATGTATACAAATGACGAGAGAGATGGTTGGTTCCTGTCCATCTTGGCTTACTGACTCTCTCTCTCTCTCTCTCTCTCTCTCTCTCTCTCTCTCTCTCTCTCTCTCTCTCTCATCTCTCTTCACTACTACTACTACTACTACTACTACTACTACTGCTACTACTACTACTACTACTACTACTACTACCGCCGCCATCACTATTACGTGCCTGGCCTTCCTGACGTGCTTCCCTCTCCCTCTCTCCCCAGCATGTACGGCACAAGGGGCGGCACGTACACGCCCACCATGCAGGACGTCACCGGCACCACTGCCAATATGTGGACACAGCAGGGTGAGTTGTTGTTGTTGTTGTTGTTGTTGTTGTTGATTATGATTTTTTTCGTTTCCCGTTTCTCAATTTTTCCTTATTTCTCTGTTTGTTTTGATATTTTTTTTCCTTCTGTATCTTCTCTTTCTAATTTCTGTTGGTTTTCTTGATATTTTTTTCCTCCTCCTCCTCATTTTCCTCTCTTATTCTAGTTTACTGTTGTTTTTTTTTATCTTCTATTCTTCTTCTCTTCCTTCTCCTCTCTCTTTTCATATTCTCCTAATGTTTTTCTTGCTATTCTTCACTTTTCACCTCAGTTTTCCCATCAATCTGTTATGATCTTCACCTGCATGACCTAACCAGCGCGCCATTCACAGTTCCCTCTCCCTCTCTCTCCTTCGTCAGCAGCACAAGAGTACGGCATGCAGGAGCTCAACACCATGAAGACTTCCTCGCCAACACCGCCCCTTAACTTCACGCAGCGGATGTACACCACGGGCCAGGTTCACCAGAGACAGTCCTGCTCCCTGCCCAATGCCGCCACCCTGCCAGCACTCAACCAGGTAAGGCGACACACTCCTTCAGGTCTCCTTCAGGATTCCCAAGCTTACTGGTGGAGGATTTCAAATTTTTCCTCCCTCTTCCTCTTTACTTGATGCTCTAAACCTGTCTTTGGCTTTCCACTCACCTGTGTTACTTTAAAAAGCTGAAATTTGTGAAGGCTTTGTATTTCTTAATCTAAAGGTATATCAACCCAACTTAAAACATGATCTAAGCTAATGTAACTTGATATAACGAAATGTTTCTACCTTAATCTGGCTAACCTAATCTAACTTAACATAAAAGTCCTTCTAACTAAAATCTAACCTTATCTAACCAAACGTAATATTTTCTTATCAAACATTAACTCATTCTTATTTAATCCTAACCTACAGTAACCGTCTCATTATCGTTTCTTTTTATTATTTTTTATTTTTTCATCCATATCAGTGTTTTATATACGTTATTCTAATTTAACTTCGTCCTTAACCCAGCTGATAATATCTCATCACAAACTAACTCACTATAAACCTAACGTCACCAGATAATATAACCTTCTATCAGTGTAATTTTGTGCTGTATTCATGTTATTATCTTTTTTCTTATTTCCGTTCTTAATCTTCTTTATCTATAAATCCTTTGTCTTCTTTCGCTAACCTACGCAAGGCTAGTCAGGAAAGGGAAGCCCCCCCACCCCTCTCTCTCTCTCTCTCTCTCTCTCTCTCTCTCTCTCTTTCTCTCTCTCTCTCCTTTTGTAATCTTTTTAGTCGTAATGAAGGAAAAATTATGTGGCGACATTTTACAATTCCTGTTTTCTTCTTAGTAATTTTCCTGTTACCTTTCCGTAAAATCTGTTAGTCCGGTTGTTGCTCTTCATCTCCTCTGTCTGTCTGTCCCTCCAAACAATTCCCTTTCCCTATGCTTCTCTCTTTTCTTTACTAATTAGCATAAGTTTTCATTTGCTTCTAACGCGATTCTTCTTTCCTCTATAATCTATCTCTCTTAACTTCTTTCTTCATTATACTTTAACATTCTCCCTCCTTCCCTCATAACATCCCTGATTTGTTAACAGGTTATCACTTTTCCTAAATAAATTTACTTTTTTCATCTCCCACTCCATCACTCAAATGAATATATACCACGCCATCAACTCCAATCACTACCAAACCAAAAGAGGATTTCATCAAGTAAATAACAACACAATTCAATCCCAAGCCTTTACAAATCAAGTTACTCCTATTCAAGTTTGTATCTGTCAGTGAATGGGTTGAAGCTGTCCTAACTTAACGCAACGTAACTCAATCAAACCGAATCTAATCTTACTGAATAGAATCAAAGCAATATCAACTTAACCAAACCCCATTAAACCTCATCAAATCTAATATAACCTAAACAGTCTAATTACCGAACCAAAACATCATCAAACTTAACCTAATCAAACCAAACTTAACCTAACCTAACCTAAAGCTAATCCAACCGTACCATCCTTCCTCCTCCTGACAGCTTCAACCTCAGGCGCCTCTCCCCCGCACCGCCCTCAGCTACGGAGGGTACGATATGACAGGGGGATGGGCGGCCGCTCCTGACTCCTACTACGGTACTCAGCACGCGCGCACCGCCCTCAAAGGTAAGGTGACAGGGGTAGTTAGTGATGAGATAGTTAGGGTGGGTTAGGTTGTGGTGGTGGTGGTTTTAGTAGTAGTAGTAGTAGGAGTAGTAATAGGATTTCCTTTACTTGATTTATTTATACTCTCTCTCTCTCTCTCTCTCTCTCTCTCTCTCTCTCTCTCTCTCTCTCTCTCTCTCTCTCTCTCTCTTTCTCGGTAAGACAGTACATTCTCGTCCATTTCTCTGAATCCATTTAATATTTCTCTCTCAAATATTCACAAAACAATTTATTCCAACTTGAGAAATCATGATTATTCTATTGTGATACTTTTTCCCTCACTGTCTGAATGTAATATATTTTTTTTTTATTTATTTCTCATCGTATGTTTGTTTCTCCTCCTCTTCTTCCTCCTCCTCCTCCTCCTCCTCCTCCTCCTCCTCCTCCTCCTCCTCCTCCTCTTCCTCTGCAACAGTTGGGTAACCGTGTTGTGTCTGAAGCAGCGTTGAAAATTCTCGGCTTTTTAATACCGAAAGACAGATCATATATTTTTTTTCTCTCTTTCTCTCTTTCTCTTTTCGATTTCAATTGCCTGGGTGATATCTGAGATCGAGGAGGAATTGTTTTTTATTTCCGTTTTCTTTATTTCTATTCCTGTTACCTCTATCATTATTTGTTTAGTTTCGTGTTACCTTTTTTTTCTCTCTTTTTTTCCTTTATGTCGTGTCCAAATTTTTTCTAATGTACGTTTTCTTTCGATCTATTTATTTTTTTTATCTTGTTTTTGTTACCGAAATAGCCAGTGTTGTTTTTCTTTTTCTTCTTTTTTTGTTTTTGTTTTTGTTGCCTTGTGTTATGTTAGGTCATGTCCAATTTCTTTTTATTAATTTTTTTTTGCTTTTCTTTTGTTTTTTATCAATATATTTTTTCTAGAATTTTTAGTATTCTCATTTTGACTTTTTCTTTACTAATACTTTTCTTTTTTTTCATTTCAGGTGATTCGTGTTCATCTATTATCATTATTTTCAGTGGTAAGTAGATTATGTTCAGTGTTCTTAAATCTTTTGTTTTTATTAATATTCTTCTAATCTAGACTTTTTTGTATTCTCCTTTTGACTTCATTTTCTTTATTTTTCTTTATTTTTTTTCATCATTTCAGGTCACTCGTGTTCAATTATCATCATTATTTTCAGTGGTAAGTAGATTATGTTCAGTGTTCTTAAATCTTTTCTTTTTATTAATATTCTTCTAATCTAGACTTTTTAGTATTCTCCTTTTGACTTTATTTTCTTTATTTTTCTTTATTTTTTTTTACATCATTTCAGGTCAGTCGTGTTCAATTATCATCATTATTTTCAGTGGTAAGTGGATTGTGTTCATTGTTCTTGCATCGTTTTCCGTTTCCCTTGCTTTTTCATTTAAGTGTTGAGTAAATCCTTTTTTAGTCAAGCTTTCCCGCTATCTCACTTCCTGTATTATTATTCTTTTTCCCCATCATTGAGAAATACTTCATGTTTTCTTCGTTTTCTGTTATCGTTAGTTGCTTTGTGTTATTTTTTGCTTTATTTCTTACACTTTTGACTTTCTTTGCTTTTGTTCCTTTTTTTCATTGTTTTATTGAGAGAGAAATAATATCTTTTCTTTTACTTTATACTGTTGCTTCAGTTACTTTTATTCTTTCTTTTTTTCTCTCTCTTTTTTTATATTCCGTTGGTCTTCCTTAGGATTTTTTGTTTATGTGTCTGCGTTCCTATTTTTTATTCTGTTGCTCACCCTTAGACCTACTGTTTTATTTAGGCCTAGTGTCATTGTAAGCCTTGGAAGAAATTACAGTGAGAACCTTTAACTTTTCCTATCAAGGCTGTGGGATTTACCGAGTCGTGGGGAAACACAATACACACCCACAAGGAAAATAGTTACTGTTGATTTCAAACTTACAAAATAAAATAGGAAAAAGAAGAAGAGAAACTGAGTATTCATATAATATAAACACACAAAGGAAATAATATCTACTCGATGCAACATTCTCAAAGCAAAATAGGAAGAGAACAGAAGAAAAAAATAATTCATAATTACACAAACTAGAGAATTACATTAATAATTCCAGAAACTAGATATTTTTTTT
>CM035178.1:5008546-5025604 GCA_020233015.1 Callinectes sapidus | reverse complement strand
ATATATATATATATATATATATATATACATATATATATATACACACACACACACATAAGTATGCATGTATACATTTCATTGGCTTAGCAGGCAGCTCTTCTCTAGCGATATTTATGTTTACTGGCAGCATCATTGTTTAAGCGGCGATCATACTGACAATTGTTAACACTATCAAAGGGTGTTTTCTGTCTAGTGTGATAGGTCAAGTGAGGTGTGTTGGTCAGGTCATGCTTCCCTGCTCACGTGCCACGTTTAGGATCGGGAGCGGGGACACCTTTATACATAAAACACACCTTATTTTTACTTCAATGGTGATAGGAACAAAATTTAGAATTCAGTAATGAACCAATTTAAATAGAAACAAAGACAGATCGAAACAGGAGTAAAAGAGATGAGGTGGGGTTGGAATTTACAGAAATCTGTGATTTATAGTGAAGTGGCAACAGTGGGGGAATCTGGAAACACGCTCATCCCACACCTGAAATGGCCGATTCCAACCACACCAAGATAATAATCAGTTGTCAATTAGACTAACAGAAACCATGGCCATATTCCTGCTATTTAGGAGTTCAAAACCCAAAAATTGGGGGTTGTCTTATACATCGGGTTGACTTATAGTCTGGCACATAAGGTAATCATGATAAAAGTTAAAGGTGAAAATGGAGGAAGCATGGTGTGCACTGAGTGATGACTGAACACAGTGTGGTTTTGCCCTGAACAGCTAACCACCATGACCTGGCACAAAACAAAATAAATACTTGATGTGCACTCATACCTTGTTCCTTTTACTTAGATTATTAATTTATTCTTACAATCTTAATTAGGTATTACAACTTCTTTATGTTTTGAAAATTTAGTACTTCATTTTATTCTCCAGAAAATAATAAAATCACAGGATAGTATGCAACTATTAACTATTCTCACTGAAAATGAGAAATCAAGCCAGCGGGAAAGACAATATTATGTCAAATTGCCAGATAAATACTTCCAAGTTCCAACTACCACCACCACACATCTACAAAAGACTCCTGCTTACCTATCATTTTCCCAAGTGATGGGTTGTTCGATGCCTCTTCTACCTTGCTGATGAAACCCTCCAGGACCTTCATCACTGTGTCACTCACTCTCTTCTCTTGGTCCGTAGACACCTTCCACAGATATGGCAGGATCCTGGGCAAGAAAATGACACGGTTCACCTATGAACTGCTATTTGGTGCATCTTTCATTAAATACTAATCACTCTTTATCTCAAAACAAGGCTTTGGTTAGTTTACCCTTTTGACTCTACACACCTGATATAGTATTGGAATAAGCCAATATTTGTCACAGAAATCAAATTATAAACTCTTTTTTTCTTTCTATGTCTCTAAAAAAACTACAATTGGGCAAAATTTACTGCATAAGTTTATCTTATCCAAATCAGTCTATATAGCTGACTGGGAATCTTATAACACCCACATCCACAAACTTTCCAAAATCTTGACTAACTCATAGGCCCTCTTAGTTAAAGCCAAACAATGAACTCCTTCCCCTCTTCCAATCACACACACACACACACACAAACACACACACACACACACACACTCCAAGACAAGCTACTCTCACTGGTTAGTCACATCCTTGATGTTGTAGAACTGTTGTGTAGCAGCCAAGGCCAGTACACTGGCTATCTTTACTTCAGGGATCTCTGTGGTCTTGAGGAAGGCCAAAAGCAGATGCTTTTGTTGAATAAATGGGTTGAGATGGACAGCAACCACACTGAGGCAGAGAATGATGCTGAGGTGGACGCTTTCCTGCAGGGAAACACAAGAGGTGGATTAATCTGTTCAATATGATGACCCCTTTGTAGGTATCATGAATTACCAGTGTCATACACTAAGACACTTACATATATAGTCTAACACACAATATTTGGCAAGTCAGCATCCATAATAAACCCCAAACAGGTACTGTAGTACTTTGTTGGTCATCCTTCTTGCCCGACACACTTGTTAAGGTGCCTAGGGACAGATTCTGCATGGTGTTATTACCAATTTCCTCACACTGTGATAACCAAACACACCCCAGACCATTAATTCAATTGGATATTTAACAGTCCCTTCGAAGAATCTAATGGATCACTTCCTGGCTGCTGATACACTTTGCCACCCAGGTCCCTAGTAACAATGAAAGCCTAAGTTGGTGGTAAACACTGAAATTTACTAGGATGAAGATCTCTGCGTAGGGATAAAGAGACAGAACTTTGGAAGTTAAATAGTCAAAGAATTCATCATAGTCAGAGGAGTAAGGGGAGAGGTAGACAGCACAGATACATTTAGAGTGACTAGTAAGTCAAAGCCAGACAGTGGAAAACTCAGAAGTTTCAAGAGTGTGGGAACAGGAGCAAGTTAAGTTGTTGTGCACATAGACACAACGTCCAGCTTTGGAACAAAAATGACGATAGAGAAACTCATGAGCCCTCCTTGAACCCTGTGTAGAGAGAGAGAGAGAGAGAGAGAGAGAGAGAGAGAGAGAGAGAGAGAGAGAGAGAGAGAGAGAGACTCATACATTCACTGGCTCAAAAGAATGATGGTACAGCATACTACAGTATGTCATTTGTATATAAAGAAAATAAAATTGGACCCAAAATTTAACTCTGAGGTACACCATAGTTGAGAGAAGCGAAGTATGATGCTGAATCATTAAAAACATTTCATTGTTTTGTATTGGTTGCCGGCAGGTAAAGTAGTTGCATTGACATCCCCTTTTAGGAATCCACTATGAAATCCTTATACTCTTCACTCTTAAACAATTACTAAATGTATTATTACTTTTAGAGTAGGAAAATATTAGTTGTGGGGAGCTAACGACAAAGGGAGTGACAACCCATATTATATGGTTGTGATGTCAAGGAGATTATGAATAGGAGTACATAGCCGGCCTGAGTCCTCTCCAGCACCAGCTTGATAGGCAGGAGGTAAGAATGTACCAGGTGCCCCTCGTGAGCCATAGGTACGCCACATGGAATCTTTATACATTTGATCTAATCCTGAATCTGTCCTCATTGATAGGATGACCAGCCCAGGACTGTCTTCCTTTGGGTGTCATCAAGGAGAGAGGAAGAGAGAGAGGGGCAAATGTGTGAGGCAGAGTGGGAGAGATGCCATGACGTCCCCAGGGCAGTAGAACTGCCTCCTTTGTCCCTAGTCCCCACATAAGCCGTGATAGGTTAGTTAAGGTAGAGAGAGGTGTATGTGACTGGAACTGCAATTTTTTTAAAATTGAAAGATTACAAGTTCAGGGTAATAGTGCTAACAAAACCCATACGAAGCATTATATAAAATTTTACATTTATAAATATAGTTCATCAATCTCTAATAACAATCTTTTATAAAATCTAGCTCACTTGGAAATATTGATATACAGTAGGCCTATAATTTGAATGAATAATTTTCACCTTCTTCATCAATCTCTAATAACAATCTTTTATAAAATCTAGCTCACTTGGAAATATTGATATACAGTAGGCCTATAATTTGAATGAATAATTTTCACCTTCTTATAAATTATACTAACTTAAGCAATCTGTAGATAATTAGGAAAACAACCTTCTTTCAAGGAACTGTTAATTACATATATGAACAAGGAAGGAATTTTATGAGAACATTCTTTAATTACTTTCATACTGACATAGTCAAAATCTTGTGGAGTTAGCTCATTTTATCTCAGATAATATAGCCAGAAAAAGAAAGAAAGAAAGTAAGAAAGAAAGAAAGAAAAAAAGAAAGAAAGAAAGAGAGAAAAGGGCACTGGTTCCGGCATAAAATAAGTACATGCAACTGATGATTGTAGAACCTTATCAGATATTTCTACAATATTAAAAAAATTCATTAAAAAGATTCAACAATGTGTTACTCAACATTTTATCTTAGGAAAATACAATCTGGAGCTTCTTCACACCTTTACTTAAAAAAACTAATTGTATCTATTCTTTTAGAATTTCTTTGAAGAAGATTGGGAAGAATTAGCATCTAAAGGATATTAGTAAATATAGTTTTCCATGCAGAACTATCAATATTTGGAAAGGATTAAATGAAGAGGTTGTTGCAGCAACCAACATATATGTATAAATTTAAGAAAATGTTGGATAAATGGAGATGCATACTATGAGCCTCACTCAAACCCTGTGTAATACAACTACATAGGTAAATACATACCTGCTCCTCCTTGGCGTGCAGCTCCATGAGGTGCTCTAATACCTTTGGTTTCAGGTTGTAACTGAGCTTTGGTATGACGAAACACATTGACTGAAATAGGAGAGAGAGAGAGAGAGAGAGAGAGAGAGAGAGAGAGAGAGAGAGAGAGAGAGAGAGAGAGAGAGAGAGAGAGAACAACTTTCATTAAAGTAGCATAAGCCATCTCCAATCCTTTATATCATCAATTCATTCAATCTTATCCTAGTAAATATATCTCCACCATCTATCAATTTCTCCTTGCACAAAAAAAAAAAATTCTCATCCTTGTAACCTTCCATTATTTTCTAAGCTTAACCATCCTTCACACCCAGACCCACCCTAACGGTATATTCCCTGATGGTGGGGTCGGTGTCAAAGAAGCCAAGGGCGAGTTGGGGGAAGATACTGGTGGTGAGGGTGGTAGGACTCATGTAGTTGATCAAGGTCTCCATATGCTGAAGGACACGAAGGCGAGAGTGTTCGTTGTTGGAGCGCAGGAGTTTCACTGCATGTGACACCATCTCCTGCTTATAAGCCTGTGGTGTATTTCCATTAGTGTTTGATGCTTTAACAATAGAGCTGGCAATTGTATCTCAGTGTCATATTATTCTCACACTCATGCAATATGTGTGTTTGTACAGGATATAGTACTGTGCCTCACCGTAGTGATAATGGGTTGTGTTTTTGGATGGCTCCCTTTACCAGCCAAATCATTAAACTGCATCGGCATCATCTTCTCTGCAAGCTCTGAGAGGAAAGGATCAGCTCAGTGTCTGCAAACATGAACAGGAGTGAAAAGTCTAGTTGATCTTATGAAATATTTAAATCCAGACATATCCACACTAACATAATCAGTATGAAATCAGGGAAAATTTGTCAGTTTTTCTTTCACCACATCCACACACCTCATTTATCTTTTGTCATCCATATACTGCAAACCTTCATTACTTACCAATTTAATGTCTCCCATATGACACTTAAAATACAACATTAGAAATACTTAAGTAACTTCTACCTATTTGACTATCACACACAACAAAGTGGTGCTATCATCCTCCAATCAATTAACACCACCTTATGTGATTAACTCAGGCACACTAGGAAAGACTTGCTAATGGGAGTGTCAGACAAGATGGTTGTCCTCATCCTGGGTACAGATGCATACATTAATGGTGGTGGATACAAAGCATCTTAAGCCTCAACACAACACACTATACAGTGGAGACTCAATACTTGAACATAATTTGTTCCGATTGCCTGTTTGAGTATCAAAAAGGTCAAATATTGATATCTATATCATGGTATCACCAATATCAGGTAATTTGTTCTAACCTTACCAAAACCTTAAAAGTTTACAAAAGTTTCAATGTAACTTCACCCTGATGACTGACCACAGGCCCCTCCCCTAGTTCCAATACTCAACTACTATGGCCTAGATGCTGTGGAGAAGCCCTGCCTCCAGCATCTGAAGGAAAAGCTCTTGCCCTACATGTTCACTGCCATGTGATATGCAGGCCAAGTGATGGCCCTGTACAACTGACACACCCACCTTCTTCCCAGACTGAGTGTTGGTCAACAGGTGCACATCCAGAATCCTACCTCCAGGCGCTTCACACCACGAGCTGAGCCAATGGGAATTTGCTACATGTAATGGTAGGTAGGGCACAGCTGGGCAAACAGGTGCACAGAGACAGCTGTGTGCTCAGTTCAGCCATGGCTACCATTGAAACAAATTGTGAAGGTTGCAAATTTGATTACTGAGTTTTCAAAAGACAACTTGTGTTATCAGTTTCTGAGGGAACACAACATTCTATCAGCAGGTATTCAGTGTCCCGAGTGCCCCACGCCTTGTAAACTCAGTCCGACAACACTGTCTGGTATTGCAACTGCTACGGTAAGGTGTGGTGGAATCGTCATGGAGTGAATTTGCCACATGAGTAACCTTTTCACAACTGCTCATCACCCCCTGTGGAAGACGCTAAACATATCGACAGTCAAGTGGAGAATGATCCACAGTAAGGACCTCCATCCCCTTGCTAAGGTATTGTGGGTTAAGAATTTATGCTACAGGGTGATGTATTGGTGGAGATAGTGCATATTGTGTGAAACTATAATAGAATCAGGTTTTAGTATGATGGGGG
This sequence comes from Callinectes sapidus, assembly GCA_020233015.1. NCBI lineage: Eukaryota > Metazoa > Arthropoda > Malacostraca > Decapoda > Portunidae > Callinectes > Callinectes sapidus. The sequence goes on along the minus strand of CM035178.1, from coordinate 5,019,249 downwards.
TATGGAGGTGCACACCCCCCAGGCTATGATACTTTAGGTCAGGTTAATGTTATGTTAGGTTAGGTGTTAGCAAAGGTTTGGCTTAATTAGAATGGCTTTTAATAGGTTAGAGTAAATTAGGTGTTAGCATAGGTTTTGTTTAATTAGAATGCATCAATGGCTTTTAACAGGTTAGAGTAAGTTAGGTGTTGGCATAGGTTTTGTTTAATCAGAATGCATCAATGTCTGTATATGTGAAGAACATGAATCTAAGAGGTACATCCCCCTCACTTACAATACACTGGGTTAGGTTAATGTTGTAGCACGGGTTTCTGGGGAGTGCAGCCCCCTGGGATAAAAAACACAATGTTATATAAAATTTCCTTAGACTTTTTAAGAAATTCCCGTAGATTTCGCACAGGCTATATTGCATCACTGGTAAATGTATGAAACTATAAATTTACCCTCATTTCTTGTTCCTCCATCCAATTCCCCCCCCCCCCCCCCCCCAAGCTTGGCTGCTGCGTAAGGTTGAAGTGAACGTATTACCAGATTCACCAAGAAGTTCCGTTAAAAACTAATATTATGGTAAAAAAAAAAGAAAAAAAAAATTTACCTTGGAAAGGAGTTCACTTTCCAGGGTGGCACTCTTTTACAAGTCTATGAGACTGTAAAGTACCTCAGGAAGTACTGATGATCCGAACCCACGGTGAAAAATGTCGGCGAAAGCTACGATTCCTTGAACATGCCAGACCCTTGTTAACAATTCACCACACTCGACCATCAAAGCATCCAACCCCACCAGGCCTCACTTCCCCAGACACTCCCACTTATCTTAACCCATAGAACAATGCACTCAACTTCTCATCACATCCTGCAGTACAGAGAAGAGAGATGTAGATGGCAGATGACAGACCCGTCTCAAGTTTCTCACAATCACTTCATTACAATTCAATTTACCTCCGAATCATTGTCACCGTCTTCCCTGATACAGTACTACATTATCTTTGATACTAAATGCAAGATATTTACCTGCAAAACAAAGGAACGAGGAGGTAAGAGTGGCATCACCTTGGGAGACATCGGTTCGAGCGAGTTGTCTGCGGAAGTCTGCGGCTCTGACTCACTATTATGATGGATTCTCTAAAACCATCCAGAGTTTACGAAAAACAAAACAAAACAGAGAAATAGATCTTCTAGTTCTAACGACTTCATAATACCAATGATATGCAAAAATGTTACGTTCCAAAAAATGCTAAATTGTGATACAGTTGATCATGTTTTCAGTCAGCCTTTGCAACGGCACTGGACAGAGTAGATAATTGCTTCATTCCCCCTCAAGTCAGGTTCATAATTGAAGACGAGAAAGTTTCGCTAATACATCCACATTGCTATTACCATTAAGGGATCTACGTTGTCTCTTATTGGTCCCAGCGTGTCCTGAAGCATTGTTATTACTTATCAGTGGAAGGGAGGGGGATGAGGGATGAACAAGGAGGTTGCTATATAGGGAGACGGCAAGCATCTAGACCACCATACAAAGTACAATAATGTTACGAAGGTCAATTGTACAATTGTGTGTGTGTGTGTGTGTGTGTGTGTGTGTGTGTGTGTGTGTGTGTGTGTGTGTGTGTGTGTGTGTTAATCATCCACACGTGTAGGTAGTAATTGGGCAGGTTTTACAAGCGCCGGCAAGATTGTTAAAGGATCAGTAGCTGCAGGGTGGAAGTAGTTGGTGGTTACCACTGCCCCTTCTCCCCTCCTACCTCCCTGCCGGTGAGGAAGTGTTGAGCTAGGGTCGAGATTCCACTCCGGCAGAACACCCTCCACCGCCTCGCTGTTAACACCTCTGCACCTTCCTTGTGATTACCGGCGCTTACCTCTACCTACACTGTGCCGCGGGACACTGTCTGTGAGCTATTAAGCCTGTTGCTTAATAAAAGACTAATAGTGGAAACTGTGTTTGGAGTTAGTGTTGCCTGTGCTACCACCAATCTCCCCGGCAGTGGGCGCGACGAACCTCGCTGTGGTAAAGCTGCTCCAGAAAGCCCTGGTGTGTGATAAGGGGCTTCGCAGCATTGATGTCAGGAGTGAGATAATAAAGTGGAAAATCGTGTCCAGTGTCGTGGCGGATTTGTGTTGACAATGACGATGGCTGCCAGTGACAGTGAAAACGAAGTGACGGCCGCTGTTTGTGACGGTGAAAAGGAAATGACGGCCGATGTTTGTGAGAATGAAAAAGAAATGACATCGGCTGGCGGTGATAGTAGAGAGAAAATGGCAATGGATGGTGGTGAAGATGACAGGGCAGCGGCTGACAGTGAGGTAGAAAATCGGCCAAACTGGGTAGAACTTATGACCATGATGAAACAGACCATGCAAAGTGAACTTTGGAAGACTCAGGCACGATGTACACAGGAACTATAAGGAGATGATACGATTCGGTTTGAGTGCAGTGAGCGAAGAAGCGAAACAGTTCACAAGGGTGACGTGTGCGCAACTAAAGGAGGAAGTGAGGGAAGAGGTGACTAAAAGCATGATGGAAGTGAAGGAGGAAGTGAAGGATGAGGTGAATGCATGCCACACGGAGGTATCAGCCATTACTATTGCCGTGGATTCTCTTGCTGGGCGACTGAGGAGATTAGAGGCAGTCAGTGACCCTAAAGAAAAGGCGTGTACAGATCCTGCTGCTGTGAGCCAGACATGCCTGGATGCCCATCCGGCAACGGCAACAGCAACAACAGGGGTCACTCAGATGCCTCTCACATCTGGTCCAGCTCCACTTTCCGACCAGACAGCACTCGGAGCGCCCGAGGCCACTACACCTTGCCTCCCTGCATCATCTCCATGCTCCTCTCCTGTGGCATTTCCTGGATATCAAACCAACACGGTGCGGCGTAAACCTCAGGATTTCGATGGAAGTGTGCCATTGGAGGCATATTTGGCACAATTTGAAATGCTGGCTGTTGTTCAGAGGTGGGACGAGCTGGAGAAGGCGGTGCAGCTTGTCTCCTGTCTCAGGGGCCCTGCCATTGAAATACTCGGGCATCTCTCCGCTGTACAGCGCGCCTCCTACACCTGTGTCACTGAAGCCCTGGAGAGAAGATTCAGCCATCAACATCAAGCCGAGGTGTTTCGTGCCCGGTTCAGGACTCGGGTCAGGACACATGGAGAATCTCTGCAGCAGCTGGCCCATGATCTGGAGTCCCTGGCACGCAAGGCTTATCCTGGAGCCACAGAAGACTTGACGATGGTCCTTCTAAGGGACCAGTTCGTTGATGCACTGATGGATCCTCAGATGAAGATCTACATCAAACAAACGCACCCCAGCGACCTGCAGGAGTCCTTGGCACGAGCACTCGAATTCGAGTCGTTCGTGAGGACCAGCGGAAGTGGGCCGGTAATAATGGGTATTGGCCGAAACTACCAGGCTCGGCGCAGTCAGTCCACCTTCCGTGGAAAATGCTGGGCCTATGACCAGAGGGGGCACCGCCAGAGCGAGTGTAAGGAGATGCACCGAACAGGTTCTGCGGAGAGGACTCGACAGTATCAGCCTTGTTGTTGGGGGTGCGGCCATTTAGGACACATCTCGAGCGCATGCCCTCGGCCTGATCCCCTCAAGACCCAACCGGGAAACGACAGCAGGCTGGGACAAGGGGCCCATCACCAGCCAGAACCACCACGGCCCCACTCACTCTAAGGTGCCGCGCCACCAACGCCGCAGCCATCCAGGTGGACGGTACAATCAACGGGAAACCGTGTCGCCTGACTGTGGACACCGGAGCGGAGAGGACGTTTATCAGAACGGATGTTGTGGCAGCCAACAATGCTCCTCTGGCATCTCCGAGGCTCTGTGGTGTCACAGGACACTGCGTTCAGCTAAGGGGCCCAGTGGAGGTGAGTATAGGGATCGGCAGCTGGGAGGTGGCGCTTCCTGTGTATGTGGCAGACATAGAAGAACCCTGCCTCCTAGGCTTAGACTTCCTCACGTATAGCCAGGCATGTATTGATCTTGGAAGGAGGAGGATGTGTGTACATGACATTGAGGTGCCTTTGCTCCTGACAGATTCCTATGCTGAGGTGGTGGTAGCAGAGACAGTTCGTGTTGCTCCGAGAACAGAGACCGTAGTCAGATGCCGGCTATCACGGGAGATGAGTGGCGATGGTGGCTTGGTGGAATCTTCCATGGAACAACGACTGGCAGACGGTGTAGCAGTAGGCAGGACACTTGTAAGACCAGACAAGAGTGAGGTGAAGGTGCTAGTGGCGAATTTTTCACAAGAAGAGCAAAGAATACCAGCGGGAGCAGTCCTTGGAACCTGCTAGGAGGTTGAGCGAGAGGAGAGGAGGACGGCTGCTAGGCAGAACGGTGAGTCTACTATGAACCAAATTCCAGACCACCTACAGGAGTTGATGCAGAGGAGCGCCAAGTACCTGAGACCGGAGCAGACTGTGAGGCTGCGGAATTTGCTGTCAGCATACGCTGATATCTTTGCGAAAGGTGACTTGGATCTAGGCTGTACCAATCTTGTCCAGCACCGCATCATTACTGGTAACAGCCGTCCTATAAAGCACGCACCACGGAGAATAGCCCCGGCAAAACGCCGAGAAATGGAAGCTGCAGTTGGTGAGTTAGTGGCACAGAAAGTAGTGGAGAAATCCAGCAGCCCGTGGTCTTCAGCAGTGGTACTGGTAAGAAAGAAGGATGGGTCATATCGGTGCTGTGTTGATTACCGGGCCCTGAACAATGTAACAATAAAGGATTCCTACCCCCTGCCCAGGATTGATGACACCCTCGATGCACTAGTAGGTGCTAAATGGTTCTCCACCCTAGATCTAAAATCCGGCTACCACCAGGTGGAAATGGCAGAGGAGGATAAAGTAAAGACTGCCTTTTCCTATGGTCAAGGGTTATGGCAGTTTAGGGTCATGCCTTTCGGATTGTGCAACGCTCCTGCTACCTTCGAACGGCTCATGGAGCGAGTTCTGAATGGCTTGCAGTGGAGAACCGTTCTCGTTTACCTGGACGATGTGATTGTGTACGGGGGCACTTTTGAAGAAGAGCTGGAGAGGCTGGAAGAGGTGTTTCAGCGGCTGCGTATGGCGCGTCTTAAACTTAGCCCTAAGAAATGTCTGTTGTTCCAGAAGGAGGTGCCTTTTCTAGGACACATCGTTGGCCAGGATGGAGTAAGGACGGATCCTCAGAAGGTAGCAGCAGTGAAGGAATGGCCAGTGCCGAAGAGTGTGACTGAGGTGCGGAGCTTTCTCGGGCTTTGCACTTACAACCATCATTTTGTGAAAAACTTTGCCAATATCGCATCATCTCTCCACCACCTGACCAGAAAGGGAGCAAGGTTCTGCTGGGACACAAAGTGCCAGAGCGCCTTCGATGACCTGAAGACGGCGCTAGTCAATACCCCAGTATTGCCCTATCCTGACCCCAGCAGCCCCTACATAGTTGACTGTGATGCTGGTGCTGAAGGGATTGGGGCAGTACTTTCGCAAGTGAAGGATGACAGAGAACATGTGGTGGCATATTACAGCTACAAGCTCAGCAAGCCCGAGAAGAATTACTGCGTTACCAGAAAGGAGCTTCTCGCCATCGTGAAGAGTCTCGGTTACTTCCATCCTTACCTGTATGGCGTTAAGTTCACCGTGAGAACGGACCATGCAGCTCTCCGGTGGCTTAAAACGCTCAAAGCTCCTGAAGGGCAACTGGCCAGGTGGCTGGGCAAGCTTGAGCAGTACGACTACCACATGGAACATCGCCCTGGCCGAACCCACAGCAATGCTGATAGTCTCAGTCGGCGTCCCTGCGAACCTGGCTGCCGCCATTGCAGTAGCAAGGAACCTGACCTGGAGTGCAAGCGGATGCTGGTGAGGGAAGGCGCCGTGGACATTGACCAGCACCTGAAAAAGGATCAACTGGATGACCCAGACATCGGACCAGTGGTAAGGTGGCTGCAAGAAGATCGAGGCCGACCTACCTGGGAAGAAGTGGCAGCCACTAGTCCAGCAACAAAACATTACTGGGAGCAGTGGGACACCTTGAGACTAGGAGGAGGGGTACTCCTAAAGAGGTGGGTGCTTCCAGATGGGAGAGTGAGGTATTGGCAGACTGTGATCCCACGTGTGAGGAGAGCAGAGCTGCTGCATGAAGTCCATGCTGGTGTTACCAGTGGACACTTGGGCCAAAAGAAGACGCTGAGCCGCCTGAGGCAACGCTTCTACTGGGTTGGAATGTGTAGTGACGTGCAAGAATGGTGTCGGGCGTGTGACGCCTGCAGCGCCAAGAAGGGACCATCAAGGAAAACGAGAGCGCCCATGCAGCTGTATCAGGTGGGAGCACCAATGGAGCGGATAGCTGTGGACATCGCTGGACCACTACCCATCACTACCCAAGGTAACCGTTACATCTGTGTTGTAATGGACTACTTCACTAAGTGGCCTGAAGCATATGTCCTTCCTAATCATGAAGCGGAAACAGTAGCGGAAGTATTGGTAGACCAGTTCTTTACTAGATTTGGAGTTCCAGGTGAGCTGCACTCAGACCAGGGCCGAGAGTTTGAGTCCCAGGTGTTCCAGGAATGCTGCAAGCTACTAGGCCTGCGCAAGACCAGGACGACGCCCCTACGGCCCCAATCTGACGGGATGGTAGAGAGATTCAACCGTACGCTCACGCAGGTGTTGGCTACGTATTGTGCAGAAGGACAGACTGACTGGGACCGCAGACTCCCAGCCCTTCTCATGGCCTACCGGTCAGCTGAACATGAAGCCACATCCTACACTCCAGCTCGACTTATGTTAGGAAGGGAACTTCGGTTGCCAGTGGACCTTGCAACAGGACGGCCACCTGATGAGGACCTACCCACCATCACCACCAAATACGCTGTGGCTCTGAAGGAACGTATGGAGGAGGTCCACCATCAAGTACGAAACCAACTTAAGCTGGCTGGAGGGGCCATGAAGAGGCACTACGACAGAGGCGCCAGGCCTGCCAGTTTCTACGCAGGTGATCGTGTGTGGTTACACAATCCCCGCCGGAAGAAAGGTTTGTCGCCGAAACTCCAAAGTCCTTGGGAAGGGCCATTTAACGTAACCAAAAAGATTTCGGAGGTGATATACTGCATCCGGCGAGGACCCAGGGGAAGGCCTAAGGTAGTGCATGTGGACCGGCTCTGGCGATACTACGGTCCTGGGCGGTTTACATGGGGCACAGCAGAACCAAGAGACTACTCATTCCCGGAAATGAGCGACGAAGGGAAGTCGATGGCCAGGTGGCTGAGACGATCCAGGATTGTCAACCCGTATCCTCGGCGAGCCCTGAAATGGAACTTTGCGGAAATGAGCTGCCTGCTGATGAGAATCCGGTTCAGCAGGACATAATAGGTAGAGCAAGACCTCGCCGTCAGGCGAGGAGACCGAGGAGGCTAGATGACTTCTACTTAGAAGATTAAGTAGGCGTAAAGTTTGGGATAATGTCACTGTGTTAAATTGATTTACGATTGTACATGTTTTCTTTGGTCGGGACGACCAAACTTTTGAAGGAGGGGATAGTGTTACGAAGGTCAATTGTACAATTATGTGTGTGTGTGTGTGTGTGTGTTTTAATTATCCACACGTGTAGGTAGTAATTGGGCAGGTTTTACAAGCGCCGGCAAGATTGTTAAAGGATCAGTAGCTGCAGGGTGGAAGTAGTTGGTGGTTACCACTGCCCCTTCTCCCCTCCTACCTCCCTGTCGGTTAGGAAGTGTTGAGCGAGGGTCGGGATTCCACTCCGGCAGAACACCCTCCACCGCCTCGCTGTTAACACCTCTGCACCTTCCTTGTGATTACCGGCGCTTACCTCTACCTACACTGTGCCGCGGGACACTGTCTGTGAGCTATTAAGCCTGTTGCTTAATAAAAGACTAATGGTGGAAACTGTGTTTGGAGTTAGTGTTGCCTGTGCTACCACCAATCTCCCCGGCAGTGGGCGCGACGAACCTCGCTGTGGTAAAGCTGCTCCAGAAAGTCCTGGTGTGTGATAAGGGGCTTCGCAGCAATAACTTATGACACTCTCTCTCTCTCTCTCTCTCTCTCTCTCTCTCTCTCTCTCTCTCTCTCTCTCTCTCTCTCTCTCTCTCTCTCTCTCTCTCTCTCTCTCTGTTGTAAATAAATAAGCAAAACAAAAATACTCTCTTATGCTTGGTTCACAATAAATAAAGTATCGAAATATTAGTTCTGTGTAAGCCACAATAATATTCACACCATACTATACAGCTGTGTGTGTGTGTGTGTGTGTGTGTGTGTGTGTGTGTGTGTGTGTGTGTGTGTGTGTGTTCTTACCTAATTGTTCTTACCTAATTGTATTGTTACAGGAATGAGTCAAGCTCGTAATGTCCCGTCTGTTAATACTGTTTCATCATATTTATCTTTAAATTTGTGAATACTGTTGGCACACACTACTTCTGGCAATGCATTCCACTGATCTATTGCTCTGTGTGGAAAGCTAAACTTTCTCACGTCTTTCTTTAAACTTTTCCAATATAATTTTTTGCTGTGTCCTCTTGAAGCTGATTGTTTAGGTATTATGTACTCCGTACTATCAATTTTCTCTTTTCCTTCAACACATTTATATAGCATGATCATATCGCCTGTTTTTCTTCTCTTCTCTAAAGTTGGTAAATTTAACTTGTTCAGCCTCTCTTCATAATTAAGGTCTCTCATGCTGGGAACCCATCTTGTTGCTGCTCTTTGTACTTTTTCAATCTTTTTGACATGTTTTTTCAAGTGTGGGTTCCATACTACTGCTGCATATTCAAGTGTTGGTCTTATGAATGATGTAATTATTTTCTTAACCATTTCCTCGTCTATATATGCAAAGGCCACTCATATTTGCTAACAGGTTGTATGTGTTTCTTACTTTATCGTTTATGTGGTCTTCTGGTGAAAGTTTGTTGTTAATTAATACTCCTAAGTCTTTCTCCTTGTTCGATTCCTGTAAAGTGTTACTACCCAATAGGTAGTCCCAGTCTGGCCTCTTTGCACTCTTTCCAAATTTCATTACATGACATTTTTTCGCATTAAATTCCATCTGCCATTTATGACTCCAGTCATATAATTTTCTTAGGTCTTTTTGTAATTCCCTGCATGAATCCTCATTTTTTATTGTTTTCTGTATTTTGGCATCATCGGCAAACATATTCAGGTAGCTCTCAGTGCTAATGTTATCATTTATATAATTTATATACACCAGAAACATGATTGGTGCTAGTACAGAACCTTGTGGAACACCACTTGTCACCTCTCGCCAAGATGAGTATTTCTCTCTTAGTATTGTTCTCATTTCCCTTTCTTTTAAGAAATCTTGCATCCATTTCAGAAGGTGCCCCTGGATACCTCCTATGTATTCAAGTTTCCATATTAATCTTTTATGAGGAACTCTGTCAAAAGCTTTCTTGAAGTCTAGGTATATACTGTCTACCCAACCATCTCCTTCTTGCATTGTTTCTGCCACTCTGTCATAGTAACTTAAGAGATTTGTTACACATGATTTTCCTTTTCCAAAACCATATTGCCTTTCTGATAGTATTTCATGTTTCTCCAAGTGTTCAACCCATTTCTTCCTTATTAACTTCTCTAGTATTTTGCATACAACACTAGTAAGTGAAACTGGTCTGTAGTTCAATGGGCATTGCCTATTACCTTTTTTATACAGGGGGACAATGTTAGCCTTTTTCCATATTTCTGGTAGTTTACCATTACTTACTGATTTTTGAAATATTATTTGCAATGGTTTACTTAATTCTTCTGCACATTCTTTTAACACCCAGTTTGAAATTTCATCTGGTCCAGTTGCTTTCCACTTATCTAAGTTTTTCATTTCCTCTTTAATTTCTCTTTTAGTAATTGAAATATTTCCCAATTTATGTGGTGTTGCTTGTATAGTTTCATCTCCGTCGAAAGGCCGTTCTTTGGTGAATACTGATTGGAAATTATTATTCAAGACTTCACAAATCTCCTCCTCCTTAATATAATTTTTTCCTCTATCCATTATGCTCTGAATTTTGTCTTTGACTTTACTTTTGCTTTTAATGTAACTATAGAAGAACTTAGGCTGATCCTTGCTTTTTTCAACGATGTCTTTCTCAAAAGTAATTTGTGCTTGCTTTCTGACCTTGATGTATTCATTTCTTGCTTGTCTATATCTCTCATATGCATTTTCACTGTTATGTCTTCTATATCTATTCCACAGTAGGTCTCTCTTTTCTTTGGCTTCTACACATTTGTGATTAAACCACTCATTTGTCTACCTCACTTTTTCTCTTTGGTGGGGAATGTGTTTAGATATTCCTGTTTTATAAATTTCACAGAATTTTTTATACTGAGTATCTGCATCTTTCTATCAGTTCTTGTTCCCATTTTATTCCTTTAAAATACTTTCGTAGTTCTTCATAGTCTCCCTTTTTATAGTTCAATTGGTTTTTATAATTTTCATTTTCATGGATTATTTCATAAGCTACTATAAAATCATATTCTAGTAGTACATGGTCACTTTTTCCAAGAGGTGGATCATATTATGCTTTCAATATCTTCTTTTTGTCTTGTAAACACTAGATCTAATAAAGATGGTTCATCTGGTCCTCTTTTCCTTGTATTAGCCGTCACATGCTGATATAATAAGAAATCTTGTGTTAATTCTACAAGTTTATTTACCCATTGATTTTCATTTCATTTTGTTT
>CM035178.1:4989874-5001558 GCA_020233015.1 Callinectes sapidus | reverse complement strand
AGAGAGAGAGAGAGAGAGAGAGTTGTTGTTGTTTTATCAATTTATTGCGCACAGAGACGTGCGGCAGACTATACAAAAACACATGAACAAATACATATGCAGGACAAAATAAGTATATCAGACGATTCTGCCACAAGGGCAAATAAATTATGCTGAGGGCAGATTCACTGAACACAATAATTAAATAGAAGCATTGATATATACATTAAAAAACACGAGGGATGCAACAACTGATTGAATAGGAGTGTTTACAAAAGTAGTAAAAAAAAAAAAAAAAAAAAAAAAAAAAAAAAAAAAAAAAAAAAAAAAAAAGGGGGGCAATATACAGTATATCTGGTGATATATAAATTCCAAAAGTGAAAGTGTGAGGGCACAAGTATATATGAGTTAAGCTCATACTAAGGTAACATCCGCCAAACTGTGGGTGGCGGGTCAGGATGAGGTCCAGGTGGGCATCCTGCAGCAGATGTTGACACACGGCCAGGAGAGGCTGCCCGCGCGGAAGCAGGTCCCCCACAGTAGGACAATCCAGGCAGTAGTGGTGCAGGTGATTGGAGTTGGCAGCGTGGCACAGAGGACAGGAGGTGTAGTGAGGCTCGTCTTCCAAGCCCGCAACCTGCCACAGAGGTCGGTAGCCGAGCCTCAGCCGCGCTGACACCACATGATGTTTTCGAACCCACAGCCCTCGACGACGATACTTGAAGCGATGGTGACGAAAGGCGTCATAGTGTTGAATGGAGACGCTGGCCGCCCTCTGGTTGTCCGTACTGATGCTCGTGGAGAGTAGGGAGGCTGCACGGATCCTGGTCTTGAGGCATTGAAGAGAGGGAGCAGGGCCAGCGTCGTGGGCAGGAAGAACACAAGCAGCTTTGGCCAGGCGATCCACTGCGTCGCTGTGTGAGAGTGAGACATGTGAAGGGATCCAAATAAACTTGATGACCAATGACCGATCATGAGCCAGGGCCAGGCCTGTCAGGATTCTGTTCACCAAATGACGACAGACAGGACTTGTTGATGAAAGGGCGTGAAGGGCTGCCTGCGAGTCACATACAACAACACCGTTGAGGCTTCTCTGACAGAGGAGACTCACAGCATCTAAGACGCCGTGCAACTCACAGAATGTGGAACTAGAGTGAGCCGGCAATCGACGCCCAACCCAGCCCTCTGCTGATGGTACTGCGTCAGGAGAGAAATTGCACATCCAGCTGCGCCGTCCACCTGCACAGACCCATCCGTGTAGATGTGGTGTGGCGTGTCGATGGTGTTCGAGACCGTCGCTATGGCATCCAGTGCTAGTTGTTTCTGCAGGACGGGAGGGGGAGCCTTGCAGGTGGGAGTGAAGTGTACCGTCGGGATTGGCAGCATCCAGGGTGGAGGCGGAGGGAAAAAATCGGCGACAGGAATATTGATGTCCAAACGTTGCAGTTGAGACGAGACAGTTTTGATGAGAGCGCGGCCACCAGGTTGTAGGGGAGGTATGCGAGGACGCAGCTGGAGGAAGGTCCTTATGACTTGGGAATAATGAGGGGAGAGATGGGGAAAGTGGAGGCACTTGACGGTGAAATATGCGACATTAGAGTGGATCCTTTCAATCAGGGGTGGAAGGTTGAGCTCACTCAGCATGTTGACTATCCTGGTAGACATGGGACACCCTAAGATGAGTCTCATTACTGTGTTCTGAAACTTGTCGAGAGGCTCTAGTGTAGTTTTGGGCAACTGGACAAGTGCAGGAGAGAGGTAGTCAATGACTGACCGAATAAAGGGTATGTATATTGTCCTGGCCACAGGGATGGAAACACCAGTCGCGTTATTAAGGAGCCACCTGAGAGGCGTCAGGCGCTGCTGCAGCCGGGTCAGAAGGTCGTGCACTATGGGATGAACGCGCTGACGGGTAGGCGTGGTTGAAGGAATTCTCACTGGTGCACCCAGGTAGACGTACTGTGTGCACACAGGGATGGCGCTGTTGCCCACCGTGAAGGCTGGGAGGGTTCTCGGATTGCGAAGAGTAAAAATACGGCTCTTTTCTGGCGAAATGATGAGGCCACACGAGGAGGACGAGACATAGAACGAGTGGAGGAAGTGTTGCAAGATGTCAGGTGTGTGTGCGTGGATGCAAATGTCGTCAGCATAGCAGGTGATGGTGAGGCCAGGGACTTCAGGAAGTAAGGAAAGCAGGCGATGCATCAAGACATTATAGAGGAAAGGACTGAGAACGCCACCCTGTGGGGTGCCAAGCTCAAACCCCTCGACAGAACTAATCGCACCCTTAAACAGAACACGAGCGGTTCTGTTACGCAGGTACTCCCGCACCCACCCGAGTAGGTTGCCCTTAACTCCGAAGTCCACCAGCTGGTCGAGTATGATATCCCTGTTGGCAATATCGAAGGCACTCTTCAGGTCGAGGAAAGCAACTGCACTGGTTGAGGTGAGGCGGGTGTACAACTCCATGAGGCAGTGGTGCGTACCACGTTGTGGGAGGAAGCCGTAAAGTCTGTTAGATAACTTGCTCTCAAGCCGGAACATAAGCCGATTAAGGAAGACGCGCTCCATCACCTTACTAAAGCAGGATGTAAGTGATATAGGTCTGAACTTGTCTGTGCCGGGCTTTGGAATGGGTATGATGGTGCTGGAGGTCCCGGCGCGCGGCACACATCTCTGCCGAAAACAAACATTGTATAGCCGGAGAAGAGGATTGCCAGAGACTTCCTGAAGGAGTCTAAGAACAGAGTAAGTGATGCCGTCGTCACCTGGAGCTGATGCCTTTCCGTTAGTGAGGGCACGACGAATTTCACTTTCGGTGATGGGCCTGTCATCTTCCTCGTCTGGCTTCAGCAAAGCATTCATCAGACGGAGCGTGCGGAGATCTTCATTAGAGGAGAGAGCCTCACGAATGTGCTGGGGAAAGTTTCGTGCACGTGACTGCCTAGACCAGCCATTGATAAGATCTTGGGCGTACTGACCTGGACTATGATGAAGTGTGCTGGCTGGTTTCCGCTTCACAACTCTATTAATTAGACGCCACATGGAGCTTACACTTGTCTGGCGGTTGATGCTGCTGGTAAACTGGTGCCAAGATTCAGTGAGGACACATTTTTGGAGGACTACGAGCTCGTCCCTAGATGACTGGTACTTCCGCAGACTCTCAGGAGAAGGGTGACTTTGGAAGGAAAGGCCATCCTCCTTCGCCTTCCTCTCTGCTTGGGCAATACGGTGATCCAGTGGCCAGGCTGGAGTGTCTGTGCGACGCTTGATGTGCGGCCTGCGAACATAGCGGTCATAAAAAGCGTGTGTGGAGGTGACAATGGATGAGTACAGCTGGTCAGGTGAGGTCAAATTGAATGTAGGAAGAAGAGAAGACATGTAGGAGATATAGGTGGGGCAGTACTTAGGAGGGATATTGATGCGAGTGCGTCGGTGGAGGTGAGGAGGGGCGGCTGGGAGTGAGTAGTGGAGGGTGAGGGCAAGATGATCAGAAAACAATGTTGGCACGGAGGAGCACCTGACACTGGATGCCACCAGGCCATGAGTCAATATGTGGTCAAGAGTGCCTCCTCTTGAGTGTGTGGCACCTCCAGTATCGCAGCGTGTGAGTCGGTAGCGACGGAGCCATTCCTCTAGGCGTGTCCCGTTGCGATTCGGTGCCAGCGAGAAGTCACCTAAGGCAGGATGTCGGGCGTTGAGATCTCCCATATAAATTGTGCCTCGAACAGTTGGAGTGGGGAGAACAGCAGTGTCTATCCTGCCTGGAGCCGCGTAGACATTACACAGCCAAATCGTGCCGGCGCCCACTGCCACCTCAAGCAGCTGGAAGGTCGTGTCATCGTGTGTAGAGCACCGGAGAAGTCGGTGTGGTATAGCAGAGTGAACGTAGGTGATGAGGCCGTTCCGGGCATGATGAACGTAAGGAGTGTAGCCACTCAACGGCGGCGCCGGTCCCCACTGTGCTACAGGATGACCAACAAAAGCCTCTTGAATGAAAATTAAATCAGGATGATGCTGATACACATAACCCTTGAGGGCAGACTGTTTAAGCCAGTGCGTGATGCCGCAGGCATTCCAGGAAAGGACGTGAAGCTGTATCTGTCTATCCATCACTGCCCCTCAGTTTGGAGCGGCCAAGTGAAGTCGATGGGGCGGCGTGAGCAGCACTCTGCTGCGCGCCACGGGAGAGTGAGGATGCTGAAGGTAGAGTAGTAATACTCTCAATATGCGTAGCGAGGGAGTCAATCTTTTCAGCGAGGTTGGTAATGGTGACGGAAAATGCTTGTTGTGCCTCCATCACAACAGAGATCTTGGTGTTCATTTCTGCTTGCTGGCTGACGAACTCATCCATTCGGCGCTCAATGGCCTCGAGACGCGCACTATATGATGAACACTGAGACTTCATTAATGCCACAGCTGCCTGGAGTGACGCAACCTCTGGAGATACCGAACTGGCATCAGACACTGGCGGGGAGGCGGCCTGGGGAGTAGCGGGCGCGCGCTGAGCTGACTGTGGAGCCAAGGTGGGGGGCACGGCGGAGGTGGCGGGGCGCCGTGTACACCCATGCCAGACGTTGACGCCTAGCTGACGGCAGCGAGGACACTGCCACTGCGAGGTATCCACAGGAGGCGAGTCTGATCCCTGTGCAGGTGACACAAAGTCCTTTGAGGTTGACGCGGAACCATTAGGTGATGATTGAGGTCGGTGAGGGCAGGTGAGGGAGTGATGCTGGCCAGAGCACCAAGCACACTTCTCTGGACGGGAACAGTAACGGGAGATGTGGCCGACGCCCAGCACCTGAAGCACCAAGGCTGCTCATCCTTCATCCTGCGCACCTCGCATGATGGCAGGCTGGGAAGGAAGTTAAAGGTGACAAAAGGCGGCGGTGGATCAGGGAGGCTCCAGGTGATCACGATGCGATTGATAGGTGCGCCGTCCTGAATGAAGCGCTTCGCTCTGTAGACGCCATGCAGGGCCTTGGCCAGGGAAGGGTCAACGCAGACAGGGTAACGAGTCAGGAGGTAGGTAGGGAATTTTCGCGGCCTTTGAGATGAGTCCTGAGCATCAAGGAACAAGGACAGAAACTCTCCTTTCGTTATACTGTCAATGACGTCCACACGTTTGCTAGAAACGTAGACGAATCTCGATGTTACAGCGGACATCTTAACTTCAGCAAGGTTCCGATCCAGACTGAAGTTCGTATTGACTTCTGAAAGCCATCGTAGCTTAGTCTCCACCGAGGGGTTGTCTCTGAAGAAGAGCGTAACGTACTCATCACGGGGAGCGAAGGCTGGAAAAGCTGGCAGTGGCTGTGAGGTCAGAGGCGGGTTGCATGGCACAGAGGAGGGAGAAGCGGCTGGCGAATTAGTGGAATCCTTATCATGTGAAACGGAAGTATCGCCCTGCTTAGCTGTCTTGGCAGCAGGCTGAGATAAGGCATCATTGCTGTCAGATGAACTGTTCAGGAGGCGTTTAGCTGATGAGGGGTTGTTGCCGGTGTTCGAAGCTTCAGTGTCGAGAAGGGTGGCGACAGCCTCAACTGTGGCTGCTGGCGAGGCCTGATGATCTCCGGGAGGCATTAAAGGCCACTCCTCATCATCGCTAAGGGCGAGATCTTCCTCGACCAGAGAGCGAGTGGCAGGGCCGCTGTAATCCATTGCTCACTCCAGGCGCAAGCACCGCAGGGCTCGGTGAACGCTGGGTACAAGGATAGTGACGCAGCCTGACGTCATGACAACGTCACACCACACGCACTGCGCATGCGCCGACGAGGAGCAGACTGTGCAGGGGTCCCCCGTCCGGCTGACTTGATTTTTCCTCAACGCTACAGTCTAAGTCCCAAACACCAGCAAGTCCAACAGACGAATATGCAGCGACTGGGTCTTACTGTAGGTGTCAGAGCGATGTGCAAGGTGCAGACTCACTGGATGCCTTGTAAAACTCCAAAAAGCAGGAGATAGCACACAGAAGCTTGTTTACAAAGGCCCCCTAGCGGCAGACGAGAGAGAGAGAGAGAGAGAGAGAGAGAGAGAGAGAGAGAGAATATACAGACCCTCTTCTTCTTCCTCCTCTTTATCCTTATCCGCCTCCTCCTCTTCCTCCTCCTCCTCCTCCTCCTCCTCCTCCTCCTCCTCCTCCTCCTCCTAAAGAGGGTTAATATCTAAGAAGTGAGTGGTTGTCGTAATGTGGAAAATATGAAGGTAAAGAACTAATTACGTCGTAGTTAGCAAATAAAAAAAAAAGTATAGAGCCTAGTCAAAAAAAGAAAAAAAAAGGGGGGGAAATGATTCAAAAGAAGACGAAAACAGTACTTCTGCACGTGATAATATAGTGAAGATAAACGAACTGGGGAAAAGGTGACTCCATGAAATTGTAGTGAAAAAAAGAGAGAAAAGAAAGGAAGTCAACAATAGAGATGAAAAAAAAAAAAAAAAAAAGCATTAGTCCTTGTTACTATGCAGTCTGGTTGAGCTGATTTATGTTCCTCCACCAACTCACATGTGTCAGATATTTTACTTACACCTTCCCCTGCTATTTGCTTCATCTTTCATCATAAATCATCACTCCATGACATCTTCGCTCGTTTAATAGTCACCTCAAATCTTTCAACGCAGTAGAAATTGGGAAATATGCCATTTTTTTATGCCTTCTCTCTTCACAGATGCATCGCTCTTGGTGTTGTTCACTGCCTCGTACCCTAGTGAGAGTTTAGTCAAAAATAATAAATCACGTTATATTGCATGTGTTGTGAATTATCAGCTGTAGAGACCCTTCACACTGAAGTTGAGTTAGCAGCAGTGTGTGGAGGGTAATTAGACTACACCCGCGCGTGCATAGACTAATACCTCCACTTCACACGCAATGCAAGTGGCGAGGGTTGGTTGGCGAGCCTCACTCATTCTGCTCAGGTGACATGTGGCCGCTGCTGACAGCTACGTATTGGCTACTAGCGCTACACTCAGTCCATGTCTTGTGGTTCTAGTCAGAGGTTGCATATCGCCGTGAGGAGTACAATATTAACGTTCAGTACATACGAGTACATACATAACTGTTACTCCTATACGCTATTCACATTACAGCCACCTTGCCTCCCTCGTCTCATGTCGTTCGGTCACCGTAGGACTGAGCAACACTGTTCAACACTGGTCTAATGTGAAATGCAATAAAAAGAAATGAATTTGAATATCCAACTCACAACATGGTCGATCCCAGATTAACCCAGTCTGTCTTGAACACACAGCACACCGACACACAACACACGACCGATAACTAACAAGAGTGACTGATTCACATCAAATCAACGTCTCGTTATTAGTTGTTGTTTTCCCAAATGAAATTCTTATAAAACAGGTTCAACAAATAAATATTCCTCACAAAAGATACCCACAAACAAGTTTTAATAGTATAATAGTACATGCATATTTTAACAATGATTTTCTATGAATATATTATGTGGGACTCGAGCATAATGATGCTCTATAGACGCACCAGAAGAGAGTCAAGAAAAACATTGGAACCCAACACACACACACACACACACACACACACAAACCATTAAAGAAAATGAGAAACCGAGACTCACATCGCTTTGCTCTTAGTTCACGTTGTCTCAACATTGTGATTAAGTTTCGTCATCTTTAAAACAGCTTGCGATCATACCACCCTATACTTATCCACGTCTTTTCAGAGACAACCAATCCTTGCCACGGAACACCTGCTGACTCCTCTCTCTAGGATTTCTGATTGTGGCAGTTACATGAAATCACACCTCATTCCAAATATGTGCTTTAAAACATAACATCACACACACACACACACACACACACACACACACACACACACACACACACACACACACACAAAACCAAGGAAGGAGACATCATAATAGCAACCATTTATATGCCCCCTCAAACAAAGACCTGGGAAAAGGAAAGATATACGGAGCTAATAGAGAACACAACAAAAAGTATCAGAGCAATATTACAACATACAGAAGACAAAGCAAAAAGAATTATACTAAATGGGGATTTCAACAGCAATGTAAATTGGGAAAGTATGGAAACAAAAGGAAATTAAAATCAATGGGTAAATAAACTTGTAAAATTAACACAAGATTTCTTATTATATCAGCATGTGACGGCTAATACAAGGAAAAGAGGACCAGATGAACCGTCTTTATTAGATCTAGTGTTTACAAGACAAAAAGAAAATATTGAAAGCATAATATATAATCCACCTCGTGGAAAAAGTGACCATATACTACTAGAATATGATTTTATAGTAGCTTATGAAATAATCCATGAAAATAAAAATTATAAAAACCAACTGACACAACTTCAGAAGGGAGGGAGTGATTGTACAGGGAACACCCGGTTGGCAAGTGCAGGGTAGAAGAGGGAGAGGAAGGCCGAAGGAGACGTGGATGCGCACAATGAGGCGAGAAGCTGGTGAAGAGTGTTGGGAGGATTTGGATGAGTTGGCACAGGATAGATGGTGGTGGCGTGAATTCATTGAGGCCCTATGCATCCCTCAGGGTACCACAGGAGTTGATTGAATTGAACTATAAAAAGGAAGACTATGAAGAACTAAGAAAGTATTTTAAAGGAATAAAATAGGAACAAGAACTGATAGAGAAAGATGCAGATACTCAGTATAAAAAATTCTGTGAAATTTACAAAACAGGAATATCTAGACACATTCCCCACCAAAGAGAAAAAGTGAGGAAGACAAATGAGTGGTTTAATCACAAATGTGTAAAAGCCAAAGAAAAGAGAGACCTACTGTGGAATAGATATAGAAGACATAACAGTGAAAATGCATATGAGAGATATAGACAAGCAAGAAATGAATACATCAAGGTCAGAAAGAAAGCACAAATTACTTTTGAGAAAGACATCGTTGAAAAAAGCAAGGACCAGCCTAAGCTCTTCTATAGTTACATTGAAAGCAAAAATAAACTCAAAGACAAAATTCAGAGCATAATGGATAGAGGAAAAAATTATATTAAGGAGGAGGAAATTTGTGAAGTCTTGAATAATAGTTTCCAATCAGTATTCACCAAAGAACGGCCTTTCGACGGAGATGAAACTATACAAGCAACACCACATAAATTGGGAAATATTTTAATTACTAAAAGAGAAATTAAAGAGGAAATGAAAAACTTAGATAAGTGGAAAGCAACTGGACCAGATGAAATTTCAAACTGGGTGTTAAAAGAATGTGCAGAAGAATTAAGTAAACCATTGCAAATAATATTTTAAAAAATCAGTAAGTAATGGTAAACTACCAGAAATATGGAAAAAGGCTAACATTGTCCCCCTGTATAAAAAAGGCGATAGGCAATGCCCATTGAACTACCGACCACTTTCACTTACTAGTGTTGTATGCAAAATACTAGAGAAGTTAATAAGGAAGAAATGGGTTGAACACTTGGAGAAACATGAAATACTATCAGAAAGGCAGTATGGTTTTAGAAAAGGAAAATCATGTGTAACAAATCTCTTATGTTACTATGACAGAGTGGCAGAAACAATGCAAGAAAGAGATGGTTGGGTAGATAGTATATACTTAGACTTCAAGAAAACTTTTGACAGAGTTCCTCATAAAAGATTAATATAGAAACTTGATTACATAGGAGGTATCCAGGGGCACCTTCTGAAATGGATGAAAGATTTCTTAAAAGGGAAATGAGAACAATACTAAGAGGGAAATACTCATCCTGGCGAGAGGTGACAAGTAGTGTTCCACAAGGTTCCGTACTACCACCAGTCATGTTTCTGGTGTATATAAATGATATAAATGATAATAACATTAGCACTGGGAGCTACCTGAATATGTTTGCCGATGATGTCAAAATACAGAAAACAATAAAAAATGAGGATTCATGCAGGGAATTACAAAAAGACCTAAGAAAATTATATGACTGGAGTCATAAATGGCAGATGGAATTTAACAACAAACTTTCACCAGAAGACCACATAAACGATAAAGTAAGAAACACATACAACCTGTTAGCAAATATGAGAGTGGCCTTTGCATATACGTATAGATGAGGAAATGGTTAAGAAAATAATTACATCATTCATAAGACCAACACTTTAATATGCAGTAGTAGTATGGAACCCACACTTGAAAAAAACATGTCAAAAAGATTGAAAAAGTACAAAGAGCAGCAACAAGATGGGTTCCCAGCCTGAGAGACCTTAATTATGAAGAGAGGCTGAACAAGTTAAATTTACCAACTTTAGAATAGAGAAGAAAAAGAGGCGATATGATCAAGCAAAAAATTATATAAGAAAAGTTTAAGAAGTAGTGTGTGCCAACAGTATTCACAAATTTAAAGATAAATATGATGAAACTGTATTAAAAGACGGGACATTACGAGCTTGGCTCATTCCTGTAACAATACAATTAGGTAAAAACAATTAGGTAAGAACACAGAGAGAGAGAGAGAGAGAGAGAGAGAGAGAGAGAGAGAGAGAGAGAGAGAGAGAGAGAGAGAGAGAGTCATAAGTTATTGTACTAGATGCTTGCCGTCTCCCTATATAGCAACCTCCTTGTTCATCCCTCATCCCCATCCCTTCCACTGATAAGTAATAACACTGCTTCAGGACAAGCTGGGACCAACAAGAGACAACGTAGATCCCTTAATGGTAATACCAATGTGGATGTATTAGCGAAACTTTCTCGTCTTTAATTAATTATGAACCTGACTTGAGGGGGAATGAAGCAATTATCTACTCTGTCCAGTGCCGTTGTAAAGGCTGGCTGAAACATGATCAACTGTATCACAATTTAGCATTTTTTGGAACGTAACATTTTTGCATATCATTGGTATTATGAAGTCGTTAGAACTAAAAGATCTATTTCTCTTTTTTGTTTTGTTTTTCGTAAACTCTGGATGGTTTTAGAGAATCCATCATAATAGTGAGTCAGAGCCGCAGCCTTCCACTGTTCCACAGACAACTCGCTCGAACCGGTCTCCCAAGGTGGTGCCACTCCTACGGCCTCGTTCCTTTGTTTTGCAGGTAAATATCTTGCATTTAGTATTGAAGATAATGTAGTACTGTATCAGGGAAGACAGTGACAATGATTCGGAGGTAAATTGAACTGTAATAAAGTGATTATGAGAAACTTGAGACGCGTCTGTCATCTGCCATCTACACCATCTCTCTTCTCTGTACTGCAGGATGTGATGACAAGTTGAGTGCATTGTTGTATGGGTTAAGATAAGTGGGAGTGTCTGGGGAAGTGAGGCCTGGTGGGGTTGGATGCTTTGATGGTCGAGTGTGCTGAATTGTTAACAAGGGTCTGGGATGTTCAAGGAATCGTAGCTTTCGCCATTTTTCACCGTGGGTTCGGATCATCAGTACTTCCTTAGGTTCTTTACAGTCTCATAGACTTGTAAAAGAGTGCCACCCTGGAAAGTGAACTCCTTCCCAAGGTAAATTGTAATTTTTTTTTATTTTTTTTTTTACCATAATATCAGTTTTTAACGAAACTTCTTGGTGAATCTTTGGTAATACGTTCACCTCAACTTTACTCAGCAGCCAAACTTGGGGTGGAGGGATTGGATGCAGGAACAAGAAATGAGGGTAAATTTATAGTTTCATACATATACCAGTGATGTAATAATAGCCTGTGCGAAATCTACGGGAATTTCTTAAAAAGTGTAAGGAAATTTTATATAACATTGTGTTTT
>CM035178.1:4971679-4985244 GCA_020233015.1 Callinectes sapidus | reverse complement strand
GGTGGTACATTGGCCTCACCCTCCATCCTCGCCACACGAGTGCAGCGCAGGGCCCCAAGACACATTCTCACACATTCATTTTGCAAAACATCCAACATCCTCAATGTTGGTTCCGACCCAGACCCATACACCGGTGAGCCATAGTCTAAATGAGAGCGAATTAAGGACTTGTACACCATTAATAAAGCTTTTCTGTCTGCTCCCCATGAAGTACCACGGAGGTATTTGAGGACATTGATTTTTTTACGGCAACGGATGAGTAGTTCATTAATGTGAGTCTTCCAATTGAGTCTGCTGTCAAAATGCAGACCCAAGAATTTGACTGTATTTTGAAAAGGTATCGGCTGGCCTTGAAGAGTCAATTGCAAATTAGGTACGTTGCGTCTAGTAAAAACAACACCGATACACTTAGCAACGGAAAACTTAAATCCCCACAAAGAGGCCCAATGCTGAACGGAATCAAGAACGTCTTGAATCCGCCCCGCTGAGAACTGAGCGTTAGGCGAGGAGTGCCATAACGCACAGTCGTCAGCGTACAGTGAGTATTTAAGATTCCTGGGGACGGGAGTTGTGGACAGAATATCATTAATTATAATACAAAATAATATAGGACTAAGAACACTACCCTGCGGCACCCCGTTCTCCTGGACGAAAACGTCCGAGATTACGTTACCAAGAAGCTTGACAGAGAATGTTCTGTCCTGTAGGAAATTATAAACAAAAATGGGCAAGTTACCTCTGAAGCCATAAGCGTAGAGTTTCGTGAGGATACCCTGTCGCCATGTCATGTCGAAGGCTTTGTGGATGTCTAGGAACACCCCTATCATGAACTCTTTTTTGGCAAATGCCTCTGAAATGCAATGCTCTAAGTGTGTTAGGTGATCCATCGTGCTTCGGTACGTCTGAAACCCCGACTGTTCATCACCTAACAAACCCTTCGCTTCTAAAACAAAAAGCAGCCTTTGCTTTACCATATGTTCCATAACCTTACATAGACAGCTCGTGAGCGCAATAGGGCGAAACGCACTGGGGTCCGTAAGGCGTCCAGTCTTTTTGGGGATTGGGATGGTATGTGCAAAGCCCCAAGACTTAGGAAATGTGTGTGTGGTCCATATTTTGTTGTAGAGCAATAATAATTTAGTGATGGAATGGTGGCCGAGATGCTGTAACATAATATATGAAATATTATCTGGACCTGGACTGGAGCCTTTACAGTATTTCAGGGCAAGAAGGAGTTCATCCAACGTAAACTCTGTGTTGTAGTCCGAGTTTACGCCTCCCGTGGCAAAGTTTGGGACTGAGAGTTCTGCTTCCTCTTTGCGGGGGAGGAAGGCAGGGGTATAGTAGGCGGAACTGCTTGCCTGATAAAAATGGTGGGGTATTGCATTTGCTATTTCTTGTTTGTTATCAATTATTTGGTTATTTATGTTTAGAGTGTTTATTGGGATGTATGTTTTTTTTATTATTGAATATGTTTATTGTTTGCCACACTTTTGACAGGGATGTGGTGCGATTCACTGTTGAAATGAATTGTCTGAATGAGTCAGTTTTTGCATTGCGGATGACTTTCCTTGCCTGAGCCCTTGCCTTTTTATAGGCTATGAAGTTTGCTTGACTGGGCTGCTGGCTGAAATGCCTGTATCGCCTATTACGCTCACGAAGTGCTTGTCGGCAATCCGTTGTCCACCATGAAACTCCATGCTTAGTGTGAACTGTAGAACTTTTCGGAATAGAAGCCTCGGCGGCGTGTAATATGGATCGTGTTGCGTTGCTGACCATTGTGTCAATGTCCTCGCCAGATATATCCACGTCGGCTATCCCACGGAAGGTTGCCCAATCTGCACTCTTAAAGTTGAACTTGGGAGTTCGAGGGGTGGGCGGGATGTCGCGTGAGTAAGAGATACAGATGGGTAGATGGTCACTTCCGTGGGAGTCGTCGATGACTTCCCAGGAGAAGTCAGGGAGTATACCCGGCGATAACAATGACAGATCAATGGCAGACGCGTTACCAGTCCGATCATCTACACGAGTCGCACTTCCATCGTTCAGAAGACAGAGGTTTGTCTGCAACATAATATCAACTATCTGCTCCCCACGTCCACTTGACCTGTCACTTTCCCATTGTTGATGATGGGCGTTAAAGTCGCCCAGTACTAGCCTGTTGCCCGGAAGCTGGCTGATCAGTGATGTAAAGTCGTCATCAACAATGGGGGTATTGGGAGGCAAGTAGAGGGAACATATAGCCAGATACGTGTTGTTGAATCTCATCCTGCACGCGACTGCTTCCAGAGGTGTATTCAACGTCACTTCTATTTGTGTTAGTGTTTTGTGTATGTATATGGCAACACCGTGTCCCTCATATCTTCTATACGGATGGTAGTGTTTTAGCACTGTAGGATCAGGTTGATCCTGCAGTCTCGTCTCCTGTAGACAAATAACAGACGGCCTGTGTATGTTCACTAAAAGTGACAAATATGAATCTTTATTTCGAATACTTCTGCAGTTCCACTGTAACACCTTGAACAGTATGGCTTAAGAGTGGAGGTGGCGGCCGTGTT
The DNA here is from genome assembly GCA_020233015.1 of Callinectes sapidus. Classification (NCBI taxonomy): domain Eukaryota; kingdom Metazoa; phylum Arthropoda; class Malacostraca; order Decapoda; family Portunidae; genus Callinectes; species Callinectes sapidus. Next base: position 4,982,686 of record CM035178.1, on the reverse strand, counting down.
TCTTGGTACTTTTGCGCTCTGAGGAGCTGCCGGGGGACCTCTCCCGGCCCTTACTAGTGGTGACATCAATTGGGTCATCAATTGTTAACTCCCCGGAGCTCGTCGAGAGGGAGCGAGCGTGAGAGCTTCTCCTCGAGGGGGCGGGAGCTGCGACGACATGGGAAGGGCAAGTACGTTTGTTAAATTCAGTTTATCAGACTTGTCAGTCTTTTCACTCTTACTAGGAGCACGAGAGATAGCGGACAGATATGGAGCAGAGGAAGTGATAGCAGTAGAAGTTTTAGTGGAAGTGGATGTAGTTTTATCAGGTGATGAGGCAGATGTTGAAGGGGAAACTGTGGAGGTAGATGAGGCAGGCAACGGATCGGTCTGAATACCAATAGTGCACATCTTGGGAGGAGCCCTTACTGCTGAAGCATAAGAAGCGTTTGAAGCAGGTGCGGACTGCGTCTGCTTCACTCTCATCCTTGCTTCATAGTAGGAAATCCCTTCAGTAGCTTTCACTGTGCAGATCTCTTTTTCCAATTTCCACGCGGGGCAATCGCGCGAGAAAGTGGAATGAGCACCTTCACAGTTACGGCACTTTTGGACAAGAGATGTACATTGGTCTGCAGAATGACCCTCATCTGAACATCTACCGCAGTAGGCGTGGGAAGACCGACAAGCATTTCCATGGTGACCATAAAGTTGACAATTGAAGCAACGGAGAGGATTCGGAATGTAGGGACGAACGGAGACCGACTCGTATCCTACATGAACCCTATCCGGCAATTTAGCAGCACTGAAAGTTAAGATGACAGATGCTGTGCTCCTTCTGGTGCCGTCAACATTCTTAGTTATCTTACGAGCTTCAATTACATCCTGGTCAGCCATGCAATCAGTAATCTCTGCCTCATCCATATCCACAAAATCGCGGTGGGAGGCAACTCCCCGACACGAGTTCATAGACACTGGAATGAAAGCCTCGATCTCAACAATGATTTAACTTGAGTTACGTTAAGTGTCTGCACAAGTAGGTCACCACTGGCAAGTTTTTTCACATTGACAACATTACCAACATTACAGTCAATGACTTTCTTTATTATAAAAGAATTGACAGTTGACAGGCGGGTCGAAGTCTTAGAGTGAAGAGTCACAAAATTCGCTTTATTAGGGTCAATATTCAGTCTGGCGGTCGGGGGTCGTCGATCAGTGCCCTCCCTCTCCCTTGGAGGGGGAGGGGAGGAGGGTCCGTCCGGAGCGAGGAGGTCAGGGAGGAGTTTCCTAACGTCAGATTGTCCTGCCAAACCACTCTAGGGGGGCCGGACGGTGTCAATTCACCCCAAAAGCACGCTCACTGAGGCGGATCCTCCGTAGGTAAGAGAGGAAAGACAATCTGACACGGTGGCAACAGACACCTTCTGTTGCCGCTAAGGACAAGGTAATGAGAAGCAAATCTAAAATCACGGGGCAATGGGAATCCTAACTTTATTTAACTATGATCCTAGGCCAGATGGGCGTACAAAAAATCCACGCAAAGGTGGCAGACAGACAAGGCTTCAGGACACGTGTTAGTGGCACGGTGTCTGGGCTCAGTCTGTGGACTGTTTTTTTTTTTTTTTTTTTTTTTTTTTTTTTTGGCCATAACCCAGACATGGGTATTAGGCCATTTCTTTATAGTGTTGTGTATTTGTTTTATTATATATAAGTGCCTTTTTTTGTTTTCTTTCTTTATTTATTTATTTCTTTATTTACTTATTTAAATTACTTTTTTTTTATTTATATAACAACATAAAGAAAACAACAACAATAACAACAACAACAACAACAACAACAGCAACAACAACGACAACAGTCACACTTACACACACGCTTCATTCACACAGGGTACCTACTCCTACTGCAAAGCTATTGTCCTTTGTCAAGGCAGGGAAGGGGGGGGGCAACACACAAATACACAGTGTCTACGTAGTATTGCTACGTATTGCTTTTATTAAAAATATATAATAATAACAATAAAAAAATAAAAAATAAAAAATAAATAAGATAGATAAAAATAAATAGAAATAAACAAACGGTGGAAAACATTTATATCAAATCACGCTGAAGAACGTGGGTCGGTGGCGCTGTTTATCTGCGCCAGGAGCGGACGTGGGACGGACTCAGCGTCGGCGGGTATGTGGACCAATCACAGCGCGCGCTGGTCTTCCTCGGAGTTAGTAGCATTCCTGCGTTGTGACGGTAAACAGGATGCGGGGAGCAGCTGGATGTTAATTGTAGGTTTTATGGAGTTAATGTAGACCGATTCAGCCATTCTGAGTCGGGTTACGTCTTTTTCTTTATGAAGTGTGGTGATGTTTTCTTCAATGTATTTTCGGGAGACAGATGTATTGTGTTTGGCGAGGTAGTGGCGTTTGATAGCTCCGTCTTGTAGGTGAGCTGTGATGCGTTTTGAGAGGGTGGTGATGGTAGACCCGATGTACAAGGAAGGTCGGTGACTGCAGTCGCCATACTTGCATGTAAACTTGTACACGAGGCTCACATCTTGTAGCGGGGAAGTAGGGGGGAGGCAGTTGTTCTTTATGATCAAGCTTGATGTCCGTCTAGTTTTGTAATAAATGATGAGTTTGAGTTCTGCAGTGGGCTCAACGGGATTGACGTTATTTTTTACAATTTTCTTGAGTGATTTTTCGTCGGCTTTGTAGGATGGAGACATATGGTTCTTGTAGTAAAGATGGATATCTTGGGAGGTGTCTCGCTCTTCTTCTTGAACGACATAGTGGTTCATGCGGTGTCTGATAACATCATCTATCTCCTCTTTTGAGTAATCATTGTTGGTGAGGACTTGGGAGATTCTTTTGAGTTCTTTATCTGTTGTGGTCCATGAAGAGCAGTGAGTGAAGGCACGCTTGACAAAGGAGTTTATGACACTACGGCGGTATTTGTCAGGGCATTCGCTGGCGGCGTTGAGGCAGAATCCAAGGTTTGTGGCTTTAACGAAGACCTCGGTCGAGAAGCTGTTTTCGTGGAAGTGTACCAGTACGTCGAGAAAAGGAAGTTGCTGGTCTTCTTCTATCTCATGTGTGAAGTTGAGGGCGGAATTGTTTTTAAAAATGTCTATGAGTTGCGTGACGTGTTCTTCACTGGAAGCGTTGATGAAGATGTCATCGATGTAGCGTGCGTAAAGTGGTGGTTTCAGGTCGGGATGTTGAGTGAAGATTTTCTCTTCTAGCGACCCCATGTAGAAGTTGGCAAAGAGCACACCTAAAGGTGAACCCATGGCGACTCCGTCAACTTGCACGTACATTTCTCCATCGGGGCCGTAAAACGGGACTTCTTTGGTGCAGGCTTGTAGTAACAGGCGTAGTGAGTTCTATTGAATAGGGAAGGGGGCTTCATTGGAGTGGTACAGTTTATTAAAGGTGAGATCAATGGTTACGTCGACAGGAACATTAGTGAAGAGGGATTCGACGTCCATAGAAGAGATGAGACTTGAAGGCCTTGATCCTCTGAGGATGTCAAGAAATTCTTGCGATGACTTGATGCTATGAGATGCAGGGGTGAACGGAGTGAGGATGTTGTTAAGACACTTGGCAAGGTTGTAAGTAACGGCGGGGATTTGACTGATAATGGGTCGGAGAGGGTTACCGCGTTTGTGGGTCTTCACGTTTCCATAGGTGTATCCCAGCTTGTGATCGCCTTCGACGAGGAAGACCAGCGCGCGCTGTGATGGGTCCCCATACCCGCTGACGCTGAGTCCGTCCCACGTCCGCTCCTGGCGCATATAAACAGCGCCACCGACCCACGTTCTTCACCACACATACACACTTTGGATCCAGCACTCAAAGCAGCAACACCTCAGCCCCGCTCTCTCCGTCCTGGCCAACAACACCACCCAGACGGCTCCTCACAGCACAGAACCGCGCAAAACAACACCTCGCTCTCTCACTGTCCCGGCACCTTAGTTGTCGAGGCGGTAGGGATTGGTTAGGTGCAAGTGCTACAGTTTTAAGCTGTACATCCGGGAGCTACACTGCTGTGCTGTGCTTCCAAAATTGCAACTGTGTACCGGGACTCTCCCACCTGGTTGAGAGTCCGCCCGTTTGCAATTATCGCCACTACTTTTTGACTTTAAAGTCCGGTAGTCACCTAGAATACCCCGACGTAGTACAAAGCCAAACCCTGCGGGCAGTGCCACAAAGGGGGCCCTTAGTAGGGCTGGTGTAAGGAGGCGTCGGGGTTATGCACACAGCTTATAGGGAAGGAATAGGCTTAGCACGGGGTCCTCCCTACGACGTCCTTTAGAGGGCGGGGGGGGGCTATAGGACTCCTATGCTGCTAGGTTAGTATTACCGGCAAGGCAGGTTAAAATAACTTTAGTTGTGTCGTACAGTCGGGCTTCGGCCCCAATAGGCCCATTTTTTCTATATTTCTTAGCTGTGTTCGTGTGTCGGGCCTTGGCCCCCTAGTAGGAAATTAAAACATATGAACTCAACATGCCACGAGTCAAAATAAAGTATCCAAACCCAGACCCGAGTACAAAACTAAACCTACTTCGAACATTGTCTGAAAACCTAATATACGCTACAAGAATTATACCAGTCAACGACGGCTACATTGTGCTCGCCGGTACAGATGATGAAATAGACAAGATATTTAACAACACTATTCTCAATACACTGAAAGGTCAAAACTTCACTCTCATTCTACCGCCTGAGCTTAAGGCCAAGCGCACCATAGTCCTTTTTGGAGTGGATGAATATATATATATAACCAACCGACCAAAGAAATAGAGGATGAACTAATTGCCGAGAATAACTGGATACAAGAGGAAATAGAGAGCATATTCAAAGTATCAAAAACAAAAATACTAAAAATATGCATGAATCAAACCGCCGCTGCAAAGAAGGCCACTGAAGCAGGTCTGCTAGCATTCCACATGAGGATTCCACCCACCAGCATCTCATTGGAGGACTACATTCCAATCCTTACATGTATGCGATGCTACAAAATTGAAGATCACCCGACACACAGATGCCAGTATCCAAGGGAGTATAAGGCTTGCTCAGAATACGCGAGCATAGAGCACACTTGGAGGGAATGCACAGCTACCGAAAAAAAATGCCTCAATTGTCACGGGGCCCACCGCACCCTAGCCAACAAATGTCCCTTACGTAAAGATGTTAAAGAGAAAAAAATCAATGACATAAAAAAGAAAAGAAAACCACCACTTATAGTCAAGCCACATCCTCCATTGCCACAACCACCTCAATGATGAACAGCGTCCAAGGTCCAAGCAGGGAGTCTTCAGAAAGGATCATGGCCTGCTTGCTCTACGCACACATGCAAAATAGCAACAAACCCGGGACCTTTAATGACGAAGTCAATAAGGTATTCAAGCTGAACAACCTACCAAGTATAATACTCCCTAACAACCCTCCCTCGACAGAAATACTGAACTTGCCAGCAACCTCAACAACAAATAGTCATGAAAGCCTGCAATCCCAAAATACTGCAACAAATAACATTAAAACACACACTGTAGAGGAAACCACACATGCATCAGGAGATACACTTCCTCCGCCAACACAAATGCAAGGAACCCAACTAGGTGTCCAAATCATAACCAAAAGGAGTGTAGGGTGGCCAAAAGGGGAGCTGAAAACACGAAGCATAATTGATGGAATTGAATCGGGAAAATACAAATGGAGATACACCAGCACAGCCTACGAGGAAGAAGAAATATACAATTATATGAGAAACAATGACATAGATCTATCCAACTGCTTCTGTAATATAGATGACACCCAATTTAGAAAATTCAGAAACGGGCTAATAACTGAAAAAAAATCCACCCCCAAGTACACAAGGAAGCAGACACCGCAGCAAATAATACACTAACAGATACTACAGAGCATAACAGCACTTACAAAACCTAAGTGAACCTACTACTACTACTACAACAACAACAACAAAAACAACAACAACAACAACAACAACAACTACTACTACTACTACTACTACTACTACTACTACTACTACTACTGCTACTACAAGCGAACTCTAAGTAATACACTACCTCCCAAACATGGATGGGATTACAATTATACAACACAACGTCCACAATTGGAAAAATAACAAATATGCCCTAACTAACACTTACACGGAAATAAACCCAGATGTCATCTTGATAAATAGTCACGGACTACGGTCTCACGAAAACATAAAACTACAGGGATACTCAACATACCTAGTCAACTCCAGTGATGAAGCACACGACGGCTCCGCAATCCTAATCAAGCAGAACCTAGAACACAAAATAAAAGACAATTATGATACAGATGTTATACAGGTTTCGATACAAACCAGTTTAGGAACAATAAACATTGCCACAACTTATCTCCCACCACGAAGACCCTACTTACCTTTCACAGATGTGCACTCAATAGCCTCACAACACGAACCCAGCTATATCATAGGAGACTTAAATACCCATCACCCATGCCTTAACTGCAATGGTGATACAAGAACCTCATAGAAAACAGCCTAGTGAATGGATGGACCCACTCAAAATATATTGCATACAAGACAATTAAAAACGAGATAGTAAAGGAAAGCAGACTGCAGGGAACAAAAAACTGGGAAGAGAAAATTAACAAACTCAATGCAGATTATGGCGACCCAAAAATATTCTGGCAAAACATCAAAACACTAAAAGGAAGCAGTACCCCCAACTAGACACACTTACTACACAACAATAAAAAAATACATGACGACGCTGACAAAGAACCTATATTCAGAGAAATCTGGAGCAACACCTTCCAAATCACCCAACAGGAAAATCAACTTTTCGATCAAACTACAGATACTCTAGTAAACAACTTCATTAACACACACTGCACTGATATCGAACCATATACTACAACCAACCTCAACAACCTATCTCCGGACAACCCACTAACTAGGAAAATTACCCACTGCGAGGTTACCACCATAATAAAACACATGAAAAACAACACGCCAGGCCATACAAACATAAATAAAAAGGTATTACAACACCTACCTCCTGAAGCTATTGATAAATTCGTTAAGCTCCTCAATCTCGCTCTTTCAATAAGGATATCCCCACAAACATTTAAACACGCAAAATTAAAACTAATCCCCAAAGCCAACAAACCAGCCACTGATGCCACGAACTATAGAACAATATCCCTCCTTGAAGTACCTGGCAAAATATTTGAAAGAATCATCAACTATAGACTATTAAACTTTCTTGAATATAACAATCTGTTACCGGTATCCCAACATTGTTTCCGCAAACATCGTTCCACTGACACTGCACTCGCCATCACTTCAGAAGCCATAGCAAACGCCTTAGCCAACAAACACCAGTGCTGCCTTGTTATGAGGGACGTATCTAAGGCCTTTGACAAAGTTTGGCATAATGGACTTAAGTACAAAATACATAAATTAAATCTTCCTCCAAAAATTACTAAAACTTTATGCAACTACATAGACAACAAAACAGTAGCAATTTCTCTTCCCACACACGAAGGTCCACCTTTCCCTATTCACAGCGGTGTCCCACAAGGAAGCTGCATCTCACCGACCCTCTACATAATATACACTGCAGACTTCCCCCCAAACCTCTGCATGGCAACTACAACATAACGTTCGCAAACGACATCACCCAAATTATCACACAACCTGGCAAATCTAGGAAAATGCTAGCAAGAAAAATAGAGAATGAAATTAAGAATATTAACAGATTCGAGCACCAATGGAAAATCAAAACAAACACCAATAAATTCACCATCCTCCCTCTGGCAATAATAAAGACTGAACCAGTAACCATCAACAATAATATAATCCCACACAGTAACACAGCAAAGATTCTCGGTCTAACTCTAACCAAGAATGGCTATAGGAAACATATTAAGGAAATTAAAAATAAAGCCTCCATAGCCCTCTCTACCCTCAGAAGGTTTAGAAACAAACCCCAAAATAAAAGTTCATCTCATAAAATCATTTGTGCTGCCTATACTCACATATCCAGCATACTCACTCAACTCCATTTCCAACACTGATATACTAACTTTACAAAGAATGCAAAACAAAGCACTCCGATTTGCAACAATGGATGAAAACGACACATACATACACAACTGAACAATTACACATAAACACAAACACTCAACCCATAAACATAAAACTGCACAATAGAGGTCAAAACACTAAGTCCAAACTCACTAACACACTACAAGATGAAACATATATACAACTGACAACTAACAATGAAAATACTAACAACACAACTGGTGTAGGAAACCCATATTCCATATTTCCAAACCTCCACCTGAACCTAAATACACATAACCTACCCCTGACTTACCAGCTTCATAAGGAAGAGTATGATATAGAGAGCATCGCTTTTCTTTCACGGTGTATGCTTATCAATATTTTCTTTTTCTTTCTATCTTTTTTCTCATCTTCGTTCTAATTGGGTTTCGTTTCGGGATACTTTCTGCAAAAAAAAAAAAAAAAAAAAAAGTACATCTGAATACATATAATATTATGTAATATCTCCCTGGGCCTGAGCTAGCATCTGATAAAAAACAATTAAAAATGGAAAGCACGACGGTTCGCCTGTCCCCTAATAACTTCTGTATTTCCTTTCCTACTTTAGTCATCCAATCTTCCCTTCCCACCCGCTTTATCTCTCCGCATTTCACCCCTCTTTCCTATCCCCCCAACAACAACAACAACAATAACGCACACACACACACACACACACACACACACACACACACACACACACACACACACACACACACACACACACACACACACACACACACACACACACACACACAACACACAACACACAGACACACACACACACACACACACACACACACACACACACACACACACACACACACACACACACACACACACACACACACACACACTGGGGATTATGAAAGACAAGTCACAGAACACTCAACATTTGTCGTCCAACTGAAATCAAGTCAGAGAAACGAGGAAAAGTATTGTGGAGGGCTTACAGGATGATTACACACACACACACACACACACACACACACACACACACACACACACACACACACAACTATAATGAAACAAAGGGAATAAACAAAAAAAACATGAAACAACACACCAAGACACATTTCACATTGGCCACCACGGGGAAAGCTAAGAATACAAACTGCCTTCACTCACTAATAGTTCACATTGTTAGTGGTGAGAGACAATACAGTTTTAAAAGAAGGTTAGACAAGGTTAGGTTAGGTTAGGTTAGTGTTAGTGTTAGTGTTAGTTTAGGTTAGTGTTAGTGTTAGTGTTTTACATTGTTCACATTGTTAGTGGTGAGAGACAATACAGTTTTAAAAGAAGGTTACACAAGGTTAGTGTTAGTGTTAGTGTTAGTATTTTACATTGTTCACATTGTTAGTGGTGTGAGACAAAACAGTTTTAAAAGAAGGTTACACAAGGTTAGGTAAGGTTAGTGTTAGTGTTAGTGTTAGTGTTAGTTTAGGTTAGTGTTAGTGTTAGTGTTAGTGTTTTACATTGTTCACATTGTTAGTGGTGAGAGACAATACAGTGTTAAAAGAAGGTTACACAAGGTTAGGTAAGGTTAGTGTTAGTGTTAGTGTTAGTGTTAGTTTAGGTTAGTTTAGTGTTAGTGTTAGTGTTTTACATTGTTCACATTGTTAGTGGTGAGAGACAATACAGTGTTAAAAGAAGGTTACACAAGGTTAGGTTAGGTTAGGTTAGTGTTAGTGTTAGTGTTAGTTTAGGTTAGGTTAGTGTTAGTGTTAGTGTTTTGCATTGTTCACATTGTTAGTGGTGTGAGACAATACAGTTTTAAAAGAAGGTTACACAAGGTTAGGTTAGGTTAGTGACACCAGATGAACAGGTTTAGGAGAGAAATAGGAAGGGAGTGGTTCTCTAATAGGGCAGTTAATGAGTGGAACAGAGTCAGTCATCGTATTGTTAGTGGTGAGACAATGGGGTGTTTTAAAAGAAGGTTAGACAAGTTTATGGATGAGGATGATGTGTTGGACTAGGCAGCGGTGTTCACATAGGGACTGCCATGAATAGGTCTGACTGACGGCCTATTGCAGCTTCACTCAGTTTATTGTGTTGTTTATGTACTGTTACCACCACCACCACCACCACCACCGCCACCATCGCCACCACCACCACCACTTCCTGTCCCTCTCGTCAAGTGTTGGTTTACCACCACTGTTTACCACAATGCTTTGAGTTTATATTATGCCTTCTTGGGGTTTCTCTTTCTTATTTTCATTTGTTTGTTTTTGTTCTGTTTTTTTACGTTTTGCATGATTTTTGATGATTTTTGTTTGCAGTTCATTGTTTTCTTCTTCTCAGTGTAACTATTCGCTCATCGTCTATTTTTATTTCTCTCTCTTTTTTTACGTTTTGCATGATTTTATGATGATTTTTGTCGACAGTTCATTGTTTTCTTCTTCTCAGTGTAAATATTCGCTCATCGCCGTTTTTTTTTTTTTTTCTTTTTTTTAACGTTTTGCATGATTTTTTGAATGATTTTTCTCGACACTTCATTGTTTTCTTCTTCTCAGTGTAATAATTTGCTCTTCACTTGTTCTCTTGCGTTGCGATGCGTGTCCCCTGTGAGGCGGGCGTCCACTCCACCCACTGTAGCTCCTCCCTCCACCCCACCCACCCCACCCCCACCCCATCAGCCACACCTTCCACCTCCCTCCCCTGTGTGTCCTCCATCCTTGTTGCTGTAATGTCTCTCTTTCAGTTGACCATTTCCTTGAGTCTCTCCTTTGTTTCTCGTTGTCTCATGCGTGTCACTCTAACAAAACAATGAATTTCCAGTGTAGATATTCAACTTGTTTCTTCTCTCTTCTAAACACCATTCTAATTTTTTCCTTTTTTTTATTTATATGATATGGGTTTTTTTATGGGAATGTATGGGTTAAAGGAGACTAGCTAATAGAGATCTCCTATCTG
>CM035178.1:4917498-4927583 GCA_020233015.1 Callinectes sapidus | reverse complement strand
CTATTATTATTCTTATTATTATTATTATTATTATTATTATTATTATTATTATTATTATTATTATAATTATTATTATTATTATTATTATTATTATTATTATTATTATTATTATTATCATCATCATCATCATCATCATCATTATACAATAAAAATACAAGAAGAAAAACAAAAACAATTATTTTATAGACTTTTGATGGGATAACATTGTTTCATTGATTGTTTATGTATCTCCGTGTGATTGATTGATTGATTGATTGTTTATTGAATGCTCAGACTTTTATAAAAAAAAAAAAGTATGGAGCACAGCTCCTCTTACCACTATCTTAGTAACAGTTATACTTCTAATGATTCTTAGTTTTTATAAACATCTTTCACATGAGTAACATCATCATTGCTTCCTAAATAACGTTAATATTTTTCTGATAAATAGTGACAACTTTTTCATGACTGTTACTTTACTTGTCTGCATTAGCAATACATATTTATGTTGACTTGGTCTCTCTCTGTAACGTCTAGGAATATATTGATTTCTAAATCTTACAATATCCTCATTTTCACACGTTAACATTACATGATACTCATCATCTAAAACATTTGCATTACATTTTTCACAGACACGACCCTCTCGACTAATATTATTGTACCTTCTCTCAGTGATTGGCAACTTATTGTTAGAGGCACGATACTTTGTAATCAAAATTAAGTTAGCCTTACTAAGTTTAACAAGATAATCCTCCAAACAATACATATTCTTATAAATTTTGTAGGTACAGCAAATAGATTTTGATACCAAATTAGCATTCCATAAAGTTATCCATTGATCCTTCAGCCTTATTTCAACAGCTTTTTTAAACTAGGTTGCATTTACAACAGTTTGTGAATCTAATACCCATGACATGCCGCAATTATTACAAATATTCCTAATGTGTGTCAACCAAGGTGAAGAATAAAGACCTTCCTGATACAACTGACATAACCAACAATACATCAAAAAGCTAAGTATTAGGTAGTATTCCTACCTGTAATTAATCTTACCCAAAAGTTTATCATTCTACAATTGATGTCGACTTCTAAAGGATAAACACCGAGTTCACCATAAACAATATCGTTACTTCTTTTGCTATGCACAACTAACACATGTTTCAAAAATTTTGTATGTTCCATATCCCTGACAACAATATGTTCCCATACCTCTGCTGCATACATCTGTAGAGATAGTACCATACTGTTATACATTTCAAGCTGAATATCTATGGGCAAATCAAGATTTCTATTTGTTCCTATTACAGAATACATAGCTTTTTTAGCCTGTTCTACTAACTGGAGTTGACCGCTACGAAATTTACCAATCAATCAATCATGGGGGGCATACGCCGGGGGGGCGCGTTGCCTCACCTACCCTAAGGCGCCACTCCTGGCGGTCACGCCTCGCGAGTCTCCATGCAGGCTCCCTTCCTATACCGAGTAACTCCCAGCAGGAGGCATTGACTTGCCGCAGCCAAAAGTTCTGTGAGCGTCCCTGACGGAAACAACCCGACAAGCAGTATCGGTTTCTGGGTATCGCGCCACATGCCCATATAGCCGCAGTCGGCGCTGACGGACTATGCTAGTAATAGGCCTCGAATATGTCTTACGGAACAATCGCTGATTTGACACAAAGTCATAACAGCGGTATCCCATGATCCTGCGAAGTCATCTAGTACCAAATACATCAATTCGCCTCTTCAGGTCGGTGATCAGTGTCCATGTCTCACAACCATAGAGTAAGACAGGGATCACCAGCGACTTGAAGATCCAAATCTTTGTCCGTCTGCACAGGTATCGACAACGCCAAATACTCGTGTTGAGCGAATCCATAACGCTGTGGGCCAGGCAAATCCGCAGTGTGACTTCTTGGCTCGACCCACCATCGTTATGTACTACACTACCAAGGTATGTGAAGTTTTTCAAAATCTCAATGTCCTCGCCACACGCATGGACAGACTGTACTGTTTCATCCATCACGCCTCCAAATACCTGGACCTTGGTCTTGACCCAGAAAACCGTAAGTCCCAAGGGCTTCACCTCCTCATGCAGTGCCTCTAGAGCCAGCACCTCCAGTGACTCAGCGAAGATTGCTGCATCATGAGCAAAAACAAGATCTGTAATCTTGGTTTTGCCGACAGATGCTCCACAATGACTTTTTTCCACAACTCTGCCTAGTACCCAATCCATGCATGTGTTGAAAAGTGATGGAGCAAGCACCCAGCCCTGCCTCACGCCTGTATTCACAGGGAAGAAGCTGGACACGCCTCCTCCACACTTCACAGCACTTACAGTCCCGGAGTACAGGCCAGTTAAAAGACCAATAATCCTTGCGGGAATCCCATGGAGACGCAAAAGATCCCAGAGTGGCTCTCGATGCACTGAGTCAAACGCCTTCTTGAGATCGACATAGGCTGCAAGCATTCCTTGTCGAAACTCACGTCGGCGCTCCACCAGTACGCGAAGCGCTAGGATACGGTCAGTTGTTGACTTACCGGGCGTGAACCCTGACTGTTCAGGTCTCTGATGCTTCAGCAGGTGAGTGCGGATCCGCGTCAGCAGCAAATGGGCAAGCACCTTCCCTGGTACGTTGAGCAGCGTTATTCCACGGTAGTTGCTGCAGTCTTGACGGTCCCCTTTCCCCTTCCAGATAGGGACGACCATCCCCTTCTTCCAGTCAGGGGGAATGGTACCTGAATGCCATACAGCAGTCAAGACGGCATGCAACCCACGGATCATGGCTTCACCTTCAGCTTTGAGCAGCTCCGCACTGATGTTGCAGATGCCAGCTGCCTTTCCACCCCTCAACTTTGCCACAGCTTCTTTGACAACGCCAATGGGGGGTGCACTTTCTTCAATGGGTGGATCAGCATCCAGTTTCTGCAATCCTGCAGTCCTGAGCTGTCCGCTTGGAGGATCCAACGTGAACAGCTGCTCAAAGTTCTCAGCCCAAAGAGCCATCTGCCCATCTGCGTCCGATACGAGGCAATCATCTGCTGTTCGGATAGCACTCACCTGAGAAGTAGACTTGGAGCGGAGTTTCTTCAGAGCTCGATAGGCAGGTCTGAGGTCATTAGCATTTAAATGACACTCGACATCATCAGCGAGACCCCTGACGTACCTCTCCTTGTCTCTTCTCAGAAGAGTTCTAGTCCTACGTGACAGAGCCCTGTACTGGTCATGGTTCCCAGCAAGTCTGGCAGCGCGACTCTCCTCAATACTTTCCAGCGTCTCTACCGAGGTGACGCCACTCCGTGACCTCGGGCGCTCCCCAATGCATTCCTTGGCAGCCTTAAGAGTCTCACGTTTGAAGGTATCCCATAGCTCTTCAGGGTCCTCAAGGGTGTCGAGCGCTCCAAACCGATTGGAGACTGTCACTGCATACTCTTGGGCATATGTCAAGTCCTTTAGCTTCTCAAGGTGAAACACAGTGTGGTTGCGTCTTGGAGGCTTTCTGGACTTGATATGAAGCTTGAGTGAAGCAACAACAAGCCTGTGATCGGTCGCAAAGAACTCGGCACTCCGAAAAACCCTGCAGTTCTGGAGGATCCTCCAACGAGTACTGACAAGAATATGAAATTTATCATTACAATTAAAAGTGATACCTAAATACTTACTTATACTCATCAACAATTTCTATGTTATTACCTTTAAATTGAAAATTGTAGTTAAGTTGCCTTCTTCCCCTGTTAAATACAACAATCTTTGTCTTACTACAATTTATTGACAGTTTCCATTTGTTGGTATAACTATGCAAAGCTATCAATACTCTCCTCATTTCTTCCTCACTATCGCACAGAACCACCGTATCATCTGCGTACATCAAAACTAGTATTTTTAAAAGCTTGTTAACAAAATCATCACAAAAATCAAGGAATTTACATTGTTTGCCAAGAAGTTCTTCTTCAATGTCGTTAAAATAATATGCAAAAAGTAATGGAGACAAATTCTCCCCTTGCCTAACACCTGTATTACATACAAAGGTTTCAGATAACTCATTATTCAACATAACACATGATTTTATAATTTGCATACATCCTCTGAATTACATGAAGAGTTTTACCTTTAACATTACTTTTCACTAATCTATACCACAATCCCTCTCTCTATACCGAATCAAAAGCATTAGCATAATCCACAAACAAACAAAACAGTTTCTTTTTCTTCCATTTGAACAATTCTATTACACTTTTTAATACAAATATGTGATCCAAAGTTGAATACTCATGCCAGAACCCAGCTTGATTTTCTCCCATAACATTGTGAAGATTCGAAAACTCTTTTAAACGTTCATTTAGAATACTGGTAAACAATTTCCCAATGCAACTAAGTAAAGTTATTTCCCTGTAATTATTGCAGTCATTTATATATCCCTTGTTTTTATACAATGGTACTACAACACCTACCAACCATTCACTTGGGAAGTCGCCAGTGTCTAGTATTTTATTAAACAAGTTCACATATAGTGGAAACATAAATTATTTAATACTCTTAATATATTCATTTATTGTCATATCACTTCCTGGGCTTTTATTATTTTTGAACTTATTGATACATTTCATTATCTCCTGGCTAGTAATAGGATCATTAAGTGCGGGTGGTGTCATTTCATTATCATCGTAAGTATAGTCAAGTCTCTCATCAACATATGTTTAATCAGAAAGGTGTTTAAAGTGTTCATAGAAAGTTTCAAGTGTAACAGGAATATCTTTGACTTTTTTAGAACCTTTAATTATTTTCCAGTACGACGAGGGATCTTTGCTTTTATTTTCTCTTAGCTGTTTAATTACTATTGTTCTCTGTTTATTTTGAATTCTTTTAATCTCACGTCTATAATTTTTACTTTTAGTGATCATGATATTAAAATTTGCATTATTTTTTTCGCACGTTATAATTATGCTTAGCTTTATGATATTCTTTTCTAATTCTCAAACATTTAGAGTCATATCCATTCATACTTGCGTTATTACTTTTTATCTTATACTTTGTTTTTACTGATGGAGGAAAAACCTTCAAGGCAGGATCAAGTACAAGTTGTTTAAGTGTTTTGCTTGTTTCTTCAACTGACAATTTATCCATCCTTGAAAGCAGATCATTAATGGTATCAACATCAAATCCACTTAAATAATCATTTCTCTTCTCAGCATCCCATCTTCCCGCTCTTTCATTTGTTTGTAAATTATTGGCTTCCTGTGTACTAGCTATTGCATCGGAGTCTTCTATTTCTTTTTGAAACTGTCACTCTGCGTGTAAACGACAATGCACGTCTGAGAATACAGGGTCATAATCTAATACATTAAATTTCGCAACACCGTGTCAGATCCCACCAACCGATCATGTAATCAACAGTAGTTTTATAAGTAATAGTAGCCTTACCAACTTCTCGGTCTTCCCCAAGTCTGGCATTGTAAATCAATACGTAATTGTTTTTACATACATCAACTAACTTCTTACCATATATAGTTCTATCCTGTATTATGTCTTCGTTAGTTCTTCTTTTTGGCAAACCAAGTGTATTGAAGTCTGCATCGAAATCAGTTTCAATGGTTAGATAGCGATCACTGTCATCACTCCTCCATTGTACGTCATCTATAACACCAGCATGTGCATTGAAATCCCCGCATAACAAATGATAATGGCACCTGTAAGAATAACTCAACAAGAAGTTATCTAACTCATCAAAATGAAGAACCTTAGCATACCTTGACTGACGTGGAGAAATATATACACTACTTATAACGAGGTCCTTCTGTGTACGAAAACTACTCCCTTCAACTTTAATACTTAGTAGCGCTTCATGCTTCATGCTTCATGCGAATTTCTTATTAACTTGATTTATATTGTCTTTAATTGCTATGGCAATTAAAGACTAAGAACAAATCTATTTTGATATACAACATCAAAAGCAATCACCTTAAACATATCTTTGACTTTTCCCATATCCACATCATCACATCTCGTCTCACACATGGTAATAACATCATATCTTGTAATTAGCTCGATAAAATCCCCAAGCAATAATTTAGATTTAAGACCACATACATCTAAAGACAGCACATTAATAAGTATTTTCTTTCCACTTTGTGTAGATGTATCAACATGTGTAGATGTACTGTAATGTGTAGCTATATCACTTTGTGCAGATGTATCATTTTGTGTGAGTGTATCACGTACACGTGTATCATCTTGTGTGAGTGAATCACCATGTGTGGATGTATTACGTACATGTGTATTATCTTGTGTGAGTGTATCACCACGTGTGGATATATCACGTATATATGTATCATCTTGTGTGGGTGTATCACCATGTGTGGATGTATCACGTACATGTG
Organism: Callinectes sapidus; assembly: GCA_020233015.1. Taxonomy (NCBI): domain Eukaryota; kingdom Metazoa; phylum Arthropoda; class Malacostraca; order Decapoda; family Portunidae; genus Callinectes; species Callinectes sapidus. The sequence goes on along the minus strand of CM035178.1, from coordinate 4,921,227 downwards.
TGTCTGTAACATCTTGAATGCATGAATCACTTTGTGTGTCTGTAACATCTTGAATGCATGAATCACTTTGTGTGTCTGTAACATCTTGAATGCATGAATCACTTTGTGTGTCTGTAACATCTTGAATGCATGAATCACTTTGTGTGTCTGTAACATCTTGAATGCATGAATCACTTTGTGTAGCTGTAACATCTTGAATGCATGAATTACTTTGTGTGTCTGTCACATCTTGAATGCATGAATCACTTTGTGTGTCTGTAACATCTTGAATGCATGAATCACTTTGTGTGGCTGTAACATCTTGAATGCATGAATCACTTTGTGTAGCTATAAAACCTTGAATACATGAATCACTGTGTGTCTGTAACATTTTGAGTACATGAATCACTTTGTATGGCTGTAACATCTTGTATATAAATGTATCACTTTGTGTGTCTGTAATACCTTGATTAAATGAATCACTTTGTGTGGCTGTGTCATGTTGAGAAAATGTATCACTTTGTGTGGCTGTGTCATGTTGAAAAAATGTATCACTTTGTGTGGCTGTGTCATGTTGAGAAAATGTATCACTTTGTGTGGCTGTGTCATGTTAAGAAAATGTATCACTTTGTGTGGCTGTGTCATGTTGAGAAAATGTATCACTTTGTGTGGCTGTGTCATGTTGAGAAAATGTATCACTTTGTGTGGCTGTGTCATGTTGAGAAAATGTATCACTTTGTGTGGCTGTGTCATGTTGAGAAAATGTATCACTTTGTGTGGCTGTGTCATGTTGAAAAAATGTATCACTTTGTGTGGCTGTGTCATGTTGAGAAAGTGTAACAATTTGTGTGGCTGTAACATCTTGAATAATTGAATCACTTTGTGTGGCTACTTTACCTTGTGTGATTGTATGCCTAGGAACATGCTCTGCCCCAGCACCATCCTATAACCTTGTTAGATGTCCCAAACCAAGGTTTTCCCAGGCAGGACTGGTGGTTTCTATTTTGTGTAGGTTGTCAGGAGTATTTATGACTGTAACCGGCACAGGCTACGGAGTCTCCTCAGACGTGCTGAAGGAGGAGTGAGACGAGTGGAGCGACAACAGCAACTGGTTTATTCACAAAAAGACAGTCATATATAACCTCGGTTCGAAACGTGAACCATAGGTTAGAAACAAGAAACAACAGGTGGCAATCGACGAAACTTGGAATAGACTGGAGGGCCTGATGTCTTAATATGGTAATAAATCCCATGTTTGGTCGGAGTCTGAGGCTGCTGGCGGAGCTCAGGTTTGAAAACCTCAGGGTAGGAGGCGCGAAGGTGCGCGAACTCGTCAGCGGCATCGAGCACCTGGAGGGCGAGGTTGTCAGGGGCAGTGACGATAGGGGTAGCTTGGAGTGACGCTGTGTCGAGAAGTTGGTAATGTGCCAGAAAATCCGCCCCAAGCAGAGGAATGGTGACACTGGCCACAACGAAGCTCCACGCATACGTGCGCTTGCCGTTGCGAAGGTTGAGGTGATGGCGGCCGTAAGTAGGGATTGGCGAACCATTAGCTGCAACAAGTCTGACATTAGGCTGTGGTTTGCAGGATTTGCTCCATTTCGAAGCCGGCAGAAGAGAGCGGGCAGCGCCGGTGTCCACCAGGAAACGACGCCCGATAAAGGGTCTCGAAGATAGGAGGTATTGGAGGTGCTGGGGGCCGCCGTGCTAGGAGGCGGCCGCTCTATACGTTTTTTGGCCAAGGACAACCAGGTTTGCAGTTTCTTGCAGCGGGACCGAACCTGGCGTGAAAATAGTAGAGACGATCAATGAATCTGCCACTTCCCTGGTGCTGGCGCTTCGGCATTTCGGGGCGTGATGGAGTACGAGTAATCACAGCGATGTCGGCCTCGCCTGGTAGGGATGCGGTGTTGACTTGCTGGGCGGCAGCAGCGTGCGAATCTTTGAGTCTGTCCGCCATCCGCTGCAGTTCAGCTTCATTCATCTCCTCCGCGTCGGGGATGGCTGCACGGATATGTTCTGGGAGGCGGAGAAGCCAAAGGGCACGAAGCAAATCCAAGCGCCGTGCAGATCCGTCAGCTGCTGGAGGAAGCCTGGCCAGTACTTTAATTTCGAGCAGGGCGTCAGAAGATCTCTGGTCACCTAATGGCTGCTTGGCAAGCTGGAGGAGTTGTGTCACTCTCGATGTTGCCGAGGGAGTAAAGCGCTGCAGAAGGTAGATTTTGAGATCATCGTACTGTATGGCAGCGTCACCCTTGGAAAACAGCCACTCCGAGATGCGGGGGGAGAGTTCCTCTGGAAGCGCTGCGAGGACGTGGTCAGCTTTGGTGGTGGGGCTGGTTAATTTCTTCAGGCGGAACTGTACTTCAGCTCTTCGGAAGGTGGGGAGCTTGACCTGCGCTGACGCGGCTGGAGCAATGTCGAGTTTCGTCTCGTTGTCTGACATGTTGAGTTGCGGGTGCCGCCGTTACTAGAATCACTCCGGGGTCACCAATGTAACCGGCACAGGCTACGGAGTCTCCTCAGACGTGCTGAAGGAGGAGTGAGACGAGTGAAGCAACAACAGCAACTGGTTTATTCACAAAAAGACAGTCATATATATAACCTCGGTTCGAAACGTGAACCATAGGTTAGAAACAAGAAACAAAACATACAAACGACCGAAACGAGCCACGAGGACAGGTGATTCAACTAGCAGGGGAGACTGGAAAGTAATTTGTAAACCAGTGGTTGTGAAACACTAGGGAACACTTGTTTACATGACAACAGTTCTCCCTCCGCTGTGCATCCAAGCGAGAATACTCCCATCCCTTCTGGCTACATTCTTCACAGATTCCTACTCCTTTGTCACCTTCACCATTTTAACCCTTAGTGAAGTCAGATCATCATTTACATATACTGTACTTTTCTTTCTTTGCCCTTTAATTTCTTCTTATTCCACATAACTTCGTTCTTTTCTTTCTCTGGCAAAATCGTAGGATTACTGGCCTACCTCCTTCTTTGGGCTTTCCAATACGATGAGCCACCGAGATATCCTCTGATTTCAGTTCCACTCCCATATCTCCAGCCAGCTCGATGATTTTAGCTTCCAGGATGCCGTCCGTTTCATTTGTCTCCTCAGCAATACCAGAAATGCACAGATTCTCCTTTCGAGAGTATTGTTCCAGTTTGTCATTGTCATATTTATTCAAAGGGCATTGCCGTTGCACTTCAGCTTACTTACTTTCCATTCTCTCATCCAATTCTTTCACCGCCTTCGATACAGCAGTGGATACAGCTACAGATATTATGCTTGCTATACCTGGCATAATCGCTGCTACCACATCTTTGACAGTCGTACTTACAGTTTTAGACTCTCTTCTTTCTATGAGACTGGTGACATTAGCAAGTTCCTCATCTACTTTAGCCTTCACAATATCAACTAGCTCAACACCAACATCAGAAGCCATAATTGGAACTTGGTGAAGATATAAAAATCTGCCTCAAAAGAGTAAGCGTAGAAAACGGGAATCCTGTGTCGTCAGGTAGTACCACGGCATGGCAAGAGTTGTTGGTCTTTACCTCGAATATTGAAGATCAGGGTGTAACTTGGTCTTCTGCACTACAGCCCAGTTGTTCACAGGTGCTTACTCTCCCTTGTGATGATAGTGGTAATACGAAATTTTTCGTAATTGTTGTGAAAAATCCGCCAGAGTTGGAGCTGTCTCAACCACGTCCTCGTCCCACGTCCTTGTGTGTGTGTGTGTGTGT
>CM035178.1:4905338-4914212 GCA_020233015.1 Callinectes sapidus | reverse complement strand
GGTGGTGGTGGTGTGTGTGTCGTTTCAAAGTACCGTAAATGATGCAAAACAAGCCTTATGCAGGAGTGTGTTTAGAGCAATGAGACATAGAGAAGCAGCAGCCAGCGCTAAGTCACAACAAATTTGAGTCGTGTCAGCGATTTGGTCTTCAGATGCAAGGTCACTACCATCTCTCTCCTCTTTTTTTCATTTGTGTTCACTCACTAGCTTGTTTCACAATGTTTCGTTTTTGTGAGTTTCCTGGATTTTTAATGTTTTCAGTGGTTCATCCCACGCTGTTTCACCATTTTATGTTGGCTAGAGGTAGCTTCACCAACATAAGTTGTCCAAGTGAGTCTGATACTTGCGGCGAGCGGTCAACTGGTTAATTTATATATATTATACTTCTCAGATTCAGGTTTGGAAGGAAACTCAGATTATAAAATTTAATGTATTAGGGATGATATTTACAATGATTTCAAGACACGGTTAGAACGTAATGTCAATGTTTTTTTTCGGAGAGGTGTTTAGTCTGTCTCTTGGGAGATAACTTAGAGAACACTTCAGAGTTTCGAGAACACACGTTCAGGGCACACACCTTCGGGGCACACACAGTTCGTTCCCTCAACCACCACACGAGCCGGCTGTCTTCCTTCTGCCCGCCGGCACGGCCGCCGCATCCCACGCCTCGGAAAGTGCTGACATAGGGCGTAGGTCATGTGATCGGGTGCATGTGTGTGCCTGATGCCCTTAGTTCTTCAAACAACTTATTCTCTCCCTTACAACGATGTCTTATAAACTACATCCTACCAAGAGAGTTAATATTACCTTACTTTCACAATGAAACATCCTATGGCTACAATAATAATGGAAATGCCTAGAAATATATATCGTCACCTGCAACTCCTTGTAGAAGGAAAAGCAGAGTAAGCATTTCTGAAGTATTGCACCATCTTATGGGGATGTTGCATCATATAATATTTACATAAATATAAACAATGAATTCCTACCTATCTTGGCGCTACACAATCACAGGCTTGCTATGAAATATGTGTTGGTCCTGTTGTATATTTAGGATTTACTGTTTCGTTCGAGCTTTCGCTCACTCATTGTTTGTCGTTGAGACCTGTTGTAATTACTTGGTAGTGACTGGGGCGGGCAGACACAGCCCGACCTCAGAGCCAACAACTTGGGCCCTCTCTCTTGTTCCTCAATACAAGTACAACTTACAGCCGTGTTTTCGTCTGCCCCTCACTACGGATACGACAGTCCCCATGGTTCTGGTACCAGGAATGAAAACAGCTCTTTCCTTCTGAATATTGCAAGATCCAGAAGGCTGAGAATTGCGGGTTCCCGGTATCAGAGACCAGCGCTGCATCGCTGGACTTGGTATAGCAATGCCGGAGGGGTAGCGAAGGAGATAGATCATATCATTGTCAGTACTCGTTGGAGGATCCTCCAGAACTGCAGGATTTTTCGGAGTGCCGAGTTCTTTGCGACCGATCACAGGCTTGTTGTTGCTTCACTCAAGCTTCATATCAAGTCCAGAAAGCCTCCAAGACGCAACCACACTGTGTTCCATCTTGAGAAGCTGAAGGACTTGACATGAGCACAAGAGTATGCAGTGACAGTCTCCAATCGGTTTGGAGTGCTCGACACCCTTGAGGACCCTGAAGAGCTATGGGATACCTTCAAACGGGAGACTCTTGAGGCTGCCAAGGGATGCACTGGGGAGCGCGCGAGGTCATGGAGTGGCTTCACCTCGGTAGAGACGCTGGAAAGTATTGAGGAGAGTCGCGCTGCCAGACTTGCTGGAAACCATGACCAGTACAGGACTCTGTCACGTAGGACTACAACTCTTCTGAAAAGAGACAAGGAGAGGTACGTCAGGGGTCTCGCTGAGGATGTCGAGTGTCATTCAAATGCTAATGACCTCAGACCTGCCTATCGAGCTCTGAAGAAACTCCGCTCCAAGGCTACTTCTCAGGTGAGTGCTATCCGAACAGCAGATGGTTGCCTCGTATCAGACGCAGATGGGCAGATGGCTCGTTGGGCTGAGTACTTTGAGCAGCTGTTCACGGTGGATCCTCCAAGCAGACAGCTCCAGACTGCAGGATTGAAGACGCTGGATGCTGATCCACCCATTGACGAACATGCACCCACCATTGGTGATGTCAAAGAGGCTGTGGCAAAGTTGAGGGGTGGAAAGGCAGCTGGCATCTGCAACATCAGTGCAGAGCTGCTCAAAGCTGGGGGTGAAGCCATGATCCGTGGGTTGCATGCTGTCTTGACTGTTGTATGGCATTCAGGTACCATTCCCACTGACTGGAAGAAGGGGTTGGTCGTTCCTATCTGGAAGGGGAAAGGGGACCGTCAAGACTGCAGCAACTACCGTGGAATAACGCTACTCAGCGTACCAGGCAAGGTGCTTGCCCATTTGCTGCTGACACGGATCCGCACTCACCTGCTGAAGCATCAGAGACCTGAACAGTCAGGGTTCACGCCCGGTAAGTCAACAACTGACCGTATCCTAGCGCTTCGCGTACTAGTGGAGCGCCGTCGTGAGGTTCGACAGGGAATGCTTGCAGCCTATGTCGATCTCAAGAAGGCGTTTGACTCAGTGCATCGAGAGACACTCTGGGATCTTTTGCGTCTCCGTGGGATTCCTGCAAGGATTATTGGTCTATTAACTGGCCTGTACTCCGGGACTGTAAGTGCTGTGAAGTGTGGAGGAGGCGTGTCCAGCTTCTTCCCTGTGAATACAGGTGTGAGGCAGGGCTGTGTGCTTGCTCCATCACTTTTCAATACATGCCTGGATTGGGTACTAGGCAGAGTTGTGGAGCAAAGTAATTGTGGAGCATCTGTCGGCAACACCAAGATTACAGATCTTATTTTTGCTGATGATGCAGCAATTTTCGCTGAGTCACTGCAGGTTCTGGTAATGACTCTAGAGGCACTGCACGAGGAGGTGAAGCCCTTGGGACTTAAGGTTTCCTGGGCCAAGACCAAGGTCCAGGTGTTTGGAGGTGTGCTGGATGAAACAGTACAGTCTGTCCATGCGTGTAGCGAGGACATTGAGATCTTGAAAAGTTTCACATACCTTGGTAGTGTAGTACATAACGATGGTGGGTCGAGCCAAGAAGTCACACGGCGGATTGGCCTGGCCCACGGCGTTATGGATTCGCTCAACACGAGTATTTGGCGTTGTCGATACCTGTGCAGACGGACAAAGATTCGGATCTTCAAGTCGCTGGTGATCCCTGTCTTACTCTATGGTTGTGAGACATGGACGCTGAACACCGACCTGAAGAGGCGAATTGATGTCTTTGGTACTAGATGCCTTCGCAGGATCATGGGATACCACTGGTATGACTTTGTGTCAAATCAGCGATTGTTCCACGAGGCCGATTCGAGGCCTATTACTTGCATAGTCCGTCAACGCCAACTGCGGCTATATGGGCATGTGGCGCGATACCCAGAAGCCGACCCTGCTTGTCGGGTTGTTTCCGTAAGGGACAACCAAACTTGGAGTAGGCCTAGGGGAACGCCCACAGAACTCTTGGCTGCGGCAAGTCGATGCCTCCTGCTGGGAGTTACTCGGTATAGGAAGGGAGCCTGCATGGAGACTCGCGAGGCGTGACCGTCAGGAGTGGCGCCGTAGGGTAGGCGAGGCAACGCGCCCCTCGGTGTATGCCCCCCATGATTGATGATTGATTGATTGAAAGAAGGTCGGATCTTTTCACTTTCTTTGATTTTTGTGTCTGGGTGACTTCTCTTCTCCTCTCTCTTATTTGTTTTATGTGTTTTTTTCTGTGTTTTGTGTTTGTGTTTTTTTGTGTATTCTATTTTCTGTGTTCACTTGTGTGGTTTTTATTGTGGACCAGTTTTTGAGTTACCTTGATCTCTGTGGTAACAGGGACAAGGCATATTTATGCTAACCAACTTAGCGTTTTATTTATTATTTTGAGTTTTTTGTGTGTCCCGATATTTTTGTGTTTGTGTGGTGTTTGTGGAGTGGTGTTTACTCGTAATCCTGTGTTCTGTTTTGTTATCTTTTATATTAATCAGTTCAGTGGCCCTTCAGGCAGTCAGATCCGTTGTAAATATTTTGTGAATAAATTGTAAGTAAGTGTGCTTACATTTGTTTATTTTGTCAAGCACACGCCCAGAACCTGGTTTTTTAAATTATAATCTTTCACTCCTCTGATACGAGCTGTGAAGACGTATCAAGAAGTTGAGTGGGTGCGTGTGCTCCTGTGACAAGCTCCATACAGTCTGTATGGCTCTATTACTCTTAACAATTTAGCATCATTAGCGAACAGATTTATATAACTGTTTAAGCCTTCTTGCATGTCATTTATGTATATCTGGAACATAATGGGTGCTAACACCGACCCTTGTGGTACTCCGCTTATGACACCACTCCAGCTTGAATAGTTGTCTCTGATTATTGTTCTCATTTCTCTGTCCTTTAGATAGTCTCCCATCCATTTTAGTAGCTTCCCTTTCAATCCTCCTATATGTTCCAATTTCCACAGTAGCCTTTTGTGCGGAACTTTACCAAATGCCTTTTTGATGTCCAAGTACACAGCATTCACCCACCCATCTCTATTATCAACTACATCTATCGCTCTTGTGTAAAAACTGAGTAAATTTGTAACACATGACCTTCCTTTCCTGAGGCCATATTGGTTGTTTGTTACAATTTTATTTTCTTCCAGATATTTCACCCACTGCTCGTTTATTATTATTTCACATATCTTGCTCACAACACTAGTTAGAGATAGATACTGGTCTAAAGTTTAGTGGCTCAGTCTTCTTTTCTCCCTTGTATATTGGTACTATGTAAGCTCTTTTCCTTTCTCTTGATACTTTTCCTTCTTTCAGTGAGCTGTTAATCACATCCATGTCCAACTTGACACACCATCGGGTCCCATCGCTTTTCTGGCATCCACCTTCTCTAACACTTTATCAATTTCTTGACTTTACACCAAAACTTCCTGCTGTACTTCACTGTATGGCTCTGTAAAGTCCATTTTTACACTGAACACAGACCCGAAACTCTCATTCATGAGTTCACTCATCTCTTCCGCTGTTTGATATACCCTTCCTTCCTTTGTTAACTTGTCAATGGTCTCCTTGCTTGTCATTTTGCCATTGATATATCCATAAAAAGCTTGGGTTCTTTTTCAAATTTCTCCACTACATCCTTTTCAAACACCCTTTCCTCTTCTCTTCTTATTCTGATGTATTCATTTCTTGGTTCCTTATACTGTTCTCTGTGAATTTCTTTTTTTGTTCTTTTGTTTCTTCCAAGCCTTATCCCTTATCTTTTTAGCCTCTGCACATCTGGCATTTTACCAAACTTGTTTGCTCTTCCTTACTTTATATAATGGTACATACCTCTGTATACCTTCGTTGTATTTTATCAAGCATGCTTCATATTTCTCTTGTATTGTTTTACCTTCCATGAGAGCCTTTCAACTCATGCTCCCCCAGATTTCCTTAATTCTGTAAAATTTCCCTTTGCATAATTAAACCTTCCATTTTTATGATCTTCCTCCTATTTTGAAATCCTCCAATCTTTCAAATTGATTTCAAGCACCACATGGTCACTCTTACCCATTGGGCTCAAGTACTTTATGCTCGGACGGGGCTCCGGCTTTTTTGAGAACACCAGGTCTAGTAAAGATGGTACCTCCTGTCCCCGGTATCTTGTAGGTTCCTCCACCCATTGTTCCAATGTATCAACCATAGCTAATTGCAGAATTTCTTCGCTCCATGGCTCTGCGTTTCCATATGTTTCCATCTCCTCCCATCTAACATTCCTGCAATTGAAATCTCCTATTAGTAGAATTTCATTGTCTTTTCTTATCATACTGTCCGGGTACTCCAACACCTCGTTTTGCATTTCTTTGTGTTCCTCTAGTTTCCACGCGTTAGTCTTTGGTGGGACATATGTTAACATGATCCTCCGCTTCTCCCCCCAGTTCCTGATTATTATACTTATGATCTCCGCCATACCATCTCCATACTGCACTTCTTCCACATATATATCTTCTGTAACCATAATCATTATTCCTCCTCCTCCTTTTCCTTTTCTTTCTCTCCTCCAATTGTTATAACCCTCTTCCTTAAAGCTCAAATGAATTTCCTCTTTCAATTTTGTTTCATTCAGACACAAAACATCTGATTTACTTTCCTTTAGATAATCTCTCACCTCTAGTACACTTAATAGTATTCCATCAATGTTTGTATGTATTACTCTCAAAGCAGAGACTCTCCCTCCTCCTGTGCTTCCACTGTCCGCTGCTGTGTTTCTATTGTCTCCCGAATATACAATTTTCTCAGCTTCATATCTAATACCCTCTGTTACGCAGCTTTCACGGCGACGACAGGTACACTCTTCTTACCAAAAGCGTCACCCTCAGGACAGCATACAGGACGGCGTCGGCAGCAGACCGGGACACTTTCGGCGAAGATTCGTGGCTAGCAAGGGGAGCGAGGTAACAGACCCACAGACCCCAGACTTACTCCGAGAGGCAGGAATGCAGTTAAAGGCACGGCACTACTTCCTTACTTTACTGACACACAAGAGAGTAAATACAGGATGGCAACCAGTACTTAACAGCACTACACAAACAGTGCAGGACCGCGTCTTCAGGGAGAGCGGGAGAGGCAGGCGTCCTCTCAAGGCAAGGCTGGCTAAGTCTCTCTCAGGAGTTAGAGAGCGGGAGGGACTCCCTCACCCACCCGCGGCGATCCTCAGCTCTGCTCTGGTATGTCGCTCAGATTCTTTCTCGGCGACGTAAACGTGGTACAGCTCGCCCCACTCCACCTCTTGTCCCTTGCCAACCCAGCACAGGCGTCGGCACAGAGTCTTCCTGTGCCCCAGGTACCCACCAGAGACACTAGCATGCGCCTCCTCCAGCAACTCAACCTGCAGTGACAAACGGTTTACCAGCAGCCACGTCTGCTGTGTCGGTGCATTCTCCACGCGCCTCTGCCACACACCGTCTTGTATATGCAGCGTCTCCCCTTGCTCCACCGAGTCCTCGGTAGCAGGACTTTCCGGCAAGAATTCCTCCTTGCACGGCTGCTCGCTTTCCTCCGTCCACCCAAACACCGGGTGGACTTGCTGGCCGCCGTCCCGCTGCTGGCCAGTCCGTCTGCTCTCCACGGGGCCCACCTTCCCCACGCCGCCGTCCATCTTACCACCGCAGCTGCTCACGGCTGCATGGCCTCCACCGTCTTCCTCAGTGGCGTCTGCTGCTTCACGTTCCCTCACGACTCCGCAGTTCAGCTCCAGTCTCTCCACGACATCCGGATTCGTCGCGGGGCTCTCCACCTGTTTAGTAGCACCCTCAAGGACCAGTGGTACGATTTCTCCACGTACCTGCCGCTGCATCCTTCCGAGGTCATCACACGCTGCATTCCCAAACAAGGAGTCTAGAACCCAACAGACAGGGTTCTTTCATATCGGCAACAGAGACTCTCAGCTCACAGTGACCAGTCACGCCAAACAACTGCTGGTCTGACACAGGGGATTGGGCTGCCACAACTTCTTCCTCCACTCTGCTCTGGACAACTTCAGTGCTTCCCTCACAACGTTGTCTCGCTGCCACCAGCTCCTCTCTGAACTTCTTTCTCTTCAGGTCCTGCCACAGCTTCTCGCTGTGTTCCACAGTAAACTGTCTGGCTTCCCACACGGCTGCTTGCAAGCCCTCTTTCATCAGGTCCATTCGTGCCGCCACTGCACCGATTTCCTGCTTTAATTCACTTGAATCCTGTGCCATTTTGTCCATCTGCGCCATCACCGCAATTGAATCCCGTTTCCTTTCCTGTCTTATTTCACTGAATCCCTGTTCCATTTTGGCCACTGACTGTGCCATTTTCTGTGCCAACTCAACGACCAAGTTTTCCAGCCTTTTCAAGCCCGACTTATTGCCTTCCAGCTTCTCTCTGCCTCTCGAGTCTGAGTCCGCCACGGTGCCTTTATAACCGGCAACCTCGCTAGCCAAACTATCCCCAAAACTCCTGACACCACTTGTTACGCTGACACACACAAAGCTTTCACGGCGACGACAGGTACACTCTTCTTACCAAAAGCGTCACCCTCAGGACAGCATACAGGACGGGGTCGGCAGCAGACAGGGACACTCCTCGGCGAAGATTCGTGGCTAGCAAGGGGAGCGAGGTAACAGACCCACAGACCCCAGACTTACAGAGGCAGGAATGCAGTTAAAGGCACGGCACTACTTACTTACTTTACTGGCACACAAGAAAGTAAATATAGGATGGCAACCAGTACTTAACTACACAAACAGGGCAGGATCGCGTCCTCAAGGAGAGCAGGAGAGGCAGGCGTCCTCTCAAGGCAAGGCTGGCTAAGTCTCTCTCAGGAGTGAGAGAGCGGCGATCCTCTCACACTCCTCGTCACTGGGCTGCAACTGCCTTCGCTCGGCTCACTCTCGAGTTTCCCAGCAACTAATTGCTGAGTCGACAGAAGCTCCTTCCTTTGTGTCGCTCCTCCGGCCGCATCTCTCTCTCCCCCGTCCCAGACGCGTCCTTCTTCTGGCCAATCAGGCACAAGATATCCACCTGTCCGTAAACTCCGGCCATTTCTACCACTTCTGCAGCTCGGACAACATCGCCAATTTCATAACAGCGTTACCAACTCTATCTCTATAAACTCTATAAAATTTCTTCTTATCTGTCTCTCTCCTCTCGTTTTTTTTTCTTTAGCCTGATCTCTCAGATCCCTTTCTTTTTTCCCTTTCCTCCATATTCAATATTCATGTCTCTCTTTATCCAAATATTCTTTTATTTTGTATTTTCAGCCAGCTTGTGTGTGTGTGTGTGTGTGTGTGTGTGTGTGTGTGTGTGTGTGTGTGT
>CM035178.1:4884815-4898442 GCA_020233015.1 Callinectes sapidus | reverse complement strand
GGCCTCGAATCGGTCTGGTGGAACAATCGCTGATTTGACACAAAGTCATACGAGCGGTATCCCATGATCCTGCGAAGGCATCTAGTACCAAAGACATCAATTCGCCTCTTCAGGTCCGTGTTCGGTGTCCATGTGTGTGTGTTTGTGTGTGTGTGTGTGTGTGTGTGTGTGTGTGTGTGTGTGTGTGTGTGTGTGTGTAAAGTAAAGTAAAGTAAATACATTTATTGCCGGAAGAAAAGATATACACAATATGTATGCATATATATATATATATATATATATATTGATTATACAGCCACAGTCCGTCTAACCGAAGCTCCATGATGGACAGTTAGATTTGATGATTTTGCAAAACATGGAAACGAAACTTTATTACATACATGTTTTGTTAGAAACATTTGGAAATGGATTCATGCACATTAATAATTTTGTAAAAAAAATTGTTTGAGGCGGAGTAATACTGACATATATCCTATAGCCATATAGTCAAAATACTAAATAGAAGTAAAGAGTAAAGTAATAAATAATAATAGGAATAATAATTAATATTAACAACAAAAACAACAACAACAAACACAACAACAACAATAATAATAATAACAGTAATAGTAATAATAATAACAACAACAACAATAATAATAGTAGTAACAATAATAATAATAATAATAATAATAATAATAATAATAATAATAATAATAATACATCCGTCAAAATAGCCCATTTTGTTGCCGTAAAAAATATTTCTTTATTTCCTGTTTGAGCCTGTATTGATTAGAAGTAGGAAGAGTTTTTAAATCAAGTGGTAAGCTATTGAACAATTTTGCTCCAAAGTTAAACACACTGTTTTTAAATAAAGTTGTTCTGAATATTGGGCAAACGAGATTAACATTGTTACTTCTTGTTGGAAGTGCATTATCTACTAATTTTAATAATTATTTTGTCCTAAATGTTTGAATATTAGTAACAAGGTGAAACATTTATGAATAAAAGGAAACTTTAACATTTTAGCTTGATTAATTACTTCAGTTATAGAGTCAAACTTTTTAAGGAAATAAATGCAACGAAAAATTTACTACGAGCTATTAATAATATATGTAAAAAAGATGGCCATGTACATGCCCAAATAGGAATACAATATACGATTTGAGGATAACACAAGGTGTAGTAAATACTGATCATATCCTCGGCTGTTAAATTATGCCTGACTCTATATAATATTCCTGTAATTTTTTATAATTTAATACAAGTCTGGTCAATATGATGCTTCCAATTAAGATGTTCATCGATAACAACCCCAAGGAACTTTGTATATTTAACTTGCTGAATTAATTCATTGTTAAGAAATTCTGGTGGTAAGAAGCTATTCAGTGATCTGTTTTGAAATAATATACAGTTTGTCTTTGAAACATTAAGTTTTAATTTATTTGAATGGATCCATGAACTTATATTTTCTAATTCTGAAATTAAATTTACATGAAGCGAGTTAATATTCTTGTCTTTCAATACAACCGTGGTATCATCAGCATATGCTATGAATTGAAGGTTTGAACTTGCATTGACGATATCATTTATATAAAAAAAAGTGTGGGACCAAATACAGAGCCTTGTGGTACTCCTTTGCAAATGGACTTAAATGGTGAATAAATGTGATTACAAAAGACACTCTGCTTCCTACAACCAAGATAACTCTTAAATAAATCTAAAGGTACACCTCTTATTCCTATCATTTCTAATTTTTTCGAGCAAAATATTGTCATCTAAGCTATCAAATGCTTTTCATAAATAAAAAAAAAAAAAAACTCCAGCAACATAATTTTTTTTTCTAAATAGGGATATATAGAATTAACAAACTGAAGGATTGCAGATTCTGTGGATCGTAGTGTGTGTGTGTTACGAGGGAGGACACACACACACACACACACACATTTTTTTTCTTTTAGTTTCAATGGTGGTACACACACACACACACACACACACACACACACACACACACACACACACGTACACACACACACACACACACACACACACACACACACACTATGATCCACAGAATCTTCAATCCTTCAGTTTGTTAACTCTATATATCTCTGTTTAGAAGAAATTTTTTATGTTGCTGGAGTTTTTTTTTTTTTTTTTTTTTGGATTTATCAAAAGCGTTTGATAGCTTAGATCACGATATTTTGCTCCAAAAATTAGAATTGATAGGAATAAGAGGTGTAACTTTAGATTTATTTAAGAGTTATCTTGGTTGTAGGAAGCAGATATATATATATATATATATATATATATATATATATATATATATATATATATATATATATATATATATATATATATATATATATATATATATATATATATATACATACATATATAGGTCAGGGCCTGCATTAACATAGATTCTTAGGTATGTAGGTAAATTGTGTTAGACAAATTTCAAGTCTTAAAATCCCTCCTACCCTATTCATATTGGTGTTGTACTTTAGCCATTTTCTTATCAACAGCCTCAAGTTTACTAATGATAAGAGAATATCTAGGGTACAGCACCAATTTCGGGAGGTTAAGATGGATTTTAAGACTAGGAATTCGTCTAAGAAAAGTGTACAGACTTAAGAATCTATAAGAAAAGGTTACAGACTTAAGAATCTGTATTTTTATGGGCCCACACGCTTAATAAAATGACAGATAGAATTCACTAGGTGACAGATGCCAAAAAATCTGAAATATATAGAAAGCAAATCTCCAGGTCACGTGAGGTCATATTGTGGATGGTGATTGACCTGAAAAGAGAAGGGGTCATTTTGGGTCATAATGGGGTCATAATGGAGTTATACTGGGGTCATATTGGAGTTATACAGGATCATATTGGAGGGTGCTAACTAACCTGAAAAGAGGAATGGTGGGTCATATTGGGGGGTCACATTGAGGGTGTTTACTGACCTGAGAAGAGGAAGGGGTCAAGCTCAGGGGTCTTTGTCACGTGGTCACTTTCCCCTGTGAGCGAGGACTCGTCTACCTTGAGGTCAGACCCCTGGATGAGCAGCCCGTCAGCCGACAGCATGTCCCCGTACTTGATCTAAGAGCAAGGTCATGTGCTAGGTCATTCCGGGTCATCTTAGGTCAAGTTGTGGTTTATTTTTTGGTTTTCTTTTTGTGTATTTACTCATGCACTCACTGCTCATTGTTTTTTTTTCTTTTTATTAACTCATGGACTCACTTGTTTACTGAGTAATTATTTCATCAATGCATACACTCACTCACTCACTCACTCACTTACTCACAAAACAAATAAGCAACTAATTCCGACATACCTTCACCCACACACTCACTCACTCACTCACTCACTCACTAAATAGACGGATCAGCAACGAACTCACTTTCACTCCTCAATGACTAACCTATCCACCCCACACACCCATTCACTCACTTACTCATTCACTAAATACATGAATAAGCAACTAATCTATGCATTCACTCACTTACTCACTTATCTATCCCCCTCACACACTTCCTCACGCATTCGCTGTATACATGAATAAGCAACTCATTTCTACATTCACTTGCTCACTCACTTACCTATTCTCCTCACACACTTCCTCACGCACTCACTAAATATATGGATAAGCAACTCATTCCTACATTCACTCACTCACTCACACACACTAACTAAATAGCAACTAACTCTTACATTCACTCTTCAAATTAAAATTCAAAATGTTTAATTAGCTTTTCGAGACAGACTTTTTAAGTAATCATGTACATATGTGACACAACTGTCCCGTTAAATGAATTCATTCTTTATAGGCCCCTATAAGATACCTTTCATTAGTACCCAGCAAATTTAAGACATCTTACCACAGCTACTACTACTACTACTACTACTACTACTACTACTACTACTACTACTACTACTACTACTACTATTACTAATAATAATAATAATGATAATTATAACGATAATAATAATAATAGTAATAATAATAATAATAATAATAATAATAATAATAATAATAATAATAATAATAATAATAACAATAATAATAATAATAGCAAAATAAAGACGTTGTACTTCCAGGTTCATAATTGATTATAAATGTAACATAATAATAATGATAATAATAATAAACAATAATATTAACAACAACAACAACAACGACAGTAATGATAAAAATAATAATAATAACAATAATAATAATAATAATAATAATAATAATAATAATAATAATAATAATAATATTAATAACAATAATAATAATAATAATAATAATAATAATAATAATAATAATAATAATAATAATAATAATACTGCTATTGAAATTTCCCATTAGTAGAATTTCATTGTCCTTTCTTATCATACGGTCTAGGCACTCCAACACCTCGTTTTGCATTTCTTTGTGTTTCTCTAGTTTCCACGCGTTAGTCTTTGGTGGGACATATGTTAATATGATCCTCCGCTTCTTCCCCCAGTTCCTGATTATTATACTTATGATCTCTGCCTTACCATTTCCATAGTGCACTTCTTCCACATATATATCTTCTCTAACCATAATCATTCTTCCTCCTCCTCCTTTTCCTTTCCTGTCTCTCCTCCAATTGTTACAACCCTCTTCCTTAAAGCTAAGATGAATTTTCTCTTTCAGTTTTGTTTCGGACACAAAACATCTGGTTTACTTTTCTTTAGATAATCTCTCACCTCTAGTACACTTGGTAGTATCCCATCAATGTTTGTATACATTATTCTCAAAGCAGAGACTCTTCCTGCTCCTGTGCTTCCACTGTCCGCTGCTGTGTTTCTATTGTCTCCCGAATATACAATTTTCTCAGCTTCATATCTAATACCCTCTGTTACGCTGGCCCCCCGTCCACACACACACACACCACTTTCACGGCGACGACAGGTACAATCTTCTTACAAACAGCGTCACCCTCAGTACAACATACAGGACGGGGTCGGCAGCACACACACACAGGGACACTTCTTGGCGAAGATTCGTGGCTAGCAAGGGGAGCGAGGTAACAGACCCACAGACCCCAGACTTACTCAGAGAGGCAGGAATGCAGTTAAAGGCACGGCACTACTTCCTTACTTTACTGACACACAAGAGAGTAAATACAGGATGGTACACAGTACTTAACAGCACTACACAAACAGGGCAGGATCGCGTCTTCCGGGAGAGCGGGAGAGGCAGGCGTCCTCTCAAGGCAAGGCTGGCTAAGTCTCTTTCAAGAGTGAGAGAGCGGGCGGGACTCCCTCCCCCACCCGCGGCGATCCTCTCACACTCCTCACTGGGCTGCAACTGCCTCCGCTCGGCTCACTCTCGAGTCTTCCAGCAACCAATCGCTTGAGTCGACAGAAGCTCCTTCCTTTGTGTCGCTCCTCCGGCCGCTTCTCTCTCTCCCCCGTCCCAGACGCGTCCTTCTTCTGGCCAATCAGGCACAAGATATCCACCTGGCCGCAAACTCCGGCCACCTCTACTACTTATGCAGCTCGGACAACATCGCCAATCTCATGACAGCGTTACCAACTCTATCTTCACACTAGGCGTCGCCGCAACACCTCCAATAAAATTTCTTGTTCTCGGTCTCTGTCCTCCTCTCGTTCTTTTCTTAAGCCTGATCTCTCAGATCCCTTTCTTTTTCCTTTTGTTCCATATTCGTTATTCATGTCTCTCTTTATCCAAATATTTTTGTATTTTGTATTTTCAGCCAGCTTGTGTGTGTGTGTGTGTGTGTGTGTGTGTGTGTGTGTGATAAGCGTCCGGTGGCCACCCGACTGATTGTGGAAATGTTGTAGGCTAGTTCTGGATCTAGTACTTTTAAAGGTATGGTATTTGTGCTGTTGCAGTCTATTTGTGGTTTAGGTGACGGAAATGTGTGAATACAAATTGTACATGGTTCGGATCATTAAAGAATGATACACGTGTGATCTCCAATGTTTAGTCAAGGTGCACTGTGTACTGGCAGAGGTCGGTGTCCTGAGTGTTAACACAAGTGTACGTACAGCTCACTACTGGTTGGGTGTGTGTGGGAACCGGTTTTGGAGCACCAAGGTATAGGTTGCCGAGCTGATTACCTCACCTACTCTTATATTATGATGGATGTTTTAGTTAGATGTGGTGTGTCTTTCTTATTACATTTGAAACGATGTTTGGGGGCATGTTTAACTGGTTCATTTGTCCACAGGTTGAATGTTACTCAATGAAATATTCATGTGGCACTTCGTGGCTTTGCATCCTTCCGGTTCACACATGTACAGTAACACAGAAGATGAAAGATGAGAAGAGAACTTCCTGAGTAATGTTGAGCAAAGTAAAGTAAATGATGTTCTGTTTAAAATAAATAAATTGTCAGTTGAAGAAATAAGTAAAAGATTGAGACATCTTGTACTTCTTCCTGCCTTTAAGGTTTTTCCGCTAATAGCAAAAACAAATTGTTAAAAAAAAAAAGCTAATAATAACAAACACGAAAAGGATAGGGTGCTTATTGTTGGAATAGTAGTACAGAGTACCATAAAGCGAAATAATAAAATGTCAGAAAAAAAATAACATTAACACTTTGTTTAGGGGTAAAACTTACAGACGTGAGATAAAGAGTTCCAAACAAGGCAGGCTATAATTTTTAAGTGTAATGACGAAAATATAGAAATTGTTGACAACTACAAAATATTTAAGGATCATTTTTAATTGTAATAGAATATTTCTTAGCGGCCAACTACAATTAGTACAGAGCAAGCCAAAAAAGCTATGTACTTTTCTATGATAGGTACAAACAGGAGTCTTGCTTTACCAGTGCAAATCCAATTTGAAAAGTACAACAGTGTGGTACTATCTGTACAAACACATGCAGTAGAGGTAGAGGGTTATAATGTTATACGATACACATATGGAACTATTGAATACAATGTATTCAAAGCATATATGTTTGTTGTAAACACGTACAACATGTATACCTTGTATTATGGAAATAATGAATATAATTCTTATTTGCACAAGAATAAAAACTGTCCAGTAAGTGTGTGTGTGTGTGTGTGTGTGTGTGTGTGTGTGTGTGTGTGTGTGTGTGTGTGTGTGTGTGTGTGTGTGTTTGAAAAGCAAACAAACAAAAAAAACAAAAAATGTACTTACTGGCACAGCATTGACAATTATCATTAAATCTGCCACAGTCATACTGGCCAAGAGCCACCTCACAGTCTTCATCTTTAGAGACACATGTTCTCCCTTTCTTGTCTTTACGACATTCTGAGCTGGTTGAGACAAACAAGGAAGAATGAAGGTTACACCAATATCTTATAATTACAAGGTAAAGTCCTCATTCTCAACCCCCCTTCTCTCTCTCTCTCTCTCTCTCTCTCTCTCTCTCTCTCTCTCTCTCTCTCTCTCTCTCTCTCTCTCTCTCTCTCTCTGACTCGGTCGTGTTAACACGGCCGTTCCCTGCTGCAGTCTTTGCACTTCCACCGTTCGATGGTTTTTTGTACGCCATTCAGGCCTAGGCTCAGTTAAATAAAGTTAGGTGTCCTGTTGTCCCTGAATTGAGTTTTACGATTTCACTACCCTCTCCTTAGTGACAACAGTAAGTGTCTGTTTTCAATTGTCAAATTGCCATTCCTCTCTGGCTACGGGGATCCGCCTCAGTGATAGTGCTTTTGGGATGAATCAACACCATCCGGCCTCCCTAGAGTGGTTTGGCAGGGCAATTTGACACTTAGGTCACTCCTCCCTGACTTCCTCCCGCTTGTGCCCCGCTCCCGTCCTGTAGGAGGGGGATGTACCCCATGATGGACAGTGCCTCTTCCCCTCCCTATGGTCGGGGAGGGGGAACGACTGACAGATCTCCCCTGACGGACCTACGACCCATTAACCCTGACAAAGCTTCATTTGTGACACTTAACGGTAAAGGACAGGCCCGCCTCTCCAGTGCAAATTCATTCTTTATCAAAAATGTCATGGATGCTAATGTAGACAATGTTGTTAATGTTAAGAAACTTGCCAGCGGAAACCTACTCGTTGAAGCTTTAAATTCGGCACAGATTAAGTCCATGTTGAAGCTCTGGTACGTCCATAACATCGAGATTGAAGCCTCGATTCCAATGTTAATGAATTCATGTATGGGAGTTGTCACCCATGCTGACTTCATTGATATTGAGACGGCTGAAATCGTTGATGAAATGCTTTAACAAAATGTAATTGGAGCAAAGAAAATAACTAAATTTTAATGACAGCAATAGAAGAAACACTACCTCAGTCATTTTAACTTTTAGCTCCACAAAATTGCCTGATAAGGTTGAGGTAGGATATGAGAAAATTTATGTTCGATCCTATATTTCAAACCCACTTCGCTGCTTCAAATGCCAATTGTATGGTCATCATGGTAATGCTTGTCGGTCTTCGCTTCCATACTGTGCTAAGTGTGCTAGTGAGGGTTATGCTATGGAGCACTGTACGTCACAGGTTGAAAAGTGTCGTAACTGTGGAGATGCTCACTCGACCTTCTCGCGGGATTGCCCCGCCTGGAAGCTTGAGAAAGAAATCTGCATAGTTAAGGCAACTGAAGGGATTTCCTACGATGAGGCGAGGAAGCGAGTGAAGGTGGCGCAGGCCGCTCCGGTTTCAAACGTTTCATACGCTTCATCAGTAAAGTCCCGACCAGTGATGTGCAGTGTTGCCATACAGACTGAGTCTCCATCTACTCCATCTACTTCCAATGCTTCCTCTGTTGCCTCCAACATCATTACACCGTCATCTACCACCACTACATCAAAAACTAATTATGCAAATGCTACCTCTTCTACTAAAGCTAAGAATGAAAAGACTGACAAAGTAACTTCACAATTCTTAACCCGAAAAATGCTTCTAATGCCGTCACCGCTCCCGCGCAGTTGAGGAGTGGCTCGCACTATCGCTCCCTCTCAACTAGCTCAGGGGAGCATAATTTAAATGATGATATGGACGTCTCCTCTGGTAAGAGCCGGGAGAGGTCCCCCGGTAGCGCATCCGTGCGCAAAAAGACTAAGAAAAACGGCTAATAACGCAACTCTTAAGCCATAATGTTCAAAGTACTACAGAGGAACTGTAGAAGTCTTCGGAATAAAGATCTATATTTGTCACTATTGGTGAACATATACAGACCGTCTGTTATTTATCTACAGGAGACGAGACTGGATGATCAGCCTGATCCTTCAATACTTAAACACTACCATCCGTACAAAAGATATGATGGTCATGGCGTCGCCATTTACACACATAAGACACTGACGCAGACAGAAGTAGCGTTGAATACGCCTTTGGAAGCTGTCGTGTGCAGGGTGAAATTCAACGATGGCTGGCTATCTGTTCACTCTACTTACCTCACAATGCCTCCATATCTGATGATGACATAATATGACTAATTAGCCAACTTCCGGGGAACAGGCTAATCTTAAGAGATTTTAATGCTCATCATCAGCAATGGGGAAGTGAGACGTCAAGTCCTCGAGGCGAGCAGATAGTTAACCTTTTGCTACAATCAAACCTCTGTCTTTTGAACGATGGTAGTGCTTCTCGTGTAGATGATCGGGCTGGCACTGCTACTGCCATTGATATGTCTTTGGCCTCGACAAATATATTCCCTGACTTCTCTTGGGAAGTCATCGACGACTCTCACGGAAGTGACCACCTACCCATCTGTATCTCTCATGCACGTGACACCCCCTCTACTCCCCGCCCTCCCAAGTTTAACTTAAAGAGAGCAGACTGGGCGTCCCTCTGTGCGATCGCCGACGTGGATGTATCTGGCGAGGACATTGATACCAAGGTTAGTAATGCGACACACTCCATTTTACACGCCGCTGAGGTATGTATTCCGAAAACTGCTACAGTTCGCAAGCGTGGAGTTACATGGTGGACAACAGATTGCCGACAAGCACTTCGTGAGTGCAATAGATGATACAGGTATTTCAGCCAGAAGCCCAGTCACGACAACTTCATATGCTTTAAAAAGGCAAGGGCTCAGGCAAGGAAAGTTATCTTCAATGCTAAAAGGAACTCATTCCGTCAATTTATCAAAACTATAAACGGGACTACCCCCCTCACACAAGTATGGAAAACCATCACCATACTTAGCAACAAAAAACAATTTAACCCAATTAGTTCACTTAAGATTAATGGTAATATCACAGATGACCCCAAAGCAATAGCCAACACAATTGCCCAACACTTCCATGAAGCCAGCAGCACGGCCTCCTATGACCCTGCGTTCCTTCCACGGAAGGAAGCAGCAGAGCACACCGTCCCAAACTTTGCCATGGGAGGCGTAAACTCAGATTATAACTCTGAGTTTACGTTGGATGAACTCCTTCTTGCCCTGAAAACCTGTAAAGGCTCTAGTCCTGGTCCAGACAGTATTTCGTACAGCATGTTGCAACATCTCGGCCCTGTGTCATTAACAAACCTACTTAAATTATTCAATGGAATTTGGACCACACACACTTTTGCCCGCATGTGGCATCTTTCACATGTCGTACCTATTCCTAAAAAAAAATGGATGCCTTACAGACCCCAGTGCGTTTCGTCCTATTGCGCTCACGAGCTGTCTATGTAAGGTCATGGAACGTATGATTAAAAGGAAGCTACTTTTTTTGTTTTAGAAGCGAGAGGTTTGTTAAATGTTGAGCAGTCGGGCTTCCGTAAAAACAGAAGCACGATGGACCACTTAACAAACCTCGAGCATTGTGTTTCAGAGGCTTTTGCTAATAAAAATTTCATGGCAGGGGTGTTTCTGGACATCCATAAGGCCTTCGACATGACATGGCGGCATGGAATTCTCATAAAACTCTACGCTCATGGCTTCAAAGGTAATTTGCCAATTTTTGTTTATAATTTCCTACAGGACAGGACATTCTCTGTCAAGCTTCCCTCTAACGTATTCTCAGACATTTTTGTCCAAGAAAACAGGGTGCCACAGGGCAGTGTTCTTAGTCCTATATTATTTTCTATTATGATTAATGATATTCTGTCAACAACTCCCGTCCCCAGGAATCTTAAATACTCACGATATGCTGACGACTGTGCGATATGGCACTCCTCGTCATACGCAGAATTCTCAGCTGGACGGATTCAACTTGCTCTTGACTCCGTCCAACATTGGGCCTCTTTGTGGGGATTTAAGTTTTCCGTTCCAAAGTGTATCGGTGTTGTTTTTACTAGACGCAAAATTCCGAACCTTCACATCACTCTTCATGGCCAACCGATACCTTTTCAAAATTCTGTAAAGTTCCTGGGTCTGCATTTTGACAGCAGACTGATAATCTGCTTATTCGGTGTCGTAAAAAAAATAACGTCCTGAAATACTTTTCTGGTACATCATGGGGAGCAGACAGAACATATTTATTAATGGTGTACAAGTCCTTAATTCGTTTTCACCTAAACTATGGCTTACCGGTGTATAGGTCGGCATCGGAAGCGACTTTGAGATGTTTGGATGTACTTCGGAATGAATGTTTGCGAATGTGTCTTGGGGCCCTGCGCTGCACATGTGTAGCGCACATGGAGATCGAGGCAAACATACCACCACTGTCCACACGACGTGACGCACTGCTGCTGGCGTATGGCGTCTCTACGGCCCGGAAGACTCCCCACGGTACAAGTCCGTCCACCACTATAAGGCAGCACCACAACATACACAGTCTGAGTCGGTCCCCCCTAGCAGTGCGAATATACCACCTTTGCCAGCGGGAGGACGTCTCAATAGAAAACGGAGACCAGCTCGTGCTGCCAGTCCTCGCCCCATGGGAGACACCGTCCACCACCTTCATCATAAACTGGCTCCCGGGGCACAAGGTTACTTTACCGAGACGGAGGTGCTCCAACACTTCCGGGCCCTCGTGGCAGGCCTCCCTCCTTCTCTCCACCTTTACACAGACGGCTCCAAGACGGGTGAATGTGTGGGAGCGAGTGTATGGGCGAGTGAATGCGCCCTCAGAATCCGATTGCCTTCTCATACATCGGTATTTTCTTCAGAACTTTTTGCTATTGATCAAGCCATAGATTTCGCACTCACTTTGAATCATAGTTATATTGTAATTTTTTTGGACTCTATGTCAGCCCTTTAGGCAATAGAGTCTGGACGTACAGATACGAATGAAATCCAGGGCAACATCATTTATAAGCTAAATTCGTGTCGTAAGTCCTTCTTTCTGATTTGAGTGCCAGGCCATTCCCGTATACATGGGAATGAACAGGCTGACATGCTGGCCAGGTCTGCTGTAGAGCTCGAGGGAGCGTAGAACCTCCGTCGGAATCTACAGTCATGTCTCTCTGCCGTAAAATCATGAGTACGACTCCTATGGCAAAGTCACTGGGACAGTCTCCACCTAAACACCATAAAGCCCGTCCTAGGTGAGTGGGCCTCTTCCAATCGCCCTACAAGGCGTGAGGAAGTGGTCCTTGCACACCTAAGGATGGGCTCCACCCTACCAACCCACATGCTTCCATGTATATCCCACTCCTTTCCACCACAATGTCCCCACTGTAATGTAACTCTCTCTGTCGATCACATCTTGATCCACTGCGTGCGTTTTCGGAAGGCGCGGCGGTCCCTCGCAGCTTACTGTGTGGCCCGCCGTCTACCGGTAACTAAGGACACTCTTTTGGGTGATGACCCGGATATGATTGACAGGCTGATGATTTTCCTGACAGAGACCAATTAAATCAGTGAGTTGTGACTTACTTATATTAAAGTTATTCATTATGTATATATGCACCATATTTGTTTTTCTTATTGTACATGTTTTGTAAATATTGTTTTGGTATGAATGTCTGTGTGATGGATTTTCGCGTGATTGAGAATATGAGAATATCCATTCCTTCCAAGTACGTGCGTTCACGTATTGTACATTTCCCAAAATATGAATGTGTATGTACATTTACTTCCCTCCATACCCTCATGAGTAATGACTTTAGTTTTGAGATAGGGTCCAGTTACTCCCGGATGAATGAAGCGTGCGAGTGAGTATGAATGTATATATAATTTTTGTACATGTTAAGAACAAAGATAAAAAATAAGACATAAAGGAAAATAAATAAATAAAAAATGAAAATAAAGATAAAAATATACAGAAATAAAAAATTGTTGTATATGTGTACATACTGTTTTTTTTCTGTATTTAACCGTGGCCTAATACCCAAGTCAGGGTGATAGCCAAAAGAAATAAAAATATCTCGCTCTCACTCTCTCTCTCTCTCTCTCTCTCTCTCTCTCTCTCTCTCTCTCTCTCTCTCTCTCTCTCTCTCTCTCTCTCTCTTTCTGTGTGTGTGTGTGTGTGTCTGTGTGTGTGTGTGTGTGTGTGTGTGTTCATTGTCGCGATCGCCTGCTGGTCTTCCAGCCAGCCTTTTCCCTACAGAGCTCAAAGACTGATCGTCGGGTAAGGCTGAGACCACATCACACACTACACACCGGGACATCAAGGCCACAACCCCTCCAGTTACGTCCCGTACGTACTTGCTGCTGATCGGTGAACAGGGGCTAGATACACATTAAGAGGCGTGTGTCGAAAACACACACACACACACACACACACACACACACACCAGCATGCGACTGCGACAGTTAATTTCTCTCTCTCTCTCTCTCTCTCTCTCTCTCTCTCTCT